>CM040121.1:555339527-555915801 GCA_022559845.1 Amorphophallus konjac | reverse complement strand
CATCTCATTCCAGTCGAAGTCATCGTCATGAGGACCTTGAGGTACTAAATCTCCCTTGTAGAAGATGATGGGCTTGATGGGCTTATTGCTCTTCTTCTTTCCTTTCCTTTGGTATGTGATGATAAACGTCTTTAATTGCTCCACTTTGTGCTCCTCCCTTTGAAATGAGAGTTGCATGTATGACGGAGGTAAGGAGATGCTTTTGTTAATTGCTCGACTGATGAGGTTGACTTCAAAATTTATCTCCTGCCTTTCTAGCCGAGCTGGCTTTCCATCGGCGGTGGTGGCTTGTATATTTAGCCGGTGTAGGCGTGTAGCTTAGCGAGATCCTCATCTATTACGAAGAGATCTTCTTCATCTTCTTCTTCTTCTTCTGCAACCACTTTTTGCTTCCCTTTGTCCTTGACATCGACAAGAGGCTTGATGGTGAGTTCCCCAAAATATAATTGAGCATCTGTCAAATTGAACTCATTTGGACGGAATGGGGCTCGATCACAAAGACTGTATGCTGCTCTCCACCCTTTGCGTACTTAATGCATTGGTGAAGAGTTGAAGGAATGACCCAATTTTTATGTAGCTAGGGTCTCCCGAGCAGGGTCTTGTACGACGTGTTAGCATTGATAATGTAGAAGGCAGCCTTAGTGACAAAATTGTCCATAGTAACCTCCACTTCTACTTTGCCCGGTGCATCTTCTGAATTCTGGTTGAATCTTGAGATTCTGACATCATTTACCCTTTGCAAATAGGGCACGAGAACTAAAGACTTGAAAGTCTTAAGAGACATTATGTTAACGGATGCCCCAGGGTCTATCATAATTCGGTTCAATTCATGGCCATTTATCTTCCCTTGCATATATAGGGGGCAATTGTGGCAATGGGAAGACAACAACATGTCTTTATCAGTAAAAGTGACAGTTGCTGCAAAAGCTTCATATTCTTGAGCCTGGAGTTCAACCACTTGAGCCTCATAAACTTCTGGCTCTTGGAGTATTTTCACGAGGGCTTCCCTCAGTTCTTTACTTCAAGCGATGGCTTCCCATATAGTGACATTGGTTGGGAACCACTTCATATACTGGATGATCTTACGATCGGCCCGCGTACGAGCTTGATCCAGGGGGGAGTCATCTCTGAAAGAGACTTGGGTTGATGGTTGGACTTCTTACTTGGCTCAACCTTTTCTTGATCATTTGGTTCTTCCTGGAATAATGGAGCCAGGGAATCTTCCTATGAGGGAGACGACTTGACACTATCCTTGCCGGAGGTACTTGCTTGAGCTGTGTCGGCTGACTTTCCTTGTGGGACTGGTTCTACTAGTCCATCTTCCTTATTCGATAAGTCGAAGAAGAAGGTAGGAGCCCCACCTTGAATTTGAGTTGAAGTAGCAGGCCTTTTTTGTAGGGTTGGCTTTATTGACTCATCTTTCTCATCTGACGGGTCGAAGAAGAAGGTGTCAGCCCGAACATGAATCTCAGGAATAGGACTTGGGTCTTCTCCTCGGAAGATAATGACCCTTTGAGGGTATGTTGAATTAGAACTCTCCTCGTTAGAGGACGTCGGGTGCCTTCCTCGTCCACGTCCACGGCCTCTGCCGCGACCGCGGTTTCGGAGTTCCGCATTACGACGGCGGTATGTCACCATAATGATCCTGTCCCCAGTTGCAGGGGCGGTAGCACTGTCTCCGCTTGGCATTTGTAAGCTTTCTGGCAGAGGTATTGATACCATATTGCATGAGAAGATCTTCAACATTCCTTCTAACTTCTCTATGGTGAGTTCATCATCTTTGTAAAAGATGGAAAGCTCCTCCGGGATGAAAAGCTTCTCGCCCTCTTTTGCTTGCTGGGACATTTGATGGAGCTAGTTCTTGAGCCAAGTTTTTCGCTCCAATTCTTTCCACGAGATATATTTATTCAGGGGAACAAATTTAGTGGGCGTTGAATGAACATAATCCTCGAGCTCATCAATTAACTTTTGCAGCCTTTGCAGAAGAGTCAACTCCTTGTGGGCTTCCATAGCAGCGACATGTTCGGTTTGCCGCTTCGTTCTTCTTTTTAAATTCTTCTCTTGCTTTTTCACTCGTGCTAGTTCAACGGGAGAAGGAACATCTGTCGTTGCCAGAGACTGGGAGATGCCCCCAGCATTGGAACTATTGAAGCTGCCTTTCCTTTTCGGGGGTTTAGGGTGACCATGCTTCTTCGGGTCCATACTAACCCAGCCAGCCTCTTCTTCATTTACCTGGAATGTGACATTAATTGCATGACTGACTACTTTGGGTGGCAACTCTTGAAATTCGGCCATGTAAGGGCCAAAATTTTGAGGTGCTGGAGTCACCTGGGGCTTCGTGCTCACCGGTTCTTGCCTTGGTGTGAGACTCAGCTCGGGGAGCCCAGGCTTGGCTTTATCCTTTTGGCTTGGGTCGGATATTAACTCGAGCTTCTTCTGTTGAAAGTTGCTCTTTTGGCTTTGCTCCGCATGTAGCTTGAGGCTTTCTTCATGGATCTTGTCTTTTTGGCTTGGCCTGGAGTTTAGCTTGAGATCCTCTGGCGAGGTCTAACCATTTCGGCTTTGCCGGGTATTAGCTTTGAGGTCCTGCTGATGAGGCTTGCATTTTGGGCTTTGCTCGACATTCAACTTGAGCTTTTCCTATTGAGACTTCCCTTTTTGAGTTGGAGGAGTCTTTCCTCGTAGTTGGGAGAGATTTTGGACTTCCTTTCGGGTCGTCTGGTCCTCTTTGCTGACATGTGGGATAGGTAAGCCCTGCCCCCTGCTCCTAGAATTCACTTCAGGGCGACGTTGTGGAGGATCGCGGATCAAAACTTCTTTTCCGTCTAGAAGAATCTCGAGCAATCTCTGAGTTTCTTCCTTTGGAAAGAGGGCAAAGACTTTAAGTCCTACCATAGTCGCCATTCAGGGGACCATGTCATGGATTGACCCGAGCTAGGACCAGCCTCTTGTGTTTCTGGCCCGACAAACGTGCCAGAAGTTGACGCATGCACGAGGTTGACTGAAAACGTCAACAAATCCTTTCTCTGGGGCACAAAGGGTTCAATTTGAAGTGTTCCCCTTGCTGGGTCATAGGAGACCAGGCCTTCTTGGTCCCCGATTTCTGGAGGACCTTGAATTAGCACTTGTTCGGCGGCTTGTAGGAGGTTTCTCCTAGTTATGCTACCCCCGTGGACATCGATCTCCTCTCTCTGAATGAGGATTTCGATGTAGTCTTGAACTTCTTTGCATTTCCCCGTCAGATGGGATATCCTAGCGTGGTATTCGCAATAACAAGGATGCCTTCTCTTGACCACTGTGTAAGTTGCCGATGGGTCATGCATCATAATCCGGCCTTCCTTGAACAGGTGGTCGAATATCTTCTTAGTGTTCTCCTTCGGAAAGGAGCATTGAGGGAAGGCCTCCAACCTGGATACCACATAGTGGGCTTCTTTCGGCTGGGGCCGATTCCTTCTGTCTCTGGCTCGAGAAATGTGAAGGCTGCTGCCATATTGTTGCTATTGGTTGAATGATGGATTACATTGATCGATCAAATCGGTCGATCCTAAGCATGAGGTTGTGGGGGATCTACCAAGGAACTTTTCATTGTGATGAGGTGGTTTTGGATCATCTTCTTCACCTCATCCTTGAAAATATAACAATTTTCAATAGTATGACTCAATATGCAGTGATACACACAATAATTAGGGTCATCAGATATACTCATGTCCTTCGGCTTCTTGGGATCCGGCATGGATATTAGCTTATTTTTAAGGCAAAGATTGAAGAGTTTTTCTGTATGCTTCTTCTTAAAGGAATAAGGACTCTTCATACGTTCAGACAATTTTGTAGATGCCCTTGTTTCGAATTTCCTGTCGGAGTTGGTTGGGGTTGCTGTTTCACTGGAGTCGTTTGTGGGGGAGAAATCAACTGCATTTGCCTCCTTCCCCGTGGCGCTACGCTCCTTGGGAGCTTTACCTTTTTGAGGGGGTCAATGTTGGGTTATCAGCGAAGAACATTTCTATCTCCGTGATGACTGAATTTAATTGGTCGAAACCTTTGATATTTTCCCCCATGAGCTTTTCGTTGATCTTTGCCGACAAGCCCCTTTGGCATATCGTTATTGTATCTTCTTGGGAAGGAGGGTTGTCACATCTCATGCTAAAGTCCCTCCAGCGCTTGATAAAATCTGAGGCTGTCTCTCTCCTTTTTAATTGGGTGAGCATAGCTCTGCAAGGGAGACTTTCCTCTCGGCCGCTTGGAAGCGATCGATAAACTTCTTCTGGAGGTCGGCCCAGTCGACCACAGAGTTGCTTCAGCCTTGAGTATTACTAGAAGGCATTGCCTGTGAGAGAGGTCGCAACATACCGGAGGATGTATGACTCCTCAAGTGCCAGGTCACCATGGCCGTTATGTAGTAGGCCAAGTGCTCATGTGGGGACCCCTGCCTGTTAAACTTTTGTAACTTTGGTACCTTTGGGCAATCGGGTGGAAGCTTCTTAAATTGATGGTGGACTGGGTATGGCACACTGTATAAATCAACAATAGCGATACCCTCGTCACGCTGGGTGAACTTATCTTCAACAATTTTTCAATCATACATTGCTGGGCGATGACATCTTCACCTGCCGGGGTCCAGGAAGATTAGATATGGGCGGAGCACGAGGTAACTCGGCCCCTAGTTCAGCGAACATATTATGAGGAGGAGCCATTTGCCGATTGACTATGGTGGGATTACTCAGCCGTTGCTCTCTCCTGAGATTTTGATTGTGCACCGGTGTTAGAGGTCTTTGAGCATTCGCAATCATTTGCCGCTTCATCTTAAGCATGAGATTAGTCATCTCTATCTGCCAACGCTGCATGGTTTCGAGCTTGACATCGTCGGACATCGATTGTAATGCGGCCCTTGTAGGCTACTCGAACGTTGGGTTTATGTATCCACCGACGGGTTGAGCTCCCCTCTCTCCATGGATACTTAAAACTTCATCAAGGTCGTTTACTTCTTAGGGCAAATTCTCATCTTGGTTGCGAGCTTGCTCCTGAACTTGTCCCTGATGTTGGCCCTGGACAGAAATTCCTGCATGACCACTAAATTGGGCTTGGAGATTTCTTTTGGCGGCATTCCTAGTATAAGATATACCGCATCCATTGTCGGATTTGGGTCACTTAAACCCGACGGGTTCATTTGGATTGGCAGGGTTGCCAATTGCTTCCATTGCTTCTTTGCCGGAGGCATGGCAGGTGTAGATCTTTGTGCTGTCACCTGCTTCCGTCATTTGAACCACCCTTTGCTTTTTCGATGGCTGAATTTCTGGGTAGGCAGTGCCCAGAGTCTATCAAAGACCGAAAGTCGTGTTGACAGGGCATCTGTCAGCCTATCAAAGATTGAGACTCGCGCTGGCGGTGCCTTGGCGTGGTTAATTCCTTTAACTCGGATTGACTCCAAGACTTGAGACGTGAGGTTGGGTTTACGATAAACTCCCTTCCTCTTTTGCCCTCGCGGGTGCAGGGGTTTGACATCTTGAGATGTCGAAACATGTTGATCTTGAGCTTGCTCGGGCTCGCCAGCCCTAACTCTCTTTATTGCGCGGGCCTCTTGTTTAGTGACCCAATTTGCTTCATCTTTTGGGGACATTGTTCAATTGCATTGCCTCTGTTACTAGACTTGGACTTCTTTTTAAGTCCGGCTTATCCTCCCGCACCTGGTGGAGGAGCGAGAAGCGGTTGGAAGTTGGTATAGTCGGGACATGAATGTCCTGTGGCAAGATTGGCTTGTCGCTGTCAAGCCGGATGCGAAGACATTCGACAAGAACGATCTTTCTAGATCTAGAAGTTACTGCTGCCGGCTTCCTGCTTTGGCGGCTTCGGTGTTGCCCCCATTTGGTAGGGGCGCGTTGAACGAAACATATTAACTGAGAAAACTCGGCCTTGGGAGGAGTGAGGCTTGATGCCTCCAGCGGCGACAGGCATGGTCGGTGTAGCCAGCATTGTTTGGATCACCGGACCACCCCCAGGAGAAAGGGGGATCCGACAACGGCCGGAAAGTCCCCAAACACAATTGGGGTGACCAGATAGTCATATCTGGCATGGTTGGCGATGATGAGGGGGCCGTAAGTAACTGTTGCCATCGAAGTCGATCGAGGAAGTTTGCTTTATTGATCTGGAGTTTTGGGTCAAAATTTAAACCCCTCCCGTGCTCCCTCCTGCAAGGATGAAAAAGGGCATTAGGGCCTTCGCAAAGGCATTAAAAACTTTAGCTGTAAAATGAAAGGCGAGAAAAGTCCCACCGGGCGTGTCAGTCTGTTTCATACGTAGAATTTTCGTATATCTATTTTGTTGGAAAAATATGCGTATATATTCTTTTTTGCATATTTGTCAATTCCACATTTTTATTTATCAGATGATTTAGGGTTCGTATATTGGACTTTTCCCCACCAACCGGAGTCGGTGTTAGTTTACATCGGACAAGTCAAACACCTTTGATTAACTGCTAAAGATTTCTTTCTACCCTTACGATATTGGGGTTTATCTCGAAAAGACCCCCCATGCCCTGAGGGGGGGATCTTTGTAATTTTCCCCTCGAGCGAGGGTTTATTTATAATTTCTCCTTTTACGAGGGTTTAATTGTAATTTTCCTTTAGTAAAGGACTTATTTGCGATTTCTAGCATGACTAGGGCGCCATGTATGGCCCTTTTGACTTTTCTGAAATTTATGTATTTTCTCAATTTTTTGAAGATTTTGTGCAATTATGAAGAAATCCGAGGTAAAAATGCAATTTTCTAGACTTTGGCCTCGAGCGGGGATATTTCCATAATTTGGGGAACATTCTCTTGAATAAAAATTTCCTTTCTTGAATTTCAGACTTTTTTGGATTTTTTTTGAAATACATGGATTTTTGCACAATATTGCAAAGATTGGAAGTAAGATTGTAATTTTTGAAGCCTTTAGGGGCTTTTACATAATTTCTTGCATCCAGACCAAGTTTTGTCACATCTCTGGCCTGCTCTATATTTTTTCTGACATTTTCAGATGAATTTGCAGCAAAAACATGACATTTCTCGATGTCCGGGGCATTTTAGCCAACCATACCCAAGTATGAGGATTTTTCTGCAAAATTGCTGTCCGGGCTTGAGTTGAACAAAACCCAGCAACCAGCAATGAGAGAGGGGCGCGCCAAGTCTCTTCTCTTCAAGTCTTCTTTCTCTTCTTTGTCCTCTCCAAGGCGGTGCAAGCTCTTCTTCCTTCTTCACGTGGGCCTCTTAGAAGCTCTCCAAGTCTTCAAGTGCTCCAAACTCCCTCCTTCCTCGGGACTTTAGGTTCCCTTTTATAGGTGATGGGGGGGAGAGGGGGAGGTATCAAGGCTTCGATTGGAAACTACCTCCGGTGGAAGGTGAAGGACCAAGGTATGAACTGCCTCCCCCCCCTGCATATTTCTTTTCCTTCTTTCTTCTTCTCTTCTTCTTTTTTCTATTTTTTTCTCTTTTCTTGCGCAGAACAAAGCGGACAGGAGGCGGGGTTCCTCCAGTCTATAGCATACCCGAGGGGGGTCCCCCTCTGGTGTACGATGATCGGAGGGGGTCCCCTCTTGTCTGCGGTGTACCGGAGGGGGTCCCCCTCAGGGTTGTAATAATTGGAGGGGGTTTCTCCGATCTGCAAACCTATCAGTGGGGGTTCTTGTAACGACCAAAGATCCGGATATCGGGAATTACCTGATACCATTCGAATCCTGGCCCGTCACCTACGAGCCGGAAGGCTCGGAAGGGTTAATCGCTGTGTGGAAGTACATTGAAATTTAAAATAATGTAGGAAATAACTACAAAATTAACTATTTCAAATAACAGAACATAAATTATATTTTCAATTAATAAATTAACTACAGAGTCCAGTCCAACAAAGTACAGTCTACAGGGAAAGAAACATACTCAAGTGAAGGGTACGCCCTTGGCTCTGGCGGGAAGGCAACTACGAACCTCAGCGCTGTACCTCCGAAGCTCGAGGAGGAACCGCAACACCTGAAAAGAAAGGGGTGAGTCCATATCATTGGCTCAATAGGGGTCCCGCGGATCCCCACCACTAAACAATGGCGATAAACAACAACGATAACAACAACAACAATAACAACAGTAACAATAGCGAGCATAACAACAACGGAAATAGAAGGGGGCAGTGGAAACATAGCTCTCTAAGCTACTCCTAACGGCACGAAAAAGGACCGCCAAACCACCGGTAAAACTACGGCTACGCTACTGAAAGAAAAACCACGACATCCCTGTCGTGAAGGCCCGCCTCACAGACAAAGGCCAAACTAAGACCATGCGGTCTGAGGGTACAATCACGACCTCGCCTTCGTGGAACCCTACACGGTCTACGGGTGAAACCTTGGTAACCCTATCGGGAACCCTAGACCTCTACTTCGGGAAAAGCACGTAGAAGCTACCCGAAAAATCATGCCTTGCAGACGGAAAACTAAACCTCAGGTCAAGAGAGTCACGTGTCGCGTGACAGGAACGCTGTCCACTAGAAACAAGGCCGGATTCGTCCACTGACGACTTAGTCCGCAACTCGGGTGTCTCTTTACTCGCCTCAGGTGGAAACTGAGACACTATACAAGTCACCAAGGACAAGGGTCTAGTGAGGCTCGTGCTCGTCAGCATGCGCCCGAAGTCCCCGACCACGTGTGCACACACTGGCTGACTGCGCTACGTCAGGCCCTCTAGCTGATTTTCCTCCCGGCCCAGACTCGAGCCGCCACAGTGAGAGGCCCTACGACAACCAGTCTAAAACCGTCTCTCCCTGTCTAGCTTTCCACCACTCCCGAGTGGGTAGGCACACGCGTGCCTAGGCAAGCTACGACTAGTGGGGGGTCACTGAACGTGGACACTCTCCGTAGAGAGGAAACACCGAAGTACCAACAACTACGCACGCACGTACCCATTGCAAGGATCACGAAGTATCGGGTGGCTCGGTGCCACCAGACTCTAGACAGTCAACTAGACCTACTAATCCAACGGTCCTTGAGTCATGCGACTCAGGCCAAGACCGTTGTACAATACGGCTCCATGCCGTCAAATTATCCTAGTCTTAGAGTCAAAAATCACGGCTTCGAGAACTTATGAGGTGGCCCATATCCATCGAGTTCATTCCCTCTCTAAGGGAGACTAAGAAGACCCCAACCCCTAGCTGGGTCACTGGGACTCACAGTTAATGGCCATACTCATGGCCCACACGGAGACCGCTTTCCGGGAAAATTATCGCGGAGTAGAAACAACCCTCTGCCCGTACTAGAGTGTACGGTGACTCGATCTAGCATACGAAGAAACCCGGAACACGCGGGTCACCCAGACCTTCTAAACCACATGGGCAGTTCACCCATCCCGTGGCGAGCGCCAACCGGTCGACCGATTCCGGCGACGCAACCTCAAAACCTTGCCCGAGGGGCTCGAATCCATGCCCCAATCACCCCGGGTGATGGGGAAAACATGGGGGAATCATTCCCTACCCTCTAAACTACCGAGAGGGCCAAACAAATCCCAAAACACGTTCAAAACTACGAATTCGTCGCTCACCCAAAATTATGCCTTTTAACCCCGACATGAACAAAACCCACACTCGGTCTCACCTCGGCCTATAAAACGCGGGAAAATGGAAAGGAAGGGTCAAGGATCCATCCCCTACCTCCACCGACGATTTCCCACACCGAGGATGCCGATTCCACGCGAAAACGAGCCTCGAACTGTCGCCGGCTCGCGAACTCGTGAAGGAATCATGCCCGCGCCACGCCTCCGATCCTCGCCGCTCGCCACCCCCGCCTCGCCTCTGCCTTGCCCGCCTCCAACTCCGTCGGCCGCCCGGAGAAGAGAGGGAGAGAAAGAGAGAAACGAGAGGAGAGAGGGAGAGAGGGAGAGAATGAGGGTGAGAGGGGGTGAAGGGTTATATTATAGGAAAATATTTGGGGTTTTAAAATTTAGAAAATAGAAAAAATGGAGAAAAAGCATCCCCACGATCCTCGAAAACGCACAACGCACCTGCAAAGTCTCAGAGTCCGAAAACATAATGGTTCATCCTACACGGGGATCCGAAGGCCCGATAGTCAAAAATCCGATTTAATTGCAAAGCTCAATCCAGGAGCCATGAAAGCACTCCGAAACCCACTTATTCTGATTCGAAAAATCATGGGTGTTACAGTCCTCCCCTCCTTACAAAAATTTTGTTCTCAAAATTTGAGGCAACCACCATGCCACAGGGGAAGAACGACTTATCCAGTTGGGAACACTCCCAGAGCTCTAGCTAGAATATCAATTCTCGCGAAACTACCTCTCCCAAGGGACACAGACAGACTATTACCATAAATAGAACATCTCACAAATTCCAGAGCGAGCATAACACACAAAGAAAAATACAAGTCTGGCATCATTTCAGCTACATTGGGACTCTTAACCATGGCATCGCTGCCACCATCTCTTATACCGAGGAGACGCGACCCGCGTCACGAAAATCTGCCACCGATAAAATCCATGCTGGGCAGACCAACCAAACATCAGCTTCTCGTCCTACTGACTGATCTGCCCTCCACGAGGGGCAACTATCTTTGAGCCTCAATCGGCTCGCGCAGCCACCCCGATTGACTGCCACAATTTCGTCGGCTCAACGCCACGAACACTCTCATATCTAACGAGCCGAACACCAATAACACCACTAGACCAACCCCAGTCCCAGCATAAGCCTTCTATAATCCCAGATCCAATCCGGGGAAAGGGTATATCAAAATTGGCCACCTAAGGCCTCGCGTCCACACGGCTCTAGCTATTTTCGATTCACCTCAACTAGCGTCTTCTGGCTGCGAAAATCCATCCGCCAGCCACTAACTATTCGTCAACGGAAAATTCTTACTCGCTCAATTTTCCTTCCCTGTTCCTTCATCAGGCCCAATAAGCTCATTCTAAATCTCGATGGGCCATTCGTTGACTCTTGCACTGACCATTACCGCTTCTCGAGTCGATCCTCACTCGGGCACCGCATCCGATTCTGATCCTCACGTCAACTCTACCCTCTCAGGGGAGCACGACGAAACCAACGACAAGATTCCACAATCCTCGGTCCACATTATCTCTAGACTCAGACTTACAAGGAACTCCTCCCATGCTGGCCACAAGACTAAGGCTCTCGTTCGACAACGTCCCCCCCTGGGGATCTCCGTACTCGGGCATCGTCCATCACACAGCCTCATCGAATCCTTCCTCTCAATTATTCCAAATGGACGCCTGCCAATACCCGCTCTGCTCTTGCCACAGAGCCACATGACACAATCTTAGCAAATCACGACACACATCTCCAAGATAGACAAGTGACGTCTTCTACCATAACAACCTAGTTGACAACGCCGCAACCAATCTACATGGACCTCTAAACATCACAGATTCTTGCCACAACTGGGTCCTTCTTACAACATTTCGAACTCAACTGGGCTTCTTCTAGACATTATCACCGCTGACCACTCGGCTAGCCTTACCAGCCGCTCACAGCTACCAACTAGGACCCACAAATCCTTTCTCAGAAAACACATCTCTAGGACCACGATTCCATCCCGAGGACACAGCTCCCAACACGAGTCGAGCACCTAGCTTACCGACTGTGAACATCTTGTCCTCTGTTAGGCTATTTCTTTTGCAACCCCCAACCGGGTTCGCTACCAACACCTGACATCGCTTCGATTGGCTGGATAGGGTACTCATCCGGCACATCTGCCGTCATATTTCTCCAACTCTCTATTCCACCAATGCCACAACCACAATGTCTCGAGCAATGACACGTCAATCAACATGGCTCACATAGTCAAAAGCAATCTTACATCAAGGAAGCGACCCTCTCTATTGGTCAAAACCTCCGACACTCTACCAATTCTCTGGAATCCTTCCAATCCTGCCATCAGCACGATCCTGGACCTGTGGGTTATGGGCCTACCACGCTTCCGCTGCGAACACTGCACAACACGTGCAATCATCACAACGACTTGGCATCTGCCATCCAAACATTTTTCAACACAGTTGGCTAACTCCAGACAACAGGGTGAGGAAAGCTCATATACCTCGAACCCAGAGCACAAGCTCTCTCTTCTAATCTGGCAATCCTCCTGCAACTCCGTAGACTTCGACCCACAATGCATCGAAAATCATAACTCCAGCCGCGAAATCTCGCACACATAGCCCATTTGACACTCATCCTTCCATAATAGCGCCAACACACCCTTACACATCAAGGGATGGGCATGAATTCTCACAGGCAGCCGCACTACCAAAACACAGAACACGTCTCGCACGGACTCCTTGGCATACTCGAGGAGACTAGCCAATCTGAACACGCGATGCAAGACGACAAAACTCAACAAAAACGCAATTCTCTTCAACCAAGGAGATGCCAATTATGCCTCCCACGAAGCGGAAGATTTCCACGCTTGACCCGACCTTGAATCTCATACAGGTTGGGAACCTCGCCTACCAGCACCAAGAAAACCATTGCCACCATTAAGTCAGCTTTTCTGACAACACTTCGCCAAGTGTTCCGTCAGACCATACTAGTAGCATTTCCCGGCACACCATCACAACTTGCCGAACAGTGACTCACCACGCCTCGAGCACTGACTCTGCTGATCGTCAGCCATACTCTGTCACAACGTTGAGCTAGCCGCTGCCACACGCTCCTTACCTATGCCTATCTCTGATCCCGGAGTCATTAACACGTCAAAACACTTACCGAGGAGCGAAGAAATCACTAAAGCCTCCAGGCTCTAAGGTTGGTACATCATTAACCACAAAACGTTAGTCCATCGAATCTGTCCTCGCGGACACCAGTCCATTCTCAATTTTCGAATCCTCAAAATATCGATCTCCTGAGCTGCTGCCGCGCGGACCACCACGCCAAGAATCACGACACGAACCATGATTGACACCTGTCAAAGCTTATCATCAGATCTCGAATCTGCCGCTGAACCTTCACATCTCATTTGCCGCTTCGCTCGGTGCATCTAGTGCGGTGCATAATGGTCCTCAATTCCACGACTTGGGCGCAGAACTAAGCCACCACCATACTGACTCGAATCAGGTTCAAAACAAACACAGCCCATTCAAGCGTAGACGCGCAGGACTTAAAACTCACTTGGACATCTCTATCCATTCTTGCCTCGAAATCCGCAAAAATAATCGAGACTGGCACGTCATCCCTGACGCCACAGAACATGACGAGAAGTCAGGTTGGACCAACAACAACTCACCAAGAAATCCTCCACTCATCCGAGTATTCTCTTGATCACGGCGTCCGCTCTGCCACCTTAAACCACGACCTTGACGCCTCAAGGGCTGACTAAACCTCAAGTTGGGGTGGCCAAAACAACACTAACTCCCCCGGAGCACACCCACGACCACCTAGCCACGAACTATCTCGCCAGTGACGGGTCTCGTCGCAGATATCTCTGATGCTGCAATACAAGTTTGCACCTGCCGGCAAGACTCTGCCCAACTTAGCACATCCGGGGTCCACCACCACTGGGAAAAGACAACTCTATATCTTACTCCTCAGGCCCCCTGCTGGCACTCCGACAGCAACCGAATCCACCTTCTCAGTGCCAATGCGGCGTACTCTAGCTCTCACGCGAGAAACAATGCGGTAAATAAACGCAAAAGCCTTATGCCAGCTACAGACTGTAATGGACCTTATGGACTCTGGAACACTGCAGCTATCTCAAATTCCCATGTACGTCCACAATCACGCTCTGATACCATCTGTAACGACCCAAGATCCGGATACCGGAATTACCCGATACCATTCGAATCCTGGTCCGCCATCCACGAGCCGGAAGGCTCGAAGGGTTTATCAGGTATGTGGAGGTACATTGAAATTTAAAATAATATAGGAAATAACTACAGAATTAATTGTTTCAAATAATAGAAAATAAATTATATTTTAATTAATAAATTAACTACAGAGTCTAGTCCAACAAAGTACAGTCTACAGGAAAAGAAACGTACTCAAGTGCGGGTATGCCCCCGACTCTGGCGAGCTAACAACTACGAACCTCAGCGCTGCACCTCCGAACTTCGAGGAGGAACCGCAACACCTGAAAAGAAAACGGTGAGTCCATCTCATTGGCTCAGTAGGGGTCCTGCGGATCCCCACCACTAAACAACGGCGGTAAACAACAGTGATAACAACAACAATAACAACAGTAACAATAGCGAGCTTAACAGTAACGGAAACAGAAGGGGGCGGCGGAAACATAGCTCTCTAAGCTACTCCTAACAGCACAGAAAGCGAACCCCGATCTCGAAGTCGAGATTGCCAAACCACCGGTAAAACTACGGCTACGCTACTGAAAGGAAAACCACGACATTCCTGTCGTGAAGGCCCGTCCTCACATACAAAGGCCCAACTAAGACCACGCGGTCTGAGGGTACAATCACGACCTCGCCGTCGTGAACCCTACACTGTCTACGGGTGAAACCTCGGTAATCCTACCGGGAACCCTAGACCTCTACGTTGGGAAAATCACATAGAAGCTACACGAAGAACCACGCCTCGCAGACGGAAAACTAAACCTTAGGTCAAGAGAGTCACGTGTCGCGTGACAGGAGCATTGCCCACTAGAAGCAATGCCGGATGCGTCCACTGACGACTTAGTCCGCGCTTCGGGTGTCTCCTTACTCGCCCCAGGCGAAAATTGAGACACCGTACAAGTAACTAAGGACAAGGGTCTAGTGAGGGTCGTGCTCGTCAGCACGCGTCCGAAGTCCCCGACCACGTGTGCACACGCTGACTGACTGCGCTACGTCAGGTCCTCTAGCTGGTTTTCCTCCTAGCCCAGACTCGAGCTGCCACAGTGGGAGCCTCTACGGCAACAAGCCTAAAATTATCTCTCCCAGGTCTAGCTTTCCACGACGCCCTGAGTGGGTTGGCAAACGAGTGTCCATGCAAGCTACGATTAGTGGGGGGTCACTGAACGTGGACACTCTCCGTAGAGAGGAAACACCGAAGTACCAACGGCTACGCACGCACCCATTGCAAGGATCACGAAGTACCGGGTGACTCAGTTCCACCAGACTCTAGATAGTCAACTAGACCTATTAATTCAACAGTCCTTGAGTTACGCGACTCAGGTCAAGACCGTTGTACAATACGACTCCATGCCGTCAAATTATCCTAGTCTTAGAGTCAAAAATCACGGTCTCGAGAACTTATGAGGCGGCCCATATCCGCTGAGTTCATTCCCTCCCTAAGGGAGACTATGAAGACCCCAGCCCCTGGCTGGGTCACTGGGACTCACAGTTAATGGCCATACTGATGGCCCACACGGAAACCGCTTTCTGGGTAAACTAACGTAGAGTAGAAACAACCCTCTGCCCGTACTAGAGTGTATGGTGACTCGATCTAGCATACGAAGAAACTCGTAACACACGGGTCACCCGGACCTTCTAAACCACACGGGTACGCTAATCGAGATACAATGATTCTTTCGGACACCCAAAATCACGAATTCAGGTCCCCACGGGGTGTCCGGGACATCCACAGGGCGAAAGGTCGACCAAAGGATCTCAATCGGGTCGACCGGAGGCCAAAACGGGTAAGGGTATTGCATTTTGGTCGACCTGCCTGTAGGGGTCGGTCGACCAACAGGGGTCGGTCGACCGGACCGCAGTCGGGCGAAGTTCAGCCCTGGTCGGTTGACAACCCACTCGGCCGGTCGATCGATTCCGGCGATGCAACCTCGAAACCCTGCCCGAGGGGCTCGAATCCACGCCCCAATCACCCCGAGTGATGGGGAAACCATGGGGGAACCATTCCCCACCCTCTAAACTACCGAGAGGGCTCAAACAAACCCTAAAAACACGATCAAAACGACGAATCCGTCGCTCACCCCAAAATCATGCCTTTTAATCCCAGCGTGAACAAAACTCACACTTGGCCTCACCTCGGCCTATGAAACGCGGAGAAATGGAAATGATGGGCCAAGGATCCATCCCTCTACCTCCACCGACGATTTTTCTCGCGAGGACGTCAATTTCACGTGAAAACGAGCCTCGAACCGCGCTGGGCTCGCAAACTCGTGAAGGAAGCATGCTGCGCCACCGCCTCCGATCCTCGCTCCATCCTCGCCAATCGCCACCCCCGCCTCGTCTGCCTCCAACTCCGTCGGCCGCTTGGAGAAGAGAGGGAGAGAAAGACAGAAACGAGAGGAGAGAGGGGGAGAGTGTGAGAATGAGGGTGAGAGAGGGTGAAGGGTTATATTTATAGGAAAATTTCTAAGGTTTTAAAATTTCAGAAACTAAAAAAATGGGAAAAAATCATCCCCACGATCCTCAAAAAACGTACAACACACCTGCAAAGTCCCGGAGTCCGAAAACATAGCGGTTCATCCTACACGGGGATCCGAAGGCCCGATAGTCAAAAATATGATTTAATTACAAAGCTCAATCGGGACCTACGAAAGCGCTCCGAAACTACGGATTCTGATCCGAAAAATCCTGGGTGCTACAATTCCCCTCCGATTTGGCAGTCATCGGAGGGGGGTCCCTTCGGTTTAATACCATCAGAGGGGGTCCCCTCTGGTGATGTCCGACCGGAGGGGGTCCCCCTCCTGCTCCTGCACCATGCGAGAGAGAGAGGAGAGAGAGGCTGAGGGGGGTCTGCCCCCTTGGTTGCTTAAACTGTCTATAAAAAGGGGACCTCCCGTCTTTTTCATCATTTTTTATTGCTGGAACTCAGGCTGCAGCACGTGGGGAACCCCTCCTTTATTTGCTTTTGGCCGCTTTTGCTGCAGGGGACTGCAGTGACATGGGGAACAACACCCCGACGACTTTAAAAAATCTTTTTATTGTCGGTTTCTTCGCGTGAGTCAGTCAATCCACTCCACCTATCAACCATTTGATAAAATTCTTCATGCATGGAAACACATGTAACTTTGAGAATAGTCTCATTTAGCGGGACCCTCAATGACACCCATGTGATGACGACGATTCCCTTTCGTTTTAAAACCGTCACATGGTGCATTTAACCTTCTCATTTATGAAAATTTCTGAAAATATCAGGCTTGGCTTGTGAACTTTGTGGGGTTCAACAACGCCCTTTCCCCACCCCCTTCTCTTTGTTCTTCCCCTCAACCTACCCCTCTCCCTCTTCCCCTCTCTGCACGGTGCGCCTCCTCCCCCACAATCTCAAACTAAGGCGCATTGCACCGCACCACCCTCGCCCCTGTAGCAACCAGTGCGACAGAAGAGGCCAATCCGCCACCAGCCCCTCCCATGGAGCAAGGTCTTCAAACTCGTGCGCGACCAGTACCGGTACTGATTCCAGGTTTACTGTACCGGTTGGGACCCGATTTCACATCTCCCCCTCCCCCATGGTTCCCCATGGACTCCAACCCCATATATTGGTCCTATTGGATATTTATTTATGGGCCCGATAAGGATCCATTTTCCCTAATAAACGAGCCCCCCCAACCTGGGTCCCCGACCCCGACGCCACCACCCCCACTAGTTGCAAGTGGAGGGAACCCTAGCGGCTTCCCGGACGGTGGTGATCTGTAGTCAATGGCTTCCCAAACGGCGGTGATCGGTGGACGTGACAGACCGGCGGTACTGGTACGCCCTCTCTGGCTCTCTATCTCTTTTTCTCTCAGCCTCTCTCTCCCTCCCTCCTTCCTGAATCCCGACCTCTAGGTCCACCGCTGTCGCTGCAAACCCGTACCGGCCCCTTCGCTGCCATCCCGGCCATCCGCACTCCCTTCACCGTTGTTCGTAGTTGTCCCAACCGTCTGCAGTCGTCCCAGCCATCCTTTCCAATTTTTTTTAATTCTTGTACTGGCCGATATCGAGCTAAAATGGTTGGAACCGGACCGGCGAAGGTCGGTACTGGTACGAATCAGCTCGGTACGGTACGTACCGGGCGGTTCTGACTACCTTGTCATAGAGAGGCCCAAAATGGCCTTGATCAGTTCGGCCCATTTCTGTCCCACATCAAATTGGTATCAAAGTTTAGGTAACCGATTTGTTCCATCAAATCGGGGTGCGAGGTAATATCTTGCACGTGCCAAAATGATTATTAATCTTGACGTATATTTGCCGACCAAGGAGCGAGCTTGAGTATTCTTAACTTACCAGAATCAACATAATTTATGTCTCGCTCTATTGTTGATTCGTTGTTGAAAACCGGTGAGATTATTGTTGAAGGAAAAAGGGTTTTAGTGGAGTTTCATTGACAATTTAAAGATGGTAGCATATTAAAAAGTGTTAGATATTTTGATGGAGGGTGGTGCACTATTCATTCACTGCGTTCCCGAATCAGTTTGGGACGAGAGTGGATGGCAAAGCGACATGTTACCATATATCCCAACCGGTCTAGTTGCACTATCTAACCACCGCACCTCAAGGGTAAATTTCAATTCCAAACCTAGGCTTGCAAGCAATCTGTGATCTCAAGGAGGCACTACAAAACTTGCTAGCTATAGTTGTTACACCACCTGTTGATGCATGAGACCAAAGTTTACTTGGTAGATGATTCTGTACTCACAGTTGACTCATCGTATGAGATTAGTTCGACAGTCATTCCCGATGATGTCAAGAATGAGGATTTATTTGTTATGTCTAGGTTAGACTTGATTGATGACACAATATTTGAGGTTACTTCACCAGTTGCTCAACCCAACGCCGTGTTACTTCTGGAGTCGTCTCATGTTGATATGGTGTGACGAGTCTTCTGTGATTCACACGAGAAGCGGCGCATAGAGATTCTTGATATGGTATTTCTGCATTGAGTTCTCTGTTTATACTCTTGTGCGCTTGTCTTCGTCTTACTTTGACATTTCAAAATTTGAGGTTGAATATTTTCGAACCTGGAGAGATTGATGAGGAGCGAAACTTGTGACGTCGGATGACAGTCTCGATTGACATTTCTTACGGTGACATTATTTACACGGATGACAATCGCAGTCGTAGTAGCGTCATTTTTATTTTAAGCATGTATTATTATCTTTATTTGAGCTTAATTTAGTGGTCTTGAGTGATGTAGTGTTAAGTTTCTAATTTTAATTGTTGTATTGGTCATTAGTCTAGTGTTTTTTTATTTTTATGTAATATTTGGTGCGATTTTCGCATTATTTTCTTGAATCTAAGGGTATTTCATCTAAAAGGGTCATGTTAGGGTTAGGGTTATAAATAGCCTTGTAATTTTTTTTCCAATTAATGAAAAATTTCTTCTTGTGATTTTCAAAATTTTCCTTCTCTGAGAGATGGAAGACTGAGAGGGCCAAGTTACGCTCGCCCCCCCCCCCCCCCCCAAAAAAAAAAAAAGAGGAAAAAAAAAACGTACGCCATCGCCCCCTCGCCTCCCTCCCTCCACTGATCCTCCTCGTCCCCTGTAAAACCCAGCCCCAATCCCTCCCTGTGTCGCCCCCTGTTTCTTCCCCACCCGAGCGCCCTTTTGGAACCCTAGCCACCCACCTCACCCTCGTCCCATGCAAAACCGTAACCGGATGTCCCTGTTCGGCCGCCGTTGCCTGTGCCCTTCGCCACCCTCCGCCCCGCCCTCACGTGGCCTCCTTCTTCCGTCTGTGCACGGGTCCGGCCAGCCACACCAGTGCTCCCTGCCCAGCTGCCCTGCGCCGCCGATTGCAACACCTGCTGCTGCCAGACTTGCAGCTGCTTTGGCCTGCTTGAACGAGCCCAGCCAACCACCCCCCCCCCCCTTCTCCTGCACCTGGGGTCAACCCGGTGACCCAGCCGCTGCCAAGCCCTGTTGCCACCGCAGCTCCTTTTCCTCTCGTTCTCTCTGTTCTCCCCCTCAACCCACCCCATCTCCCTCTTTCCCTCTCTGTACAGTGTGCCTCCTTCCCGCGAGCTCGGAGCAGGGCGCATTGCACCGCACCATCCCTCTCCCTTGCAGCAGCCAGCACAACAGGAGCAGCAGATCCGCCACCAGTCCCTGCCATAGAGGCCCAAATTGCCCCAGATTGGTTCAGCCCATTTCTGTCCTGCATGCATCCCTCTTTTACTTTCATACACTAGTGGTACTAAAAAAATTGCTTCAAGACTTTCTCTCCGATTGAATGATTGTAGATTATTATGATATGAATGATGGGGGGCACATGTCCTAGGATACTTGGAAATTTAAACCTACCATGTCTGAGAATATGTTATCCAAAAGGGTGAAAATGTTGTCTGCTTTGCATTTCTTTTCATCAGGTGAAAAAGAGGAAAATCCAACAAATATTAGCTCCAAGTCTCCAACAACCATGTAGTTTGGACACTGTAATTTATAGTCAATTATGTGGGAAGTACATTCCCACCAGGAGGAAACATTTTTCCAGAGATCTGGAGAGCATTACTTACTGTATATACTATTTGACCTTATTCCCATTATCTGTGAGAACCCAGGTTTGGCACCCGTTAACAGTGTCCGTTAGGGTTCTTTGTCATGTATGTATGTGTACGAATATTCTTACTGACTCACATTCAACATGGCTTGTGTTATTTCAGATGGTGAAAGTTTCAAGAGGAGGTCGTCCAAGTACTCAACGAGGCTGGTTATAAGTGCAGTAGCAACAGTTGGTGCTTTGCTGCTGGTGGCACTTATGTGCTTCTGGGGTTGCTTTCTTTATAAAAAATTTGGTAAAAATGATAGCCACAATCTTGCAATGGATATTAGTGGAGGTATATATATATATACTATCCTTCCTCTTCTTTTCTTGATACATCTTTCCCAATGTATCACAAATGCTTTCTTTGTTTCGTTGTTATGATCCATGTGGGTCTTACCTGGCTAGATGTACATTCTTTTCAGGTGCATCTATAGTGATGTTCCATGGAGATTTGCCTTACTCATCAAATGATATTCTTAAAAAGTTGGAGTACCTAAATGAAGAAAACATTATTGGTTCTGGTGGCTTTGGAACTGTGTACAAACTTGCGATGGATGATGGGAATGTTTTTGCTTTGAAAAGAATAGTGAAGACAAATGAATACTTGGATCGATTTTTTGAAAGAGAGCTTGAAATTCTTGGGAGTATTAAACATCGTTATTTAGTCAATTTACGAGGATATTGCAACTCTCCATCATCCAAGCTGCTTATTTATGATTTCTTACCTGGTGGAAGTCTGGATGAAGCATTGCATGGTGAGATTCCTTTTGGTTTGAGGAGTACCTTCTTTTCAAATTGGTTTTACTTTTCTATTGATTTATATCAAAACATGGAAACTTATGCTCATTCATTAGTAAACAATTGCTTAAACTTGTTTTGAAATGGGCAAAGATCTCACCCACAGATAAGCACGATGTTAAATGCTGACATCTTCATACGTATTAAAGTTTGCAGAGAGGTGAAACATTGTTGCCTCAGTTGCATTTCTTATGTAATAATGCTGCCCAAGTGTGTAGAAAAATATTGTTTTCAGAAGACAAGGAAAATGACTTGGGTTTGACTGCTAGCAGGACCTTAAACTGAGATCAAGATAGAATAGCCTGACCAAAATCAATAGTTTGACCAATAATGACACCAAATTTGCATCTGTTTTGGGTATCAAGCTTACTACAAGGATATCAGATGATTAACATAATTTTAAGCGTCAGCCAATGCCACCCTTGTTTCTCTATTGCTCTGTCCTGTTCGACCATCATCCAACCCTTCTCTCTCTCTCTCTTCCCTCCATCCACACACAGTTGGCCCACATGTCAGGTGGTTGGCAGGTCATCATCCTCTCTCTGTCATCATCTCATTTCTTCTCTCTCTCTCTCCAGTGATGGAGAGAGAGTGAGGATGGATTTCCTGTTTCCTAATAACTGGAAAAATTCTTGATACTTTTTTCAAACTATAGGATCAAACAAATCTTAATCCAATGGTTTAAAAAATTTGGGAAACTGTCAGCGTGCCCAAAGTCATGGGAGTTGAGGTGTGGTGCTTTGAGAATGAAATAACAAGAAAAAAATGTAAGAAAAGAGAGAAGTTTCTGACCATCCGATCGGTGTTTGAACACCGATTGGACAGCCCTTGTGTTCTGGGCAGATTAGCCCCAGCATGTATGCTGGGGTGAATCCACCCACCACGAGGGCCTCCTGCCTGTGACAGCAAAAAGCTAGCAGGCAGGCGTACGTGTGCAGGCTTTTTCCCTGGTGAGTTTTGTTTCTTTGTTTTTTTTAACTGACCATCGGATTATCATTCAACAGTTCAGAAAAATGTGTTAACAGGAATCTTCCCTCTTACTTGGTAACATAATGATGTCTCTCTGTCTCATTTGAGAATGAAATAACAAGAAAAAATGTAAAAAAAAGAAATTTCTGACCATCTGATTGGTTTTTGAACACTGATCGGACAGCCTTTGCGTGCTGGGCAGATTCGCCTCAGCATGTGTGCTGGGGTGAATCCACCCAGCACGTGGGCCTCCTGCCTGCGGCAGCGAAAAGGTTGCAGGCAGGCATGTGTGTGCAGGTTTTTGCCTGGCTTGGTTTTTGTTTTATTGTTTTTAAGTGACCATCAGATTATCATCCAACGGTCCAAAAAAATGTGTTAACAGGAATCTTCCTTGTTACTTGGTAACATAATGGTCTCTGTGTGTGTGTGTGTGTGTAGCAGCCCAGAGTGCAAGTCCAGTCTGCCCACAATCACTGTGCATGTGGACACGTCCCACATTTCATGCATATATGCCTCTGTGCATGTCATGCAGTTGCGTGTCTGAATGAAATGCATGAACATGGGCTTCACGTGATTTTTAAACTTCTTTTTACATCCATCCAATTACAATTGGACGGTTTGGGATACTGTCTGCTGCCAGTGGAAGAAACTGCGGCAGCAGACTGTATCACTTTCCCATACACACAGCTCTCTTTATCTGCCTCTCCTTGTCAGCCTCTGTATGCAGCAATCTCTATCCCCCTACCCACCACCCCCACCAAGAAAAAAGTGTGTACTCTCTCTCTCTCTCTCTCTCTCTCATGTGTATTCCTTTAATCTCTCTCCACTCATCAGCCTTTGTATGCTCAAGTCTGTTGGCCATAATCACTGGTGGCTCATGAGAATGCTGGTGGTGTGCTCAATCCATATCCCGAGGCGAGCATGAATAAGGCCCATGTCTAGTGGACTGCCAGGCCCAAATCAGTCTCTGTTGGCTTGGTATATGATTCAACTGTGTCATCATGTTCCAGTTCCAGTCCATTAAACTTATTTCATGCCTGTTATGTCTACACATTGACAATTTACTGTGGCTCAGCCAGATGTGAGTCCTTTTCTTTTTGAGGTTTAGCTGAGAGCTGATGTTGTTCGGAGTCTGATCATGCATATTGATGAATGTTATCTTAATCCATCAGCATGGTTTGCCATCTCTGAGGTCTCTCCAAGATCTTTACAAGTGAAATCTCTACTGAGATCAAGAATGAGATGGAGGAGTTAAGAGTAAGAAAATGAGTAGCAATATGTAAAAAGAAGGCAGAGGAGAAGAAGAGAGGAGGATGTTGATGGAGGAGGAGATGAAGATGATGGGGGGGGGGGAGAGGGAGAGAGAGAGAGAGAGAGAGAGATGCTGAGATGGCACTGAGATCTGAGAAAGCATTCCTTATACATTGCACCCTCTTCTCCCCATCTCTATGTCACAAATCTGGGCAGGACCCAAACTAGTTAATAGACCATAGACAAGCAACCTCAGTTCAGCTCATCATCCCAAGGAAGGAGGTCCATTTTCAATCCTGATCATCATCCAACTTACCGGAAACCCAGGATGTTTCACTACAAAAGTCAGCCCTTTGGTATACATTGCTCCTCCTTCTCCCTGTCCCTATTGCACAAATCTCAATAACTCTAAACTAGTTAATCGGCCAGCAATCTCAGTTCATTTTATCATCCCAGGGAAATCCATTTTAAATCCTGATCATCATCCAACTTAACTGAAATCCACGATATTTCACTACAAAAGCCAGCCTTTGGCCCAGCCCAAGTGTGAACCTGCCCCTCTTATAAGCACACTTCCAGTTAATCAGGGCCCAATCCAGGATGTATCACTCCCTTCTTTGGCCCGATCCAGGATGTTCCACCGCCCAGAGCTTTCAAGAGATACCATGGAGTGCCGTCTCGCGAGATCTCGGTCTCGGCATGTTCACGAGATGTGAAACGCGCGCGAGGTGAGCACCTCTGCTAGTCGGGCGCGGGCGGGATCCTTCGGGCGTGAAAAGTTGAACCAGCCGGCCCGTTAACGCGGACCATTCGATCTTTAAACCCCCCCGTTGAGCCCTCACGCCTCACCCCACCCCGACACACTCTCTCTCTCCCCGACACTCTCGCATGAGGTCGCCGGAGCCGCCCTAGGTCGCTCTCCCCGCCCGCCAATTGCGTCAATCGCCGGCGAGAGGTGTACGGCCGAGTTCGCCGACGTCGAATCTTCGAGTGGACGGCCGATCAGCGTCAGGGGTCCCCCCCTCTCTCTGGTATGCCTTTCCTTCTCTCTCTCCCCGCCCCCCGCCCCCGTCTTCCTCCTTCCCCATCTGTTCCCCCCCATCTCTCTGCAGGTGTGTGTGTGTGTGTGTGTGTGTGTGTGTGTGTGAGAGAGAGAGAGAGAGAGAGAGAGAGAGAGAGAGAGATATCCATCTCTCTCTCCCCCCCGGTCTATCTCTCGAGTCTCCGGCCCTCTCTCTGTCTCCCACCCTCTCTCTCTATCTTTCTCCCCCCGTTTCTCCTCTCGCACTCTCTCTGTCTCCCACCCCCTCTCTCTCTGTTCCTCTCTGTCTGTCTCTCCTTCGGCCCTCTCTGTCTCCCACCCTCTCTCTCTCTATCCTTCTCTGTCAGTTTCTCCCCCCGGTCTCTCCTCCGGCCCTCTCTCTATCTCCCACCCTCTCTCTTTCTGTCTCTCTATGTCTTCCCCCTGTCTCTCCTCTCGCACTCTCTCTGTCTCTCACCCTCTCTCTCTTTGTCCCTCCCTATTTCTCTCCCCTCGATCTCTCTCCTCCCGCCCTCTCTCTGTCTCTCACCCTCTCTCTCTCTCTCCGTCTCCCACTCTCACATTTTCTTTCTCTGTCTCTCACCCTCTCTCAATCTTTCTGTCTCCCACCCTCTCTCTCCGCCTCCCACACTCCCTCACACTCTCTTTCTCTCTCTCCTCTCTTTCTCTCACCCTCTCTCTCAATCTCTATCCCCCACCCTCTCTCTCTCTCCCCCCCTCCATCTCCCTCTTATCTGTCTGAGATAGAGGGAGACAGAGAGGGGGGAGACAGAGAGAGACTGAGAGAGAGAGAGATAGAGGAAGATAGATATAGAGAGGGGGGGGAAGACAGAGACGGAGACGGGGGAGATAAAGATTGAGGGAGAGAGAGATACAAGGAGACATATATAGAGAGAGGGGGGAGACAGAGACAGAGATGGTGGAGATAGAGAGAGACTGAGAGAGAGAGAGACACACATACAGAGGGAGACAGAGAGAGAGATGAGGAGATAGACGGAGAGGGGGGAGACAGAGAGAGAGAGATGGAAAGGGTTTGGGATTTTTTTTAATAGTTTATCTTGTAACACCACCTGCCTTCATTTGACTTTTTCATGTTCATTTTTTTGTGTCAATTGTCTTAGTTTAATTTGTCAAAATTTGCTGATCAAGGTGGCAGCAGTTTTGGGAAAATATTGACATTAGTGCACGTGAATAGATGAATGGATTTGTTATTGTTATCATTACTCTTTATTTGGTAAAATTGTGTTATCAATTATAAAAACATGTTTGTGAAATTGAGTGGTTAGTATAAAAGAATTAAGATTTCTTTAGAAATAGACTATACATATGAAAAATTTTCTGAAATCACCGAATCCGATCTCCCGAGATTTTTCCGAGATCTCTTCTCTCCAACCCCCCGAGACGAAGCCGAGATCTGATATGGCAAACCATGAGAGATACCTAGGTAATCAGGGCTCCTTCGTCTATGATTCAGTTTAATATATTTGCCTTTGACAAGACCTTAATGGATCATATGAAGTAAGTGATGTACCATTTCTAGGAAGAAACACTTTGGTATGACAATTTTTACAATGAAAATGAATAAGGGTGCATTATCTTCATTAAAACAATGCTCCCCCCTGATTGCCATGTGTTCCACATTTATCATGCTCCCCCCTTGATTGCCATGTGTTCCACATTTATCATGCTCTGTTTTAATGGTATTTCTTTTAAATTTCTCATTTTTTTAATGCCAAGCAGAACTTTAGATCAACGTTAGCAGTCACCCTCCCCCCCCAACCCCGTATATACCCCCTGCCTCTCAGTCTCTCTAGGGTTTCAGGGGGAGAATCGGGCCAATTCCATTCCCCCCCAACCCCCTATATAACCCTCCTGCCTCTCTCTGTCTCTCTGGGGTTTCAGAGAGAGATCTCCCGATTCTCCCCTGACCTCCACGGCCGAGCTTCCTCTCTCTCTCTCTCTCTGTCTCTTGTCCGTGGCTGCCGTTGGCAGCCACCTTCGCTGTCATTTGCAGCTGCTGTCGCCATCATCTGCGGCCCCCTTTGCTGCCAATGACCACCCCTGTTCTCTCTCTCTCCCCCGCACCCTTCTTCCTCTCTCTCAACAGTGAGATGAGAGTCCGGAGGAGATGCTTTTTTTTGTTTGTTTCCCTGTACCGGCCGTTACCGGGATCTAATGGCCTGAACCGTACCAGCCCGGTATCGCACATACCGGGCGGTACTGCAGACCATGCTGTAGATAGAGCAATGCATTTTAAGAGTTCATACATGGACACAAAAATGAAGATTTTGACAGCGGAATTCAAGAAAGTTAAGATATAGAGCTAACTTACATGTTTTTCTATTTCTTTGTTAGATGAAGTTGCTTTTTCTTTCTGAGCATACGAAGTGACAGATCGTATAAGATGTGCTCATTTTATTCATTGTGCAGAAAGGTCAGAGCAGTTGGATTGGGATGCACGTCTTAATATTATCATGGGGGCTGCAAAAGGGTTAGCTTACATGCATCACGATTGCTCCCCTCGCATAATACATCGTGATATAAAATCAAGTAACATTCTGCTGGATGGGAATTTGGAGGCCCGTGTATCTGATTTTGGTCTTGCTAAGCTGTTGGAGGATTCAAACTCTCATATTACAACAAGAGTTGCTGGGACATTTGGTTATCTTGCTCCAGGTACCTAATGGAATGGGTAGAAGATAAATGCCTTTTTTTATTCATAATGTAATTGGATTCTTGCATCTTCTTTGATCTTGTGCGGTGTTTCACTAGCTTTCCAATTCTGCAGGCACAGATCATGCAATACACTACAATTGATGTGCATCATCTTATACTTTTATGTGTAGGCATTTGACTTTTAATTGTCTAAACCCTCATTAGCTGTTAAATACGCTCATAGAAACCATTTTTGTCACCTATTCTTGTGATGATTGTTCAATCCCAGCTATTTAAAGCCCATCACTAGACTATGAATGCACAACTCCTTTTGTTCTCTGACATTGGTTAAACTTTGTAGAATACAAAAAGTTGGTAATGCTAGACATTTATGCTTTCCCTAGACTTTAAATTCATGTAAAAGGCTAGGAGATTCCATCCTCGGACCATTGCTTTTATTGACCGCTGAAGAGACTGGCTCAATACCCATGGAACTATAGTTTTAATACAAAAAGATGCAAATTTGCTATGTAGGGGCATGTTTACGTGGGGAGGTGCACACAAATGCATCTCATTTGCATCTGAAGGGTAAAAAAAAAACATTTTGTAACTGGTGTGTCCAGGTTTGCATTGTTAATGACTTTTTCTGATTCCTGCACTGGGTTTTGTGGTGTACCTTAAACAGAATATCTATAAGGGTGGCGAGGATGTGTGGTAATTATAGTGATTAGTTTCACTTGGAATAAAAACCTGCCTATAGGAATCGGTATCTTCATGTGGAAAAAAAATTGGCAAAGACTCCCAACTTGTGACAGGCTGAGATATTGGAAGCTACAAAACAAAGTACAGCAACCTGCATTTTCTGTGGAAGGTTGTAGGAAATGCTGAACCACTTGTTTCTTACCTCCAGAATTATTGAATCTGAATCAGTGTGGAGACAGTTTTACAAAGTTGTCGGAGCCACTTGGAATACTTATCATATTGCAAACTTGATGGCAGGCTGGAAGGACCTAAATCCAGCAAGGCAAGATGAGGAAACTTGGTCTGTGTGCTTGTTGACCATATTGTGGACAATTTGGAAAGAAAGGAGCAATAAAATTTTTATAGGAGATTTAAGACAACCAGTTAAGAATTAAAAGTCGTATACATTTCATACATTAATGGCACTTTACAGATTGGAGATACAAATAGGGACTCTATATATCCTCCTGAGGAGAATGTACAACTGCAGGAGATTTATTTCATAATGAGGGTGGGGGGGTGTTTACACGCGGAAAAAAAATATAATAATTCCGTTCCGGTAAGGAAACAAAACATGCGTATCTGTATTTTGACTTTTTAAACTCGCATGTTATGATTTCCGCGCGCGTGATTTATCAGACGATTTAAGAGTTCGTGTACTGGACTCTTCCCCACCGAATGGAATCGGTGTTAATTTACATCGGACAAGTCCGAATACCCTTGATTAAAATTGCTAAATGTTCCTTTCTTGCCCTCATCATATTGATTCTTTTCACCGAAATATTAGTTCGAGAGAAAATATTTCTTTTTACCCCAAGGTAGGGCATTATTGCAATCATCTCTCCTAGGAAGGATTTATTTGTAATGTTTCCTTCATGGAAGGGGTTTTAATGCAATTGTCTATTCCCATCTTAGCAGGAATTTTCATGCTTTTTAATATTTGCTTTTTCTGAAATCTGCACATATTTTGGGTATCTGCACAATATCACAAACTTTGAGGGTATATTTGCAAGTGAGATTTCTTTGTGAACTTGGTATAATAATTTTTTCATCAACTTTGGATACATTAGGGATCATAAGAACTTTTCCATAGAGTTTCTGATTCCTGTTATTCTTGCCCAATTCTGTAGGGGCATTTACATAATTTTCCCAAGATGTAGGGGTAAGTTCATAATTTTGCACATAGAGGCCTTCCATAAAGTCTTGGATATAGCAGAAATGTTTTAAGCACATCTCTTAGTCAATCAACATGACTCCTGTACTTAAAACCACTTGGTTTCATCTTGTACACATCATGCTTAATAGGAGGGTATTTTAGTAAAGTCCCCTCTTCAAAGTAAAACCTTCACTTAAAAAACAGGTTTTTATCCATAAGAGAGACCCGGAAGGTGGCTGCGACCTGTTGAAAAACAGAAGGCTGCTGGCTGTCCTTGTCTTCTTTTTCTTCCCTTGTATTCTTTCTCCTTCCTTTTTTTTGTATTCTTGCCACCTCTTGTCTTCTTGCTGCTGTCCCTCTCTTTCTTTTCTTGTGGTTGCTTTCCTTTTTGCTGCGGCTGTCCCCCCTTGGCTCCTAGTGGGGGCTTTTCTATATTGGCTTGGAGAAAGGGCGGAGGGGCATCCTCTTCTTCTCCTCCGGTGGAATTCGAAAAGGTAAGCCCTCATCTTCTCCTCCCTGCCTTTTCATATGCGTAACTGCAACATTTATTTTCTTTCCTTCTTTTCTTTTCTCTTTCTTCTTTTTTTGGTAACCGCAAGACCATGGGCGGAGGAAGGCCTCCTCCGGCCTGCTAACAGGGCGGAGGAGGGGCCTCCGGCCTGCTAGCAGGGGGAGGGCCCCTCCGGCCTGCTAGCAGGGCGGAGGCACTCCCTCCGGCCTGCCAGTAGCAGGGCGGAGGCCCCCTCCGGCCTGCTGGGCAGGGCGGAGGCCCCTCCGGCCTGCGTGGCAGGGCGGAGAGGGTCCCCTCCGGGTCCCTTTCTACTATAAAAATAGCCGCCGTACTACTTAAAAAAATCCCACTTCACTTCTTTGGCTTTTGGGCTTGTACGGAGGATCTTCATCTTGTCTTTTTCTTGTGAAACCACGTGTGGGTGTTGACATTTGTGACTTCTTCCATACACACATACATATATGTGCATATTTCCCATGCATTTAATCTTACTCCATTCTTGAGGAATAATCGGAAATTATCCTTCCTCGAAACTTTGTGAATCCTATATGCACCTTTCTTCTTCAAGATAATTTCTGAATTTCCGAACTTTGTGGAAATATTTTATGGGGTCAACAAATGCCCCCCACGGGGGGTCCGTCGGAGCCAAGGGTGACGGCGGCCGGCCCGTGCATCACTGATTTCACCGGCACTTGAGTTTGTTTGATGCATAATGCCATTGATATTAATTTGAGACTGATCATCCGTCCTTTCTTTTTGTTGTTGTTGTTGTGTTGTTTTTTTGCAGCAGCCATCATGTCTCGTGCTAGGGAGAGCAGTGGTCGCTGGTCAAAGGGGATGTACAAGGAGACAGTCCCAATCACTTCCAAGAAGCTGATGCCTTCGTGGGGTTCTCCGAGAATAACTGCGGAGAATATTTTTTCACTTGATCGGGGGCTTTCTATGATTGCTACTGGCCCCCTTCCAGAGGATGAATCTGAAGGTGGTGTAATTGACTTGAGCTTGCTTATTCCTCAAAGAGGCTTCTATGTATATCAGCGACCGCGCGGATATCCGAGGCATTTTCCCTTGGACAGGCATTTATTTCCTTTCATCCAGAATTGTATTCCCCCAGACATGGAAGAGGGTGACAGTTGCTTGCCTGCGGCCCGGTGCCAAATTGAGAGGGCGATTCTGGTGGGTCGTGATAGCATGTTGGGGACTTGCAAGACTTCATTCCCCAGTTTCCCGTTGGGTAATGGTCGTCATATTCAGTATCAGGCCTCCTCCCAGTTGGGCTTCTTCAGTGCTGAGACAGGATGTCCGACTAAGGTGAAATCTTTTGCACCTGCTATTTGGGATTTAGGGGGTCATCACAAGACTTTGTCAGATGTTGTTTCTGGTTGCTTTTTATCTCCTTCGGGCACAGAATTTGCTGGTGAAGGGTATGACAAGTTATGTTTGCTCGATAAAATTGTAAGCGGGTCTTCTCCCAGCTGGTATGAAAAATGGTCCGTGGTTCCCTCCCATAAATTTCATTTAGGAGCCACAGAATGGCTGGCGGGCGTACTTTACCATTATAGCCGGCTTCTGGACCTCGTTGGCATTCGGCATGCAGTCACAACAGCATTATACAGATACCCGTGTCATGTTGAGTTGCTTCAGGCTTTGGCGGAGCGCTTCAACCGCCGCTACAATACTTTTGCTACTGCTGAGGGTGAAACCTCCCTGGATTTGTGGAGTTTGTACAGGATCTCAGGTTTACCCATCTCGGGGCGACCTTATGAAGAAGTTACTCTCGATGATTTGCACCGGAATTTCTCCACAGGACTGGGAGAGTATGGTTTATCCTTTAGCTTCCGATATCTGATGAAGGTATGGCGGGATTTGGCCCGGGCTGGGAAAAGCAAGGCCCCTTCTGCTTCCTCTGGTGATGTGAGGGTCAGCCTCAATGCATGGGTTTCTTATTTCTACAATGGGCCGTTCTGTTTTCATGAGAGCTTTGCAGAGGATGACAGACCTTTGACTCAGAATTATCAGCTTGTCTTGCATCCTCAGGAGAGTAGCCGCCATTTACCTGCGCCGGTGAACGCGGGGTGGAACCCCCGCAACATTCCAGACCGGACCTATCTTGCCGCTTATCTCGTTTACTGGCTTGCTACTTTTGTTGTACCTTATGGAGAGGAGGGCCTTGTTCGGCCCGAGCTTATTTATCTTGCTTGTACTCTTGCAGATGGACATAGACTCGCCCTTGCACCTGCTGCTCTTGCAAATATCTATCATGGCTTTGGTAATTTGACGTCTCACAGCTCTCCGAGAGATCGGAGTTTATGTATGGCTACTCATTATCTGAGTGCATGGGTTGGTCTTTTGCTGCCCTCTTTATGTCAGAATATTTCAGTTGAGAACCCAGTAGCCCCTTTAATTTTCTCATTCAGGAATCGTCCGGACCCACGTTCATCGGATCAGCTATGGAAGGCTCGCAAGTTATTATCTTTTGTTCCTACACAGGGGAAAGAGGGCTTGCCTATAGCCCATTGCTCTTACGACTTCAGGCTTTTTGTGATTGAGAGCTCGGATGGGATTTCTTATGGCATCCCATATTGTCAGGCTACTGACCCCTAATTTTATGAAGCCTGGCTTTGCAGTATTCGACCCAGTGTCCTTGTTTTCAGGAAGGGCAACACTGTTTTCTTGGAGCCTTATTTTCCCCATCGTTTCGCACGAAACTTTGGGTATGACCAGTCAGTTCCTCCGGATGCTGATTTCGGCTTGACTGGGCGGATACACCGGGGTCAGGATATTCACTTGGTTACTAGTAGCTGGTGGGATTTCTTCTTCAGAGGATTATCAGGACCACGCTGTACCTTTCCAGACGCCAGGAGGGTGGGTCAAGTTGATATATATTATGCCCGCTGGTGGTTCAGGCACAGTAATGTATTCAGGCAGTCTCCACATGAATTAAAAGAAAGAGAAGAAGCCCGTCTGAAGCAGGCAGATCTGCCGCCTCTTATTATTGACAGATCTTTCCTTCATACTCATTTCCCGCGAATTGCTAGAAATGTACGAGACTTTCGTGCTGAATGGGAGGCGAAGAACGGGCCAGTTACTATTGATCGGCAGGCCTACACTGGGGCCATTAAGCCCTTGAGGCGGCGTGCCAGTGCTTCCTCAGAACAGGGTACAGCTGCTGCAGTGCATAAAGTGTATTCATGGTGGGAGCATTTCTTGTCAGACTGCGGCTACCCTCCGAATGCTGATAAAGCCATTCTCCTTCATCCTGAAAGTTTCAGCAACAACTTATGGCCACAGTGGCAAAGACATTTGATGAGTTCCATTGTGCGCATGGGCCCATCTGAGCAACTCTCCTTACTTGAGAATAGTGTTTGCTTGCAAGATGTCTGGGATGCAGTAGCTGCGGCAGGGGAGATTGTTGGCCTTCAGGCTGAGCAAGCAGTGTTAAGGCCCACTTTCTCGCCTGCCCCTGAGGGTGAGTAACGCTAACTTTCGTTCCTTCTTTTCCCATGATTAGCTGAGCTGCTCTTTATACTTCACCTATATGTGGTTTTGATCTCTCCTCTTCTTCTTTTTTTTTTCACAGGGAGCTTTGTCACAGTAGCGGATGTCGCCGTAAAAGGGAAGAAAGCCCCCGGGTCGACAAAGCGGGTGAGGTCCTCCGAGGAGGAGGGACCAAGAGCCCGAGCTCGTCTACCTCGCTCCAAAGGGAGCTCCTCGAGAGGGCGACCAGGTGACCTTCGTGGGCTTATAGCCTTGCCTTTTGAATACTTTGTAATGCTTCATTGTAGACCCCTTTTTTCTTTGATCTTCAGGTTCTTCCATCGGCACGATCATACCCACATTTTCCCCCACACATGGGGTGGCGGTCCCGGGGTCAGAGCGTGACACGGAAGATGGAGAGTTACAGGATGATGATTATAATCCTGTGTCTAGTGCCTCACCCCCATATTCATGTGGGGATCGTCATAACTCCGTTGGTTGTGGTATGATGATCTCGAGACATTACATCGTCTGTCTTTTCCTTGTGTTATTCTTTTGATCCCCCCCCTTTTTTTTGCCCTTGTTGACATGACTTCTCTCTTCCTTTTCCCTTTTTATACCAGAGGTTCATGAGGATAGGGAGATAGCTGCGCCTCGTAGGCATGAGCCGGAGTCGACCATCGCCTTACCTTCTTCGAGTAAGGATGTACCTCATTCTTCTTTGAGTTGATTTTGTGGGAGGTGACCTGACAATCTCATTTCCAGGTGGTTTGGACGCATCCGCAGCGATTTCTGTGCAGGAATTCACTACACTTCTTAGCTCCGGGATGAATATGGATTTGCCAGATTATTCTGCCAATCCTTCCGCAGATAAAGAGATGATAAACAAATATTCTCAAGCTCTTCTTGATGAAATTTATAGAGAACAGACTCCACCCTTAGAGGGACAGAGGGATGATCCCGGCACTGTCAACCTCTCCGCTACAGGGAAGTGACCGTATACCCCACACAACAGGTAGTTGCATTTAATGTTGAACTTGAAATTGCTGACATTGCTGCGCAGATTTATCATTTGAGTATCTTATGCACTGGTAACCCTCATGTTCATGATCCCTTGGAATCCTTAGAGGGGATGAGCAGAGGTGTTGTGGCTTTGGATTCAGGGGATGCTGCCTTAGGCGCCACTGTTGACGCCGAGGAAACCGCACTGAGGCGTAACGGTGATGGCATTGCAGCTATGGAGGAGAGCCCAGCCTTGACTCCCATAGAGGGGAATCCTGAAGATTTTTCTTGTTCCTCAGGAGCCACTGTCTGTCTTTCTGACGGGGAGGAGACTGGTCAGAGAGGTATTTCTACTTCTTCATAACAGTATTTCTTGTATTGAAGTGACTTTGTAAGTTGACTCCTGGTTCTTCTTCGCAGGGGACATTCAAGGGGCTGAATTTACCTTGTTGAGCAAAGATAAAGAGTCCTTGGATTCTGCTGCATTAGGTCCCTTCATACTCTCTCTTTTTCTTTTTTTACATGACTAACTGCTTTGATTTTGTCAGCTGCTAACCATTACTCTTCTTATGATGCCCAATAGGGGGAGTAGAGCTGCAGGAGGAAATTCGGGATGCCTCAACCCCTGGTGACCCCCTAATTATAAGAGCTGAAGCTTCTAAGTCCTCCCAGCTAGAGAAGCTTTTAGAGATTCCCACCATTTCAGGTAGTCGTTTCTCTTCATATGCTGTCAGATTTGATGTCGGTTGAAAAACATGGATCATAACTGTTCTTATTGTTTTCCTTTCTTTTCGTCTTTTTGTTCTGGCAGCTTGTTTCAAGGAAATACTCCCGCAGATGAACGACTTCCCCTGCCATGGGATTGAGTGGCCGGATGGCCCTCAGATTGCGCCTTTTGTGGGGGCGGCCCACATGGTTGATACCCTGATTGGCGGCGCCCGGAGTTTGTTCCTGGGGGTCGAGCTTCCTCCAGTGGAGACTGTTTGCAACACCCTTAAGGCTGCCACGCGAAGTTATCATGGGTTAGGGCTGCCGAAAGAGCCGTGGATGGCGGCAGTGGACAGTGCTTGGCAAGAATTTCAGCAGCTGTATGAAGCCTCAAATTGGAAAGCCCAAGAGTTAAGGATCAAGCAGCTGGAGGATGAAATAAAAATAATGTGCGATCAGGTCCGCGAGAGGAGATCTCAGGCCGAGAGGGTTCGAGAGCGCCGCGACTCCCTTGAGACTGCCGTAGCTGAGAACAGGAGTCAAATTGCCTCGCTCCAGGAGACTGTGTGGACCATCTTGCAGCGAATCGCTTCCTTGGAGGCTTCCGGTGAAACTAATGTCAAAGCGATTCAGGAGGCGCAGGCCGAGAAGAGCTTTCTTGCTGTGGAGTGCTCAAGCGTGGAGGAGGCCCTTGCCACAAAAGAACAGGAGCTCGCCGATTTAGTGAAGCAAAAGCCCTCTCATCTTTGAGTTTGTATATTTCTTCTTCTTGAGCCCATTGTTCGTTTCATATTCTTTTCCATTCATCATTTTGTAGTTACACCCAGGGGCTTGTCTTGGGCTCCAGTTTTGTAGATGAATAGTGCAATTGTTCATACATTAGTTGAGGCATATGTTCTTTTGTTCTAGAAGCTTCTGAGAATTTCTTCCCCCCTTTCTCTTTCTTTTTTCTCTTCTTTTTTTTCTTTTTTTTTCTTTTTTTTTACATTACCAACTTCACCGCCCTTTCGGGTTTTCGTCGAAGCTGGCCCCCTTTAGCTTTTTCCAGCGCGCCCTTTCGGGTTTTCACGCTGAGGGGTTACCCAATTTTGCCTGAGGCGCCCTTTCGGGTTTTCACCTCAGCCGGGTTATAACCTTTTTGCCCTTGAGTAGCCAGAAGATTGACCACTCAAGTCCGTCGGGGCACCTCTATTTTAAGCCCACTTTTTTTTTTTTGGGATTTTAGATTTTAGGGTGGCTGACCAATGGAATTGGAAAGCCGAAACTTGGATTTTGGATTTAGGGTGGCTGACCAATGAAATTGAAAAGCCAAAGCTTGGATTTTGGATTTAGGGTGGCTGACCAATGAAATTGGAAAGCCGAAACTTGGATTTTGGATTTAGGGTGGCTGACCAATGAAATTGGAAAGCCGAAACTTGGATTTTGGATTTAAGGTGGCTGACCAATGAAATTGAAAAGCCAAAGCTTGGATTTTGGATTTAGGGTGGCTGACCAATGAAATTGGAAAGCCGAAACTTGGATTTTGGATTTAGGGTGGCTGACCAATGAAATTGGAAAGCCAGAGCTTGGATTTTGGATTTAGGGTGGCTGACCAATGAAATTGGAAAGCCGAATCTTGGGATTTTTGATTTTGGGTGGCTGACCAATGAAATTGGAAAGCCGAAACTTGGGATTTTGAATTTTGGGTGGCTGACCAATGAAATTGGAAAGCTGAAACTTGGGATTTTTGATTTGTGACTGACCAATGAGATTGGAAAGTCGAAACTTGGGATTTTGGATTTTGGGTGGCTGACCAATGAAATTGGAAAGCCGAAACTTGAGATTTTTGATTTGTGATTGACCAATGAGATTGGAAAGTCGAAACTTGGGATTTTGGATTTTGGGTGGCTGACCAATGAAATTGGAAAGCCGAAACTTGGGATTTTGGATTTAGGGGCCGACCAACTATGTTGGCAAGCCAGAACTTGAAATTTGAGATTTGGCACGGTGGGACATGAACGAGAATTGTTCGAAGCACCTATGACATTTGAGTTTTTCATGGGGGGGGGGGAACTCCCCTATCCTCCCTTACTCTCCTACGGAAGAGGGCAAGTCTTGTGTAGGTTGTTGTTGGAACTCATGCTCAGGAGCATAGTATAATTTCAAATGCTTTCCATTCAATGGTGGAAAGGGGTTCTCCCCTTTATGGTTGACGACCTTATAGGCGCCTCCTTCATAGACTTTGGAGACGATATATGGTCCTCACCAATTTGGTTGTAATTTGCCACTGGACCTTCCGGCCATGACTTCTCTTTCTTTAATCATGACGAGATCACCCTTTTTGAATGCTCTTTGTCTCACAAGTTTATCATAGGCTCGAATCATTCGGGCTTGATAAAGTTGCAGGTGTTTATAAGCTTCCAACCTTTTGTCTTCTAGGTCGGAGAGCTCTTCACGTCTTCTCTCTATTTCGTCTTGTTCATGAGCTTGAAGGCCAGCATGCAAAGCTATCCTGTAGGAAGACATTTCAATCTCAATTGGGACCACGGCTTCCGCTCCATATACTAGAGAGAAAGGTGAGCAGCCAGTAGGAGTCTTGTACATGGTCCGATATGCCCAGAGAGCTTCATGAATTTTCTCTCCCCAGTCCTTTTTGCGGCTGCCCACTATTTTGGCAAGTAACTTGCAAAGAGTCTTGTTGAATGCTTCAGCTAACCCATTGGCTTGAGGGTTATATATTGTGGAGGTTCTCCAATCTATGTGGAACTTGGCTGCGAGTGCATATATTATCCTATTTTTGAATGGCGTGCCATTGTCTGACATAATCCGACTTGGCGTGCCGAACCTGTATATAATGTTATGTCTGACAAATTGAGCGACAGCTTCTCCTGTGACCTCCCGTAGGGGAACTGCTTCGGCCCAACGAGAAAAATAATATGTTGCTGCCAATATGAATTTATGACCTTTAGAGGATGGAGGGAAAGGTCCTACAATGTCCATTCCCCATTCTGCAAATGGCCAAGTAGAGGCTGTTGGGTGTAGCGAGCCTGGCGGCTTTCTCGGGACTAGACCAAAGGCTTGGCATTGGTGGCATGCACGGGCATATCGATTGCAGTCCGCATACATTGTGGGCCAATAAAAGACTTTAAGCTTTATATTGATCTTCATTTTATCTCCAGCTTGGTGAGCCCCGCAAAGTCCTGAGTGGACCTCGCGCATGACTATTTTAGCTTCCTTGGGCGAAAGGCAGCGGAGAAGAACAGATTTATCTTTTTCATGGACCAATATATACAGTTGGTCGCCTATTAGTTGATAGGATGCTGCTCTGCGTAGGAACTGGACCCTTTGGGCCCGCTCGGGCGGGAGACGCCCATTTTTTATGTCAATAATGGGTTGACGCCAGTCATACTCCTCCTGATTAGGCATGTCTTCTTCCAAGGTATTAACCTCAGAAATTGTGGGATCAGCATCTTCGTCCAGGACGCTTGGCATAAGTCTCCTGTGCGTGACAGTTATGTCTACTTCTCCCTCCGGAGGTAGCTTTATAGCAGAGGCTAACTTGGCTAGGGCATCTGCCTGAGAATTCTTGCTCCTGGGGACATGGTTTATCTCAAAGAGATAGAATTTCTCCTTCAAGTTCAGGACGGTTGTGTGATAAGGCACTAGCTCTTGCTTCCGCACATCAGTCACCTAGGACTTGCCGTATGATGAGCTGTGAGTCGCCGTAGACTTTAATGCATTTGATCTTCATTTCTATGGCTAGCTGAAGCCCAACGATCAATGCTTCATATTCTGCCTCATTGTTTGTCAACGACTTCATGAGAGCACAGGAATTGTGGAGAATTCCCCCTTGAGGAGTGACGAAGACAATGCCGGCCCCTGAGGCGAATGTGGTTGCCCCATTAGCCTCTTTAATTATTCGAGAAGCGCCATCAAAGTAGAGCTCCCAACACGGCATATCAATGGCCAGGGATTCTTCCCCTTTTTGCACTGGACCGCCCTCGGTTTGTTCTTCAGTTCCCGATTGGGATAGAAGTGTTTCTTCATCGGGCAGTTCAATGTTAAGAGGAGAATCTGCCGGAATTGGGTGTGCTGCCAGAAACTCCGCCATTCCTTATCCTTTAATTGCCTTTTGGGGAACAAATGTTATATCAAACTCCATAAGGAGTAATGCCCATTTTCCCAGTCGACCCGACAAGACAGGCTGTTTAAGGAGGAACTTGAGTGGGTTGTATTTTGAGATTAACTCCACCGTGTGGGACAGGAGGTAATGTCTTAGCTTCTGGACGGCGAACACCAATGCCAGACATACCTTCTCCATCGGGGAATAGCGATGCTCGGGGCCCACCAGCTTTCTACTGAGGTAATATAAGGGTTGCTCTTTACCTTCTTCATTTATTTGGGCGAGCAACGCCCCCAAGGAAGTGTCCATGGCAGCAATATAGAGAATCAAAGGTTTTCCCTTGATAGGTGCTCCGAGCACTGGGGGAGTGAGGAGGTACTTCTTGATCCGCTCAAAGGCTCCTTGACATTCTTGGTCCCATATAAATGGGGCACCCTTTTTCATCAGTTTCTCAAATGGTGCACATCTTCCAGAGAGGTTAGATATGAAACGCCTAATATAGGCTAGCCTCCCCTGTAGAGATCGCAGTTCTGTTATATTCTTGGGCGGCGGCAATTCTCGAATTGCTTTAATTTTGTCGGGATCAATCTCTATTCCCCGATACTTAACAATGAAGCCGAGGAACTTGCCACTTGAGACACCAAAAGCACACTTCATAGGATTCATCTTGAGCTTGTATTGACGGAGTTTGTCAAAAACCTGACGCAAGTCATCTAAGTGATCTTCGTGCTTGCGGGTTTTAACGACAAGGTCGTCAACATAGCACTCGACCAAGTCGTGCAGCATTTCATCAAAAATCTTAGTCATCGCCCTTTGATAGGTGGCTCCAGCATTTTTCAGGCCGAAGGGCATCCTTTTGTAATTGAAAATCCCTTTGGGGGATCGGAATGCCGTATGGTCCTTATCTTTAACGGCCATTCGTATTTGATTGTAGCCCGAGGACCCATCCATGAAGGACAGAGCTTCATATCCTGTGGTCATATCAACCATAGTTTCAGTAATTGGGACTGGAAAATCGTCCTTTGGGCAGGCTTTATTCAAGTCTCTGAAGTCAATACAAACTCGGACTTGACCATTTTTCTTTTTGACTGGGACTATATTGGCGAGCCACACTGGATAAAGACGGGGCTCTATGAAATCCACCTCCAGGAGCTTGTCAACTTCAGCATTTACTTTAAGTTCCAGCTCGTGACGCATGCGTCTCTGAGCTTGCTTGACAGGCTTAACAGTGGGCAATATGACTACTTCATGTTCCGCCACTAATGGCTCCAGCCCGAGCATCTCTTTGTAAGTCCAGGCAAAACAATCTCTGTACTCCAATAGGAGTTGTTTGTAAGTTTGTCTTTCCTGCTTAGTAAGGAGGGCACTAATGAAGATGGGTCGGGGTTCATTAGTATCCCCAAGGTTGAGCTCGACTAGTTCATCCACTGTTGCTTGCCCACCATCTTCAAGTTCCCGTGGGGCAGGCTGCAGATCCATGAAGCCTTCGTCTTCGTCAATATTGACTACGTGGAAGTCACAGTAGTCTAAGTTGTTGATAACGGCCGACTGAAGCTGCTCATCCCGGTCTTCGAGGGCCACTTCTTTTGGTTGTTCTCTTGCAGAATCGCTAGACCCCTCGCCAGAGTCTGAGCTACTGGGAGAGGGTGATAACCCTATAGTGTTGACAGAATAGTGAATCTTAAGGCTGGGCTCCCCACACGGAGGATTGCTCCTTGCTTCACTTGCAATAAATTTAGGCAGTGTAGACGCAGCTTCCACGAGGACCTTTTTATTGGAAGGCTTGGACTGATTCCAAGGATGCGGCTGTGGGGGAAAAAACCCGATGCTGCTTGAGCTGGATAACTCCCCGTTGTATTAAATCCTCGAGTTGATCCTTTAGGACATAACAATCTTCTGTAGCATGCCCCGCCATTTGATGGTATCGACAGAAGCTGGAGCTTTTGGCTTCACCGGCTCTAGACGGCCTGTGAGCTGGAGGAAGCTGGATAAGACCCCGAGCCATACAAAATTCAAACAATGACTCGGTATGGGCCTTGGCAAAGGAGTATGGAGCTTGCATCCGCTGTGCCAATCTCATCACGGGTGCTTTGCCTTTAGATTCCGCAGAAGACTGGTTCGGCCTAGTCCCTTGAGACCTATCTTCCACCATCTGGCTCTTGGGATCAGTATGGGCTTTTGAAGGAAAAGTGAGATGTCTAAGCAGAACATCTCGTTCTCGCAATAGCTCTTGTACAAAAGTCTTTAATGCTTGGTTCTCCTGTTTCAACAGCTTTATTGTATCGGCAGGGTCCCCTTGTTGTTCAGTAGCAGGAACATAATCGTCGTCCGATATGGGGTGCTCGTCTTCTGTGATGTCGAGCCCAGCTAACTGACTCAGGGCTTCGCGCCCAGTTTCGCCAAGTTCTTGCAAAACGGGCTGTAGGACAATGATCTCATCATCTCTGGTCCTGACATTATGACTGTGCAAGCTATTAACATCGGAGACCTCTGGCCCGAATTCTTCTTTTCCCTCAATTATGCAAGGAGCATTCCCCTGAGTAAGATCGGAATGGCCGGGAGGGGGCAAGGTCCCGACGGTATTTACAGCATAATAGACTCTAAAGTCTGGCTCTGGGTCATAGCCCAACCCTCTTAGATCATTCTTAGGGAAGGGAGGCTGCCCTCTGACTTGAGGGTACCAGAGCTGTTGGAAGTAATTACGCCGAGCCGCTTGTTCCGTCTGTGGGATATTTTGTTTCTGACACATCTGTTTAATGTGCTTAGCCATGTCAGGCATTTCTTGGACAGACTCAGGAGCATTCTTGGGCTGCTCGCTCCAGCCGAAATCGTCATCCGAGGGGGCGCGAGGCACCATATCTCCCTTGTAAAAGATAATGGGCTTAAGACGCCCCTTGGTGTTCTTCTTCCCTTTCGCTTGATATGTGACAATGAATGTCTTTAGGGTCTCGACCCCGTGCTCCTCCCTCTGAGAGACCAACTGCATACAGGCAGGCGGCAGAAGGATGCTCTTATCTATTGATTGATTAATGAAGTTGGCTTCAAAGTTAATTTCCCGCCTCTCAGGCCGAGTTGGCTTCGCTGCAGGGGCGTCAGCTTGCAAGCTGAGTCGATGCATTCTGGCAAGGTCTTCATTTACCACAAAGAGTTCATCTTCATCTTCTTCCTCAACAATCACCTTTTGCTTTCCTTTATCTTGGATCTCAACTAGGGGTTCAACAGTTGGCTCCCCAAAGTACAACTGAGTATCAGTCAAATTGCATTCATTTGGTCGAAAGGGAGACTTATCAGCAAAGATTGTATGTTGCTCGCCGCCCTTCGCATACTTAATACACTGATGGAGAGTTGAAGGGACGACCCAATTTTCGTGAAGCCATGGCCTACCTAGTAAGGCTTTGTATGCGGTCGTGGCATTAATGATGTAAAATGTAAGCCTTAGTGACGAAGGTGTCCATGGTCAACTCCACCTCCACTTTTCCCAACGCATCCTCGGAGTTCTGATTGAATCCCGAGATTTTGACATCATACACCCTTTGAAGATAGGGCATAAGAAATAAAGACTTAAAGGTCTTGAGAGGCATTATGTTGACAGAGGCACCGGGGTCCACAAGGATCCGGTTTAGCTCATGCCCATTAATCTTCCCTTGCATGTACAATGGGCGATTATGACATGGAGAAGACATCAACATGTCCTTATCAGAGAAAGTGACTGTCGCGGCTAATGCCTCGTATGTCTGTGTTTGAATTTCAGCTACATGAGTCTCATAGACTTTTGGTTCTTGGAGGACTTTAATGAGAGCCTCCCTCAACTCTTTACTCCAGGCAATGGCCTCCCATATGCTAACCATAGTTGGCATTCGCTTCATGTGTTGAATGATCTTACGATCAGCCCGAGCCCGGGCTTGATCTAGTGGAGGGATCATCTCCACCAGGGACTTAGGCTGATAAGGGGGCTTCTGGGCCGGCTCCAACTTTCCCTGGTCATTTGTTTCTTCTTGGAACAGCGAGGCTAAAGATTCCTCTTCCGGAACTAGAAGCTCTTCATTGTCCTTGCCTGAAGTGCCTGCTTGGGTTGGATCAGCAGGCTGCTCTTGGGAGAGGGAACCAACGGGATCAGTCTCTTCATCCGTTGGATCGAATGGAATAGCACTTACTCTCTCCTGAGAGATCGGCTCGACGGGCTCCTCATCCTCGTCTGAGGGGTCGAAGATGAAAGTTTCAGCCCGTACTTGCGCCTCAGGGGGCTCATTGGGTTCTTCTCCTCGAAAGATGATCACTCTTTGGGAGGTAGTTGGCTGGGATGTGTGCCCATTGGAGGATGTTGAATGTCTTCCCCGTCCGCGTCCATGGCCTCTACCGCGACCGCGGTTTCGGAGTTCCGCATTGCGACGGCGATAAGTAGCCATAGTGATCCTATCCCCAGCTGCGGAGAAGGTGGCATTATCTTTGCTTGACCCCCGTAAACTTTCTGGCGGAAGGATTGACACCATATTGCATGAGAAGTTCTTTAGCATTTCCTCTAACTTCTCTATAGTGAGTTTTTCATCTTTATAGAAGACGGAGAGCTCCTCCGGAATAGAAAGTTTTTCGCCCTCCTTAGCTCGTTCGAGCATTTGTTGGATCCAACCTTTAAGCCGGGTTTTCCGCTCCAAGTCTTCCCACGGGATATACTTGCCCAGTGGGACAGGCCCGGTTGGGACAGAGGGTACATAGTCCTCTAACTCTTCAATTAACTTGTGAAGTCTCTGCAAAGGGGTTAACTCTCTAGGTGCTTCCATGGCCGCTGCCTGCTCGGCCTGTTTTTTTAATCTCCTTTTTAGATTCTTTCTCCTGTTCTTTTCCTGCTTCTGGGCTCGCGCCAGCTCTTCTTGAGACGGGGCAACCTTTCTCGTAGATGTCTGGGGAATGCCCTTGGCTGTTGAGCCACTAGGCTGGCTCTTTCCTTTAGATGACTTCAAATGGAGGCTCTTTCTCGGGGTCACATCAATCCACTCTCCCCCTTGCTCAGGAGTTTGGAAAGTTGCGTTAATTGTCCTCTCAACAATTTCAGGAGGCAATTCTTGAAATTCGGCCACAAAAGAGCCAAAGTTGCGAAGTATGTCGGCTCCTTCATTGACTTGCTGACTAATGGACCCGAGGCCTGATTTGCATGGTCCCAACTCGGTCTTACTCTTTTGTCTGTTCCTCGAACTCACAGCACTGTTCCGCAACTGAGAACCATCTTGGTACACTTGCTTAAGCTTAAACTTGTCATCACCCTTCGGTGGCTTTCTTTTTGGCATTTCCTGGACATTCGACTGGAGCGGGTGACGACGCAACTCGCTCAAGGCTGGAGTGGACGAAGCTTGGACCGGGCTTTTAGGGCTCAAATCGGAGCTCCCATGGCGGGGACGAGCTTCGCCCATTCTGGGTATAGCTGCTTTATGCTTTGTATCTCCCATGGCTGACTTGGGAGTGTGCTCGAAAGCAGATGACTTGCCTTTCCTAAGAGAGGCAGAAGACCCTTTAGTGGAGACACACGGACTATCACTTTGAGGGACAGTCCGGTTCATGTCGTTTTTCAAAGTGCCGCTCTTAGATGAGCCGATGGCCCCTTGTGGAGAGAGGGTTGAAACTTCACAATGAGAATCTTTATCCTTTGCACTCTTTCGTGTGATAGGGGAATTCTGCTCCAAGCAAGGAGAGCTAACTTGGACAGAGTGCGGAGATTCGCGCACCAATATTTCCTTTCCGCCGAACAAGATGTCCAGCAATTTTTTAGTTTCTTCCTTTGGAAAAGGTAAGGACTCTAGGTCCTGCCAGGGTCGCCACTCAAGGCCCCTGTCTGAGGATCTATCTGGGGCGGGCCCAGTCTTTGGTGCTTGTGACGTTGACTTCCCGCGAGAAGTTGATGCATGTATAACATTTACTGAGAACGGCGACCGTCCCCATGGAGACGACGCCGAGGGAGCTTGAGAACCCTCCTTTAGCTTTATAATCCGCCAGGTAATCAGATCCTCGGCGATGCCTTTGAAGGTGGGACAGTCATAAATGACATGTCCCATGGCACGGTGATATAAGCAGTAGCCATGCCGGTGCGTCATACCGATCATCAAATCACTGTCCGGTTTAGGGAGTTGTATTAATCCCTCCCTCTGGCAGATCTTAAATATCTCCAGAGTTTTGTGTTGGGGAAAAGAATACAACTTTTCTGGGGGCTCTGCAGTAGGCGAGCCTTTTGAATCTTCGGATAGCCACCCTCCGGCCCTCGGCCGTCTTCTGGGCTCCACCGTGGCTTCTGAGTTACGAGTGGAAGCTGGAGTGGCTCCTCCCGTTGAAGGCGTTAGGGTCAGAGCCGTCAGGCGGTCGTCTATGCGCCTTACGAGCCGCAGTAGCTCTTGTTGATCACGCTGCAGATGCCTAACTTCCCTTTTAAGCTTTCGGATAGCCTTCCGAATGGACAGACATTCGGACATTAAGAAATAGCCTCCTGCCAAGGAGGTACCTGGCGGGACAGGGGCTGAGTCCAGACCACGCCGTGGATCCCTAGCCTGACTTTTCCCGGAGATTTTCTGAATGACATTTACCGAAAACCTCGATCCTTCGTGGATGTGAGGCTCAGGGGGGTATTTCTCAGTGCTTCTTTTATTTAGAATGTGCTCAGCAGCTTCGCGAAGCCTCTTTCTTACCATGCTTTCTCCTTGCGTGTCGATCTCTCCCCTTTGGATGAGGGTTTCAATGCAATCTTGTAGCTCTTCACATTCTCGGGTGGGATGCGATATCACAGCATGGAACTCACAATACCTTGGATGGGCTTTCTCAACCTCAGTGTAGGTAGGAGGGGGGTCATGCACCATAATGTGACCTTCCTCTAGAAGAATATCAAATATCTTCTTCGTGTTTTCCTTTGGAAAAGAGCACTGGTGGGAAGGCCTCCATCCTGGATACCACAAAGTGGGTTTTATCCCACTAGGGCCTGCTTCTTCTGCCCCCGGATCGGGGAATGTGAAAGCTGCCATTTGATAAATTTGTCGAGTCGGCCGATGGCTAATGACATTAGCCGAACGGGTCACCCGGTCCCAGATATGAGGTTGAGGAGGGTCAACCCGAGTCCCCTTCAATGTGATGAGCTGATTTTGTATCATTTTCTCCAGCTCATCTTTGAAGACATAACAATTGTCAATAGTGTGCCCCAACAGACGATGATATGGACAGTAATTGGGATCATCGGCCTTGCCGGCCTCTTCTGGCTTCTTAGGCTCTGGGAGAGCTATTAACTTGTTCTTCATGCATAGATTGAAGAGTTTGCTAGTGTGCTCCTTCTTAAAAGAGTAAGGAGTCTTCATACGCTCAGCCAGCTTTGTAGTTGGCGCCCTCTTTTCAGACTTTTGGCAACATCACCCGGCGATGTTGCCTGACTGGTTTCGGTGGTTGGAGAGAAGTCCACTGCATTTGCTTCCTTCCCCGTAGCAGAACGCTCCTTGGGTGGCTTAGGCTTTGATGGCATGAAAGTGGGATTGTCAGCGAAGAACATCTCAATCTCCGCGACCACAGAGTTCAATTGGTCGAATCCCTTGATATTTGCCCCCAGAAGTCAGGTTGATGCTCCCCCTCTTGCCATTGAGCATTCTTTTTTGTGTTCCCAGTTTCCTCACCTTGCCAGGTCTATTCGGGAGTTCCGCAACACATGGGAGGCAGCCCATGGACCCCTACCTGTGGACAGAGATACTTATATAGGGGCCATGAGGTCTTTGAAGCGTACAGAAGACTTGGCCTTGAAAAAGGGGAAAGCCCCTGGTGATGACAAAGTTTACTATTGGTGGGGACATTTACTTTCAGATTGTGGCCATCCCCCTTATGCTTCTTTATCCAGCCCTCTTCTTCCTGCTAGGTTTAATAATGATCTTTGGCCCAAATGGGAACGGCATCTGATGGATACAATTGCTCAAGTGGGTGCCATTGAATGCCTTTCCTATATCGAAAATGCAACCACTCTTCACGATATTTGGGACAACATTTGTCGAGCGGGACAGAGCATTGGCCTTCCCTCAGAAGAGGTGGTATTACAACCTTCTTTCTCTCCTGCACCAGCTGGTATATGTTCTTTTCCCCTTACACTTCTTCATATTTGATTTGCTTGAAAAAGAGATTCATCATGCATACTAACTCATCTTCTTGCAGTGAGCTTTGTCCCTGTTGATACTTTTAAGAAAAGGAAGAGCTCCCATCATGCCAAGCGGCGGAGGGAGGAAGGTGACGGCGACTCTCTTGCGAAAACCGCTCATCGCCAATCCAAAAGAAAGGCTCCAGTGGACGAGCATCGTGGTAATCTTGTCATTTCTTTTGGCTTGATTTATGAAGGCTTTATGATGAATGATGGGGACCCCTTTTTTTATTGCTTCTTTGTCCTCTTTCAGCTGACCTTGATGTCACTGGCGAAATTGCGGGGAGTGTCCCTTCGATTGATGCAGATGCGCGCCTGGCCATTGGCCAAAATGAGAAAGAAGATGAAGGGTTGGATGACTTGGGCATGATAAACTATGATTATAACCCAGTATCAGATGCCTCTCCTCCCTTACATGATAACAGTCCACCAGATATGACTGCTCACGACGGAGGTGACTTTTTTGTTTCGCCAGCTTATCTTGCCACCTTGTCTTGTCACTTGGGAATTAATGTGGCTATTGTTTTTGAACAGGGGCTTTAGATGGCGTCATGGGAGCATATGTTGCGTTATTAGGCGCCACATCAGATGGGGAGGTCCCCGCCTATTCTGATGCTCCTGCAGTTGGGGGCAACACCTTGTCAAGCTATGAGGAAGCTTTGCTGGCAGAACTTTGTGCCCGAGGAGGTGGTTCAACTTCGAAACGGGGCGGAAGCGACCCCTCTGCTCCTGAAGAGGGCGAATTGCCCCTGACGGGTCACTTGGTGATGCAGCCGACTTGCTTCTTTGCCAGTAAGCAACATTAACTTTTCTTGCTTCCTTAACATACGTTAATTGGGAGACTTTGTTAATTCAGCGTATTTCCTTTTATTGCTGTAATGCAGTGACCATCTCCGCCACGATTGGGTCATGTGCTCCTCCCTTGCAAGGGGCGACCCTTCCATTAGAGGGGGCTCATAGAAGCGAGGCGCCTGAAGTAAGGGTTGATCCGCTACCCATGATAGAGCCTCAGGGAGGATCACAGACGGATCATCCTGAAACTTCCCACAAGAGTGCTGAAGGTAAATTGACTTCTCTTGCTTGATCTATTTGTTCATCAAAATTTCAAATTCTTTAACATTATTGCAAGCCTCAGGGTGTGCAGGCAATGAGGCTGACACTGCCCTTCATACCATGGTAAGAGAGGGGCCAGCTACACTTCTGCCTGAGCCGGCAGGTAATGAGTTTTTTTTTCTTCTTCTTTCTTCGCATTCTTTTTGCGTCAATCCTCTTTTTAGTGAGTTCAACTTCTTGATGGTGGGATGATGACCATCATGACATTCTTTTGCTCCAGGCCGAACTGTTCCATCAGTTGCGGATGAAGAAACCTCTAGAGCGACCGCTGATCATGGGCCTCCTAGAGCCGCGGTGTCTCTAGGTGATGTATCGACCCTTGTCCAAATCATATCAACTTCTATCTTTTCTTCATAATATAACAGTTGTTGATTCTTGCTTTTTTTTTTCCTTTTTTTTGCAGATCCAGAGACTGATCCTTTTTTAGAAAGGAGGACGTCAGATGGCACGTTGGCCTCTTCTATTGACTTTCCGGGGCACGGCATTATGTGGCCGGACTCTCCGCAACTCCCCCCTTTTATGGGAGTAGAATTGATGTTACCAAGTCTTATGGGCGGTGCACGGGTTTTACTTCAACAGGAGCCTCTTCCCACCATCGAGGCTATGCGGCGTGCCCTTCAGATGAGTACCCGAGCTTACCATGCTATGGGTTTGCCGAAGGAACCTTGGATGGCAGCTGTGGAACAGACTTGGGAAGAATTCCAAGGCTTATATGAAGCTTCTGAATGGAAAGCTTGCTGCACACGGATTGAATAGTTGAAGTGCGACATCACCGCCTCGTCAAGAGAGACTGAAGCACTACAACAAAAGGTTCAAGCTATTCGAGATGAGAGGGGCATAGTGGAGGCGCAGATGGCAGCAGAGAGAGAACAGACAACACAATGTCAACAAGCCGCTGAAGGGTTACTAGCCAGAGCCCAGGCGTTCTTAGCAAGTGCAGACTCCTGTGCAGAGAAAGGTCAGCAATTACAAGGCGAGGAGGCAATCCTCACTTCTCAAGATTCAAAGTTTCAATGTGAGCTCACCGATAAGCAGACGGAGAATCCGGATTTGATGATAAAAAAGCCTCGCTAGCAGTGAGGTTGGATTTGCCTTTGTGTCTTATTATGCTTTCCCTTACATTCTTATTCAGCATTCATTGTTCTTATGATTATCCCGAGGGCTTGTCTCGGGTCACACTTTTACAGATGAATGACATTCATTGACAGTCCAAAAAAACTTGTCGCTCAAGTGTTATATTGTGCATAGGCATATGTTCTTCGAGTTATCAGCCAATTTGCTCTCTCTTTTTTATTTTATTTGTTTTTTTTCACCTTACTAGCCCTGGCGCCCTTTCGGGTTTTCGCCAAAACTAGCCCCCTTTTACTTTTTCCAGCACGCCCTTTCGAGTTTTCACGCTGAAGGGTTACCCATTTTTGCCTGAGGCGCCCTTTCGGATTTTCACCTCAGTCGGGTTATGACCTTTTTGCCCTTGAGCGACCTGTAAACTGGCCACCCAAGTCCGTCGGGGCACCTCTATTTTAAGCCCAATTTTTTTTTTTGAATTTTGAATGAGGAGAACGAGATTCCTATAAATTAGGAGCAGGGATTTGAAACTTGTGATGAGTAACCTTGGTCCTACCCTCCGGCTGACCTCTGATAGGTTGGAGTCCGGAGATAGGGAATTCGCGAGGTATATTTGAGAATTTGGGGTTGACCAGATAGGTAACCTGGAGCCAAAATTGTGATGTTGGTTTTGGGATTTTGGGGCTGAATGGCCGATGGTTTGAGGGAGTTGAGAGCTTGGGGTTTGGATTTGGGGCTAACTAACGGAGTGGTTTAGTGAGCCTGGTTTTGGGAATTTAGATTTGGGGCTGACCAAGAAATGGTTTAGTAAGCCAAGTTTTTTCTTTGGGGATTTAGATTTGGGGCTGACCACAAAGTGGTTTAGGAAGTCGGGTTTTTGGAGATTTAGATTTGGGGCTGACCACAAAGTGGTTTAGTAAGCCAGAACTAGAACTTAGGAGTTTGGATATGGGGCTGATCACAAGGTGGTTTAGTAAGCCAGAGCTTAGGAATTTGGATATGGGGCTGACCACAAGGTGGTTTAGTAAGCCGGACCTTAGGAATTTGGATATGGGGCTGACCACAAGGTGGTTTAGTAAGTCGGTGCTTAGAGATTTGGAGTTTGAACTTGGGTTGGTGGGGACAGGAACAAAGAATGTCAAACGTGACCACACCAAGCTTTTTCCTTTCTCTTTCTTCTTTCTTTCCTTTCTTTTTTTCTTTTTTTTTTCTTTCTCTCTCTCTTTTTTTTTAACCTCTACCGGGAGAGACATCCAGCAATGATCGCTGCAAAAATTCGTGCTCAGGGGCATGATACAACTTAAAAATTTTTCCATTTAATGGAGGGAAAGGGCTTTCTCCCTTGTGGTCAACAACTCTATAGGCGCCCCCCTCATAAGCTTTGGAGACAACGTAGGGCCCACGCCAATTAGGTTGAAGTTTGCCACTTGATTTACCTGCCATGACTTCTCTTTCTTTCACCATAACGACGTCGCCCTCCTTAAATGCCCTCTGCTTCACAAGCTTGTCATAGGCTCGAGTCATTCAGGCCTGATATGCTTGGAGGTGCTTGTAGGCTGCCAATCTTTTTCCTTCTAGGTTGGATAGTTCTTCCAACCTCCTCTCTATTTCATCTTGCTCCTGAGTTTGGGGGCCATTATGTAGGGTGACCCGGTAGGATGCTATTTCAATTTCGATTGGTATGACGGCTTCTGCCCCGTATACTAGAGAGAAGGGGGAGCACCCGGTGGGGGTCTTGTAGACTGTCCGGTATGCCCAAAGAACTTCATGTATTTTCTCTCCCCAGTCTCTTTTGCTGCTGCCGACAATTTTGGCCAAAAGCTTGCAAAGAGTCTTGTTGAATGCCTCAGCTAACCCATTAGCTTGAGGGTTGTAAATTGTTGAAGTTCTCTAGTCTATGTGAACTTGGCAGCCAATGCATATATGGTCCTGTTCTTGAATGGCGTGTCATTGTCTGACATGATCCGGCTAGGAGTGCCGAACCTGTATATGATATGATGTTTAACAAATTGGGCGACTACTTCTCCTGTTATCTCCCGCAAAGGGATAGTCTCAGCCCATCTAGAGAAATAGTCCATTGCAGCTAGAATGAACTTGTGACCTTTAGAGGATGGCGGGAAGGGTCCCACAATATCCATTCCCCACTCTGCAAAGGGCCATGTAGGAGCCGTGGGATGCAATGAGCTTGGGGGTCTTCTCAGTACTGGGCCGAAAGCTTGGCATTGATGACATGTGCGGGCGTATCGATTTCAATCCGCATACATGGTAGGCCAGTAAAAACTCTTAAGTTTTATGTTATTTTTCATCTTGTCCCCTGCTTGATGGGCACCGCAGAGCCCTGAGTGGACTTTATGCATGATCCTCTTGCCTTCTTTTGGCGAGAGGCAACGTAAGAGAACATACTTGTCTTTCTCATGGACGAGTCTGTACAATTGATCTCCTATTAATTGGTAGGATGTAGCCCTTCGCAGCAACTGTACCCTTTGAGCCCGATCTGAAGGGAGGCGGCCATTCTTGATATCAATAATTGGTTGACGCCAATCTTGTTGTTCTTCCTCGACGGGATCGCCTTCTTCAATAGCATTGACCTCAGGAGTTGTAGGGTCGGCTTCTTCGTCTAAGACACTTGGTATAAGCTTTTGGTGTCTGACGGTTATGTCTAATTCCCCTTCGGGTGGAAGCTTTATGGCAGAGGCTAACTTTGCCAAGGCATCTGCCTGAGAGTTTCTGCTCCTGGGGACATGACCTATTTCAAATAGGTAGAATTTCTCCTTAAGCCTCATCACCGTGGCATGGTAAGGAATTAATTCCTGCTTGCAGACATCATAGTTGTCTGTCACTTGTCGTACGACGAGCTGCGAATCCCCATAAACCTTAATGCATTTAATGTCCATTTCAAGAGCTAATTGAAGCCCAACAATTAATGTTTCATATCTTGCTTCATTGTTTGTCAATGGTTTTATGAGGGCACAGGAGTTGTGTAAAATCCCTCCATGAGGAGTCACGAAGACAATGCCTGCCCCTGAGGTGAGAGTTGTAGTACCGCCCGATTTCTTAACTGTTCGGGAGGCACCATCAAAGTAAAGCTCCCAACAGGGCATATCAATTGCAAAGGCATCTTCTTCTTTTTGTATTGATGTATCTTCAATGTGGCCTTCTATTCCCGATTGGGACAAGAGTGTTTCTTCATCAGGGAGTCCAATGTTGAGAGGAGTCTGCCGGAATCAGGTGTGCCGCGAGAAACTTTGCCATTCATTGTCCTTTAATTGCCTTTTGCGGAACGAAGGTTATGTCATATTCCATGAGTTAACGCCCATTTTTCAAGTCTCCGTGACAGTATGGGCTGTTTAAGGAGAAATTTGAGCTGGTCGCATTTTGAAATTAACTCCACCTAATGGGATAGAAGGTAATGCCTCAACTTCTTCACGGCGAATACCAATGCCAAACATATTTTCTCCATTGGAGAATAGTGGTGCTCAGGGCCAACCAACTTCCTGCTGAGGTAGTATAACGGTTGCTCCTTGCCTTCTTCATTTATTTGTGCCAGTAGGGCTCCCAAAGAAGCGTCCATGACAGCAATATATAGTATTAGTGGCTTTCCCTTGACTGGTGCTCCCAAGACCGGAGGAGTGAGGAAATAGTCTTTGATTTGTTCAAATGCATGCTGGCACTCTTGGTCCCACGTGAATGGTGCGCCATTTTTCATCAATTTTTCAAAAGGTGTGCATCTTCTTGAGAGATTGGATATGAAGCGCCTGATGTAAGCTAGCCTCCCCTGGAGAGACCTTAATTCTGTTATGCTTTTGGGAGGCGGCAATTCCCGAATGGCCTTGATTTTATTGGGGTCTATTTCTATCTCCCGGTATCTGACAATAAAGCCGAGAAACTTGCCACTTGAAACGCCAAAAGTGCACTTCATCGGGTTCATCTTGAGTTGAAATTGTCGGAGTCTTTCGAAGACCCGACGCAAGTCGGCCAGGTGATCTTCCCGCCTTAAGCTTTTAACGACGAGGTCATCAACGTAGCATTCGACCAAGTCGTGGAGCATTTCATCAAAAATTTTAGTCATTACCCTTTGATAGGTGACACCAGCATTCTTCAAGCCGAAGGGCATCCTTTTATAATTGAAGATCCCTTTGGGGGATTGAAAGGCCGTGTACACTTTGTCTTTGACGGCCATGCGGATCTGATTGTATCCTAACGACCCATCCATGAAGGATAAAGCTTCGTATCCAGTGGTCATATCGACCATGGTTTCAGTAATAGGGACATGAAAATCGTCCTTTGGGCAAGCTTTATTTAAGTCCCTGTAGTCAATGCAGACTCGAACTTGGCCATTTTTCTTTTTAACAGGGACTATATTAGCGAGCCAGGTCGGGTACATTCAAGGCTCAATGAAGTCCACCTCTAAGAGTTTGTCAACTTCGGCATTCACTTTGAGCTCAAGCTCATGGCGCATGCGTCTTTGAGCTTGTTTGACGGGCTTAGCGGTGGGAAGTATTGCCAACTCGTGTTCTGCCACCGATGGGTCCAACCCGGGCATTTCTTTGTAAGTCCAAGCAAAGCAATCTTTGAACTCTGATAGGAGTTGTTTGTATGCCTGCCTTTCTTCCTCACTGAGGAGGGCACTAATGAAAATTGGTCGAGGATCACCGGCATGTTCGAGGTTGAGTTCGACTAATTCATCTACAGTGGCTTGTCCGCCATCTTCGAGTTCTCGTGGAGCTGGCTGTAGGTCGAGAAAATCTTCGCCGTCGTCAACCTGGGCTACGTGAAAATCACAGTAGTCCAAGTTATTGATGATGGCCTAGCATAGCTGCTCATCTTGGCCTTGTAAGGGTGTTTCTTTTGGTTGGTCATTTGTATAGTCACCAGGCTCTTTGCTGGAGTCTGAACTAGTGGAGGGGGACAATAGCCCGAGAGTGTTAACTGAATAGTGGGCTTTGGACTTCCCCTTTCGACTACAGGTACGACCAATCAGGTCTCTCCTGAAGACACGGAACTGCTCTGAGGATGATTCATTTGCCATAAACTTGGGTAGCGTAAGAGTAGCTAGGGCAAAAATTTGCTTGGCTGACGGCTTAGGCCGCTCCCATTGATGAGGTTGTGGAGGAGATACCCGATGATTTTTAATTTGGATGACCCCCATCTGTATCAGGCTCTCAACCTTATCTTTGAGGACATAGCAGTCTTCGGTGGCATGCCCCGACATTTGATGATACTGACAGAAGCTGAGCTCTTTGGCTGTACCGCCTTTAGGTGATCTTCGGGGCTCTAGGGGTGTTATAAGGTCCCGTGCCATGCAAAATTCAAACAATGGTACGGTATGTGCCTTAATAAAAGAATATGGTGTTTCCATTCGCTGTGCTAGAGTTATCACAGGAGACTTGCTCTGAGCACATTTATAAGGTTGGCTTGCACCAGTCTTCCTTTGAAGATAGGCGTCCACTGAGAAGAGTGGCGTGTTGGTTGCCCCCTTGGCAGGGGGGTGACGGGCCTTCACAGATTTGCCTTGACCAGTTGATGCTTTAGTCAAAACTATTAGAGGGTTGGCATTGACTTGAGTCCTGTAACTGGTTTCACAACTAGGTGAAGAGACGAGATGCCTAAGTAGGGCGTCTCGCTCTCGGAACAGTTCTTGTACAAGCGATTTCAATGCTTGATTTTCTTGCCCCAATCCCGCTAATCTGGTGGTTAACAATTCCTGTTGGGTGTCTGAGGGAGCACCTGTAATGATTTGCTCGGAATTTTCCAGGTCGAGCCCAGCCAATTGGCACAGGGCCGCTTGTTCAACATCTCTCAACTTAGGGGGAATGGGCGGCGGTATGATACGCTCCTTCTGGTGGCTAGGACCAGCAGGGCAAGGATCCCTTTTGTCAATATCGAATAGACGAAGGAGGTCACCTCGATGTTCAGCCATGCATACATCATTCTTCAGGCCAAGGCTGGCATCACTCGGAGAAGGCGTCAGCCCTATAGTGTTGACAACGTAGTGTACTTTGAAATCAGCCTCGGGGTCATAGCCCAATCCTCTCCTATCTTTCTTGGAGAAAGGGGGTTGCCCTCTGACTTGCGAAGGATACCATAGCTGCTGAAAGTAGTCATGCCGGGAAGCTTCTTGAACTTGGGGAATATGCTGCTTCCGACACATTTCTTTGATATGTCTGGACATGTCGCCCATATCCAGAACAGTTTTGAGAGTATGTTGGGGTACCTTATCCCAATCGTAATCATCTTCAACAGGGTCTTGAGGGACTAGGTCTCCTTTGTAAAAGACAATCGGCCTAGTGGCTTCAGCATTTTTTCTTTTCCCTTTCCTTTGATAGGTAACAATGGATGTCTTCAACTGTTCAAATTTATGCTCCCTTCTTAAGAAGGGAAGCTGTATACATGCCGACGGCAAGGAGATACTTTTGTCAATGGACTGACTAATAAGATTGGCTTCAAAGTTGACCTCCCGCCTTTCTAGCCGAGCCGACTTGGCGTTCGGAGCGTCAGCTTGCATGTGTAGTCGGTGTCGTTTAGCAAGATCTTCATTGATTGTGAAGAGCTCTTCTTCATCTTCTTCTTCCTCTGGCACTACCTTTTGCTTCTCTCTGTTCTTAATTCCGAGATTAATAGTGGGTTCTCCGAAATATAGCTGAGCATCAATCAGATTGCATTCATTCGGATGGAAAGGAGCCCGATCAGCAAAGACTGTATGTTGCTCTCCACCTTTTGCATATTTAATGCACTGATGAAGGGTAGAAGGGATGACCCAATTTTCATGTAATCAGGGTCTCCCCAGCAGAGCTTTGTAGGATGCGTTTGCATTAATGATGTTGAATGTGGCCTTAGTGACAAAACTGTCCATGGTCACCTCCACCTCTACCTTACCCAGTGCATCCTCCGAGTCTTGGTTAAATCCCGAAATTTTGACATCATGAACCCTTTACAAATAGGGTATGAGAAATAAAGACTTGAAAGTCTTCAGGGGCATTATGTTGACAGACGCCCCGGGATCTACCAAGATCTGGTTCAGTTCATGGCCGTTTATTTTCCCTTGCATATATAGAGGATGATTGTGACAAGGAGAAGACAACATCATGTCTTTATCTGTGAAAGTAACTGTCGATGTAAGTGCTTCATATGCTTGGGCCTGAAGCTCGGTTACATGGGCTTCATAAATCTCTGGTTCTTGGAGTATTTTTACGAGGGCTTCCCTGAGCTCTTTACTCCAAGCAATTGCTTCCCATATGGTGACATTCGTTGGGAACCACTTCATATGCTGGATGATCTTGCGATCGGCCCGCGTACGAGCCTGATCTAGTGGAGGGATCACCTCTGACAGAGGTTTAGGTTGATAGACGGGATTCTTGCTTGGTTCAGCCTTCCCTTGATCATTAGGTTCCTCTTGGAATAGTGGAGCCAGGGAATCTTCTTCGGGAAGAGGCAGCTCAACATTGTCCTTACCAGAGGGACCTGCTTGAGTTGGGTCAGCTGAGTTTTATTGCGGTGCCGGGTCTATTGCCTCATCCTCTCCATCTGATAGATCGAAGGAGAAGGTGGAGACCCCGCCTTGAGCTTGAGAGGGGGTAGCTGCCTTTGGGGGAGTTGGTGCTATTGGCCCATTCTCCTCATCTGATGGGTCAAAAAGGAAGGTATCTGCTCGAACCTGAACTTCGGGAATAGGCCCGGGTCTTCGCTTCTGAAAATGATGACATTTCGAGGATGTGTTGAGTTAGCATTCCCGTCACTGGCAGATGTTGAATGCCTTCCTCGCCCGCGGCGATGATCTCCTCCGCGCCCCCGATTTTGGAGTTCTACATTGCGGCGACGATAGGTGGCCATAGTGATTCTATCCTCGACGGGGGGAGCCGTGCCATTGCTCCTGCTTGGTCTATATAGACTTTCGGGAGGAGGAATCGACACCATATTGCATGAACAGTTTTTTTAACATAGCCTCTAACTTTTCTATGGTGAGCTCTTCATCTTTATAGAAGAAGGAAAGTTCCTCCGGGATAGGAAGCTTCTCTCTCTCGTGTGCTTGTTTGTACATTTATTGGAGCCAACTCTTAAGCCGAGCTTTCTGCTCCATTTCCTCCCACAGAATATATTTATCAAGAGGGACAACCTTAGTGGGCGTAGAAGGGACGTACTCCTCGAGCTCATCATTTAATTTTTGTAGCTTTTGTAGAGAAGTTAATTCGCCAGGGGTTTCCATAGCGGCGGCTTGCTCGGCCTGCCGCTTTAACCTTCTATTCAAATTCTTCCTTCTATTCTTCTCCCGCTTCTTCGCTTGTGCTATTTCAGTGGGAGAAGGAATGTCCATTTTTGCAGACGGTCGGGGAATGCCCCCAGCTTTGGAGCTATGGAATTCATCCTTTCTCCTTACTGGCCCAGGACGATTGTGCTTCTTCGGGGTTACGCTAACCCAGGCACCTTCCTCTTGAGCCTCCTGGAATGTAGCATTAATTGTCTGGCTGACTATTTCAGGTGGGAGTTCTTGAAATTCGGCCATATAAAGGCCAGAGCTTCGAGGTAGCACTGCCATGGAAAGCTTTTCAGGTGGTGATTCTTGCTTTATTTCAGACCTCCTCATAAGGGATTCTGACTTGACTTTCCCCTTTTTGCTTGGAGCCTTGTGACTCCTTTGCTGGGGGTCACCATTCGGGCCTTGCTTGCCAGGCACATTGGGGCCCGCTAAAGGGGTCTGAACTTCCTGGCTTGACTGGGTAGCAACCTCGGAATCTCGGTCTAGACATTTCCTTGCCAGAATTTGCTTGACGCTTGTCTCGAATTATTCTTGTCGAGGCTTTCCCTTTTGTGTGAAGGCTGCCTTTTGTGATTGGGGAGGTTCCCGGGCTACTTCTGGGAATGCCTGCTCCTTGACATTGGGAACTGAGGCAGATGAACCCTGATGTTGACTTCGAAGATTTTTGGAGTGGCCTTGTGATGGGTCCCGCACCAAGATTTCTTTTCCCCCAAAGAGGATCTCGAGTAGTTTTTGAGTTTCTTTCTTTGGGAAGGGCAAGGATTATAGGTCCTGCCACGGGCGCCACTCGAGATTTCCCTGGGCGGATTGACTTGAGCTGGAGCCAGCCTCCTGCATCTTGGCTCCGGTTGGGGTGCGGGAAGTTGATGCATGTATGACATTAACTGAGAAAACCGATGGGCCCTGTTGAAAAGGTCTTGCGGCTCTTTGAGGAGGATTGTCTATATTTATTACCCGACGGGAAATGAGGTCCTCCGCAATGTCTTTGAACACGGGGCAATCATAAATGACGTGACCCACAGCGCGATGGTAGAGGCAGTAGTGGTGCCGATATACCACGGGAGTGCCAAGGTCATTGTCAGATGCGGGGAGCCGTATCAGCCCTACCCTACGGCACATATGGAATATCTCCAATATTCTATGCCGAGGGAAAGAGTATAGCTTCCGAGGAGCCCGATTGACGGGGGAATCTGTTGCATCATCGGACAACCATCCTCCAGTTCTTGGCAACCTTCGGGGCTCTATCGTGTTTTCCGAGTTACGGGTAGAAGCCGAGACGGAAGGTCTCGTCGAGGGAGCCGGGGTCAATGTCGACAGGCGGTCCTCAATTCGCTCCATACAACGGAGTAAATTCTGCTGGTCGTGTTGTAGGCGACAGACTTCCCTTTTAATCTTTCTGACTGCCTTCCGAATGGCGAAGCATTCAGACATCAAAAGGGGTATGCCCCTCTGTGATGCTTCTTGTGGCCCAGCGGAAAGGAGTGGCTGAAACTCATTTATTGCAGACCTCGTCTGGCTCTTTCCCGAGATTTTTTGAATCACATTTATGGAAAGGTTCGATTTTCCTCGAGTAGGAGATTGAGGCTAGCTCTCTATATCAGAACGTTGGCTTAAGGTCTGCTCAACAGCTTCCCGCAGACGTTTTAGCGCCATGTTGTCCCCGTGGATATCAATCTCGCCTCTTTGAATAAGAACTTCAATGAGATCCTGTACCTCTTCACACTCCCCAGTGGGGTGAGATATTGTGGCATAGTATTCATAGTACCGGGGATGCCTTTTCTCAACCTCGGTGTAACCCGCTGGCGGGTCGTGCACCATGATCCGACCATCTTCAAGTAGGCGGTCAAATATCTTCTTGGTATTTTCCTTCGGGAAGGAACATTGATGGGACGGCCTCCAACCTGGGTACCACAACGTGGGTCTTGCTTGGCTGGGACCAGCTTCTGCTACTTCTGGGTCAGGAAAAGTAAAGGCCGCAGCCCTAAAGCTCCTGTTATTTGAATGGTGAATCACGTTGGCCGAGCGTGTCAGTCAATCCCAGGCATGGGGTTGTGGAGGATCCACCAAATTACTTTTCATCGTAATAAGTTGGTTTCGAATCATCTTCTCTGCCTCGTCTTTAAAGACGTAACAATTCTCGATGTTGTGGCCCAATATGCGATGATACACGCAATAATTGGGGTCATCGGTTTTGTTGGCATCCTCCGGCTTCTTCGGCTCTAGAAGGGATATGAGCTTGTTCCTTAGGCAAAGGTTAAAGAGTCTCTTGGTATGCTCCTCCTTGAATGAATATGGAGTCTTCATACGCTCTGCCAACGTTGTGGACGCCTTCCCTTCGCCCTTTTTGCCAGAGGGGCTTGTGTTGTGACTCCTCTGTATTGATGATGTTGACAATAAGCTTTACTTCATTGGCAACAGCTTGTTTTGATTGATTGGCAACTGTTTATGTTTTGATGAAACTGTCTTTATCAGATTGTCTGTGTATTCCATGCAGTCAGAGTCTATACATCGTCATGCACACACACAGGTCTACACATTGCACACACACACAAGTCAACACACTCGCATGATAGCCAGTCTGCATAAGTCTGCACATTGTTGCTCGCAGAGTCTGCACATCGTCATGGTTGCATTGAAGCATGCACGTAGAGTCTATACACTACTTTGTGTTGTGTTTGTGCATCGTTTAGAACACAAGTCTATACATTCAAATGGCCTGTCTGCACGCTAAAGTCTGTACAGAGTTTTTGTCTGTTTTACCAGCAAGTCTGTACAGCCTGTGAGGTCCGTCTCACTCAGCGTCTCATGCAAAGTCTGTACATTGTGCATCCTTTGATTTGAAGTCTGTACATCGTGCATCTATTGATTCGAAGTCTGTACAGCATAATGTTCTTCATATATTGTCAAGTCTGAACATTGCACATCATCATGGTTGCCTTGATGTCGTAGAAAGTCTATACATTCTATTTTGCTTGAAATTTGATGCCCTTCAATAGGGGCGTCCGTTCTGAATCTGACGCCTAGGAAAGAGTCGTCTTTTTGTTGTGCATCAATTTATCAAAGTCTAGACATCGTCTGGTTGCATATCGCATAGTCTGTACATGATGCATTGTGCTCTCATGCCTTAACACTAGGCATTGCAAAGTATGTACATTGGTTGCACATTACACGCCAAGTCTATACATTGCTTCTTCATGCATTGCACGAAGTCTGCACATTGTGTGCTGCATGCTCACCAAGTCCATACACTGGCGAGTCTGCACAAGTCTGCAATGTCTATACACTGCTGTCGCATGTACACCAAGTCAACACATCTGTTGACGGCACGTCTATGCATTCATCTTCAATGTACACACTTTGCTTGATGCATTCTACGTTACACATTAGCAAGTCTGTACAACGTCTGCATAGTGAACATGAAGTCTGTACAATGGTCGACGGCATGTTAGTGCATTCAGTTTGTTGTGCATACTTTACCTTGTGCACACTGCATTACACTTCAGCAAGTCTATACAATGTCTGCACATTACATACTATAAAATTTGTACAAGGTTCTATAGTCTTAAACTGATAATTCTCTCTGTCTGACAGATATTCTTCGTGAAACTTAATGAAGGCACGTGATCCGAGGATAATAAGAGGCTCAGGATCATGACACGTGTAAAGCAGCAAGTCTGGATGCTGCCACGTGGACTGAGGCCTCTGGGCGGGAAATGTGGAAGCCACACGCCCTCTTGCTTGCTGCTGCTATAAAAGGAAGTCTTCTTCCTCAGAAGAAGGCTGATCGAAGAGGTGAAGCTCGAGCAGAAAAAGTTGTAGCAGCAGAGAGCCACCGAGATCCACAGAGAAGAAAAACAGAGAGAAGAAAAAGAGAAAGAAGAGAAGATTGAGAGAGATGAGTTGAGAGAGTTTATTTGAGAGGTTGTTACTCAGGCTCTTGGTTCAGATACCAGAGCTGAGTTTTGCTCATTGAGAGCTATATTCCCTTCTGGGCTTGTTTCTGTTTTTGTTTTTCGAACTCTTGTTTTCAAGCTGTGAGTCAGCGTTTGCAGAGGTGCTGCCTCTGGACGGGTAAGCTGTAATCCCCAGCGGTTGCAGTGGAGGATTCCACTGGACAGGTGAAGCTGTAATTCTCAGCGGGCGAGACTTGGTCTCGGACAGCAAGCTGTGAAGCTCAGCGGTTGTAGGCTAAGCTGTATTGCCCAGCGGTTCAAGCTGTGAGTCAGCGGAATCCACACTCTAGTTGGAGTGTGGGGTGGACGTAGATCTCTGGGTTGAGATCGAACCACCTTAAAATTGCTGTCTACTGTGTGATTGCCTTGTGGTTCTTGTGATTTCAGTTCAACCGTTCGTATCATAGTAGATGATTGCTTAGGTCCGCAATCACTGTGATCTGCTGTGTTCTGATATTATTGTGCTCATTTAGTTGTTCATCAGCTGCTCGTTTTAATTCCGCATTAGAGCCTTATATTGGTTTTAATTAGGCCATCGATCTATTCACCCCCCTCTAGATCCACTCTTCGTGGTGATAGAGTGCTTCCATCTAACATAACAGCTTGGGGTCGTAACGTCGTCGGACCCATTAGTGGGGGAGAAGTCAACGACATTGGCCTCCTTAGTCTCCTTCCCTACAGCACCCTGCTCCTTGGAAGGTTTCCCTTTTGGGGGTGTGAATGTCGGATTATCCGCAAAAAATATTTCTATTTCTGCGATGACCGAGTTTAACTGGTCGAACCCTTTGATATTTGCTCCCAAAAGTTTTTCGCCAACTTCTGCCGAAAGACCCCTTCGGCATATGGTTATTGCATCATCTTGAGAGGGAGGATTATCACATCTCATGCTGAGATCCCTCCAGCGTTTGATAAAATCAAGCGGAGTTTCGCCCCTTTTTTGCTTGAGTGAGCACAGCTCTGCGAGGGAAACCTTTCTCTCAGCTGTCTGAAAACGATCAATAAATTTCTTTTGTAGATCGGCCCAATCAGCCACCGAACTGGGCTTCAGCCTTGAGTACCATTGAAAGAAAGACACTGCCCGTGAGAGAAGTTGCGAAGTAGCGGAGGAGATATGACTCCTCGAGTGCAAGATCACCCATGGCCGTTATATAGTAGGCCAAATGTTCATGGGGAGATCCCAGCCCGTTGAACTTTTGTAATTTGGGTGCCTTCGGGCAATCTGGCGGTAACTTCTTGAATTGATGATGGAGGGGATAAGGCACACTGTACAAATCAATAGTGGCCATACCCTCGCCCCGCTGGGCGAACTTATCCTCGACAATTTTTTCTCTGAGTCGTCGTTGGGCAATGGCGTCCTTCACCGGTGGGGCCCGAGAAGACTGAGCATTGGGCGGAGCTCGAGGCATTTCAGCGCCTGCTTCAGTGGCTGCCTGGTAGGGGACTCCCACTTGTCGCTCAACAATAACGGGATTACCCAGCTGCTGCTCTCGCCGAAGGCCTTGATCATGGGTTGGTGTTAAGGGCCTTGGAGCAGTTAAATTCATCTGACGTCTCATTTCCAGCATGAGATTGGTCATTTCTATATGCCAATGCTGCATAGTCTCGAACTTAGCATCGTCAGACATAGCTTGAAATGCCGCCCTTGTAGGTGGCTCAAAAACTGGGTTGGCAGAACCACCAATGGGTTGGGTTCCCCCTTCTCCATGAATGCTCCTGACCTCCTCAGGGTCATTTTCTTCTTGAACAAAATTGACCTCTTGGTTTCGTGCCTGGTCCGGATTCTTCTCCTGGTGTGGTCCCGGGCTAGAGGTCCCTGTATGGCCACTGTATTGAGCTTGGAGGTTCCTTCTAGCGGCAGTCCTGGTATTAAGATATACTGCATCGGCCGCCAGGTTGAGGTCATTTGACCGGGCATGCTCGTTTAAATTGGTGGGATTATCAGCATGATCCGTCGCTTCCCTGCCGGAGGTATAGCAGGTATACACCTTCATGCTATCCCCAATGTCTGAGAGTCGAACCGTTCTCCGCTTCTTCGGGGGTTGGAGCCCTGTGCGGGAGGATGCCCTCAATCTGTCGAAGACAGATGGCCGCATGGATGGAGCCTTTGCCAGTCTATCGAATACTGAGACTCGATTAGGTAGTATCTGGGCGCCAATGGCCCTCTCGGGTTGACAGAGCTCCAAACTTCGGGGAGCAAAGTTGGATTTTCGATAGACCCATTTTCTCTTCTTCCCTTGGAGGGGCGAGGGACTAACATCCTGAGTCGTCCGACCAGGTGTTTGGTGAAGAAATTGAGCTTGCTCGGGCTTATCTGCCCTGGCTCGTTTGATTTGATGGGCTTCCTGCTTGGTGACCCAAATTTTCGTCATCTTCCGAGAGCGTTGTTGAACTTCACTGCTCCCATGCTTCGATTTGGACTTCACTTTGAAGTCTGGCTTGTCCTCCTGCACTCGGCGAAGGAGGGTGAAGCGGTTAGAAGTTGGCATGGCCGGACCGGCCCGCCACCGTCTAGCCGGACCGGCCCGCCACCGTCTAGCCGGACGCGAAGGCTCCCAACCAGAACGGTCTTCCGAGACTGGGAGAGTTTCGCCGCAGGCTTCCGGCTTTGACGGCTTCGTTGTTGTCCCCATTTCACGGGGACGGTATAAGAAGAAACGGCATGGACAGAGAAGACTTGGCCAGGCAGAAAGCGAGACCCGTTACCCCTGGCAGCTGCAGGGATAGTCGGCGTCGCAAAAGCTTCTTGAGGGGCAGGGACCACCCCTAGGAAAAAGGGGGACCCCACGACGGCTGGAAAATCCACGAATACAATCGGGGTTGCCAAATAGCCGTATTTGGCATGGTTGGCAACGACGAGAGGTTCATAGATGACGGCCGCCATTGTATGAGCTGAAGACTTTGGTGAGGAGAATGTGCCTTCGGTGCTGGAGTCCTCTCGTTCTCTCCTGAAAGGGGCAGAGGAGGTCAGAGCCTTCATTGAAGTGCAGTGATCCTTGGCAAAAAGATGAAAGGTGGGAAAGGTCCCACCGTGCGTGCCAGTCTGTTTGCACGCGAAAAAATACACGCGTATTTCTCTCTCTTTTTACGTGTTTTATTATTTCTGCACTTTTTGAGATTTATCAGACGATTTTAGGGTTTGTGTACGGGACTTTTCCCCACCGACCGGAGTCGGTGTTAATTTACATTGGACGAGTCCGAACACCTTTGATTAAATGCCAATAATTTTGACTACAATATCAGCTCTAATATCTTGGATCTACCCTTGAGGAATCTTCAGGCTTTAAGGCGGGGCGACGTCCGCAATGCTTTGGTGCATTTGCAATTTTTATTTTCAACGGGTGTATTCACGATTTTCCCTCTTTCGAAGGTCTATTTGTAATATTCCCCATTTGAGGGTATATTTGTACTTTTCCCCTTTCCGGGAGTGCATTTGCAATTTGCTCCTTTTCGGGAGTATATTTGTAATTTCCTCTTTCTGGGGGTATATTTGCAATTTTTCCCTTTCCGGGGGTATATTTGCAATTTTCTGCCCCTAGGGGCATCTCTGTAATTTTCATATGCCATTGGTGTTATTTATAGAATTTTCTGCATAGGGGATGTATTCCTTTGCAATTTTCGGTCAACAGGCGGTGTTTATGTAATTTCCAAACATAAGGGCATTTCCGCAATTTATGTTTCCAAAATATGTCAAGGCAAAATTCCAGAATTTCATAATTTCGTTCATTGACCAATGTATTCTTTCTTTTGATCAACATAATCTCCCCTCATGAGGGATGATTTATACTTTTACATATATGACACTCCTACGAGGGTTCATTTTCAAAACTTTCAAAAATTCTTCTATAGAGAGAAAGGCGCCATCTCTTCTTCACCTTCTTCAGCAGCAAGGTCTTCAAGCCAAAGCCTTCTCCAAACTCCCCAAAAGGAAAGGAATCCTCCCCAAGCCAAAAAGAATCCCCCCTGCTCGGAGAGGTCTTGGGGTTTTTATAGGAGGAGACTTCGGAGGAGCTCCCCCGGTGCTTTGGAAGGTAACTCCCATGGCTTTTCACCTTCCTCTGCCTTTTTCTCTCCCTTTTCTTCTATTTCTTCCCCCGGTGGTAGCACCACCTGTGCAGGGAAGACCTCCCCCGGTCGTGATCGAAGTCAGCAGGCGGGGGGTTCCCCCCCGGTGGGAGCGGCAGCAGGAGGCGGGGGGACCTCCCCCGGTGGCAGGTGGCCTGGGGGGGTCTCCCCTGATGGCAACGGAGGCGGGGGGCCTCCCCTGGTGGCAACGGCAACCAGGGGGCCTCACCCGGTGGCGAACGGCGGGGGGGAACCCCCCCCCCCCCGGATGGCGGATAGGGCCGGGAGCTCCCTCGGTGGCGGCAGAGGCGGGAAGAGGTCCCCCGGTGCGGAGCGGGCCGGGGGGCCTCCCCCGGTGGCGGCAGAGGCGGGGGGAGGCCCCCCCGGTGCGTACGGGGCCGGGGGCCCTACCCCGGTCGCGCAGGAGGCGGGGGGAGTCCCCCCCGGTGGCGCAGGTGACCGGGGGGCTCCCCCCCCAGTGGCGGAGGTGGCCGGGGGCCCTCCCCTGGTCGCGCAGGTGGCCGGGGATCCTCCCCCGGTCGCGCAGGAGGCGGGGGGGGGAAGTCCCCAGTGGCCGCGGTGGGGGGTCCTCCACACCGGGAGAGAAGAGAGAAAGAGATTCCCCCCCTATTTTTTTTGTAGTCTTCATCAACCCTATAAAGGGGACCCGGGCTTGACTTCTTTTTGTCCTTTTCTGCCCTTTTCTGCAGTGAGACGCACGTGGAGACTCGCGTTTTGTTTGTTAAGAATTCTCCGGACGTCGACTTGCCGCCGGATTGACTTCAGGTTGACTAGCACCTAATTGAACTTCATGGGAAAACCCAACGGGTCCCTAAAGTATTTATCTTTGTATGGATTTGAATCCACAGGCATGTATTTTCATTCCGCCCGTGAAGTGCTTGATAAAATACTCACTCGTCATGAATAGAGCCAATGGCTCGACTTATCGTGGGATTTATGTTAGAAACTTGTGGGGCTTGTGCTGCACATCATGCACTTGTCTGAATGTCTCGAAAAGACTTTATAGACCCCGGACTTTTAATAATTCATGGAGCGGGTGCACATGGCTTTGTACCACTCCTTTGTTGTATTTGATGAAAGTATTCATCATTTTAATTTCTGAAACAACTCTGTCATTTTATCAGAAATTATCCATGAACTTTTTAGGGTCCAACAGCAGACAACAGTAAAGAAGAATGGCTGCATCTCAACTAGTGAAACAATCTAACTTGCAGTGCTGAAAATTAAAATGTTTGGACAATCGTGAATGATATTTGTTCTAAAAATTTTAGTGATAGATCATTTTAGAAAAAAAAGTTTTTTTAGTAGTTTCAAATTAAAATTCTCCTGGTTTTCAATACTTCCTGTTCTGGAACATTCAGTTATGGTTATCGCTGCTAATGAAAGTTATTTCTTCCTTTGTTTGCATATCCCCATTAATAGTTTTATCATATCTCCCTGGAATATGCACTATATGCTGATAATGACTTTTTATTTGTATAAATTTATCAGTTTATCAATATGTTTCTGTGCTGTGAATGCAAAGATGCAGATGCATCTTCCTTCTTGATGTTTTTTCTCGGCAGAGTATTAGGGCTTATCTTTTTAACTGATGACCCTCTTCTCATTAAAAAAATCATGTGCAGAGTATATGCAGACTGGCCGGGCAACAGAGAAAACAGATGTATATAGCTTTGGGGTTCTTGTACTTGAAGTATTGAGTGGCAAACGACCCACCGATTCAACATTCCTAGAAAAGGGCCTCAATATAGTGGGCTGGGTATGCCTCTATCTCTGTGGTCTCCTTTGTATGAAGTGTTAGTGGTTCATGGAATGCAGGATTGCTAAATACTGTTGCCATGAAGAGGGTGACCTTTGTCCATTCTCTTAATTCAAGAAAAGATAAGCTCCTGATCTTTCACATGGTGATCCACTTTGTCCTCCTTGACTTTGCTTAGCGTTGACTCCCTTGCACATGGTGATATCCTTTTCATGTTCCATGTGAATGGTAGCTTTCAAGAGTCACAGCCAATCAAATGATGTTGGCTTCACTTTTTTCTTTTACTACAATTTTCTTTCGTGGGATTTTGGTCCTGGAGAGTCATTGTGCTTTGGCAGCTAGCTCATTTCATCTGAGATTTTACAAATTAGATACAACAAATTGTTTGTTTAGTTAGACAGATCCTCTGAAGCATCTCTCTCTGTGTGTGTGTGTGTGTTAGGGGTAGGGGGCTTAGAATGAATAAATGGAGAAACTGGTTAAAGAATCGTTGTCAATACAATTTATCTCAAATTTTAAGGTCTCAATTAGTACCACCAAAATGGAAAAAGAGTCATCAATATTATACAACTCAAAAAAATCTCAATAATATTGGATTCATATAAAAAACCAATTAATTCATTACTTGAACAATATTATTATGAAATAGACTCATGGACAGGAGAAAAAAAAATTTTCTTTTAAAAAACTACAAATATGATCTTTTGGCACAAATATGTGAATTGTGAAAATGGAGGGGGCTCGTATTTATGCATTGTCCACAGGTAAACAGGGACCAAAAAAATTCCATATACACAGAAAATACAGAAACCTGACTCTTCTTACGTCCTAGTATCTATAGATATTAGTACATTAGTAATTATTTAGTGTGCGTTACCCCCCACCCACCTAACACAGTTTTTTTCTTTTTCTTTTCATTTTCGTCTCTGATAAATGACTGATAGTAGGTGGATATTGATACATATAATTGCAATACATATTTTCTTTAGGGTGCCCTCCCCATTTTTTTTTCTCAGTAGTGTCTTGGGAGCTCTAGAGAGGTGTTGGAGAGCTACCAGAGGGACTGAGTAAAATTTTTTCAAGCCACTCGTCAATTTGAGGAGAAACCATTTTGGGACCCTACAGAAAAAATGTATTTCATGAGATGGCAATCCATGTATGATGCATCTCGTCAGGTATAGTTTTGCGCTGTCTTTTCTCTTTAGCCTCCAATTGAATGCACGATAGTGTATTTCCCCAGTTCCATTCGGCCATCTATGCCCATAATTACCTTTTGCCAAAGGTATACCTCACGCCAGCATACTGTTTTGTCCTTTTTTTTTTACTTGGATGTGGACTATTTTCATTTTTGTTAATATGTGCTAAAGAATATCTTTGGACAATAAAAAAATGTTTCGGACATGAATATTGACAGCTTCTAAGCTTTAGTTTTCAGAGCACTTATCTCCAGTCTGATCATCATTTTTTAAAGCAATTTTTACTCTTTTCTGATTGAACTAATCTTGTATGAATTCTTTTATGTTGCAGCTCAACTTTTTGGTCATGGAGAACCGGCAAAGAGAGATAATTGATCCTCACTGTGAAGGAGTGCAAATAGAGAGCTTGGATGCCTTGCTTTCAGTGGCCATTCAATGCGTGTCATCTAATCCGGAGGATCGGCCTACAATGCATAGAGTTGTGCAGCTATTGGAATCTGAGGTTATGACTCCATGCCCTAGCGATTTCTATGACTCAAATTCCGACTGAAGAGAATTGAGCACGTATCATCCTAGAAAAAGAAGTTTTTGCTTGCCAGAAGATTCCATGCAACTCTTCGGCTGCATCTGTTATCATTCATTCCATTCTTTTCTGCAGCGCTGTATCCATACGAATCGATTTGTTTCTTCTTCGATTGTTTTTGTAGTTTCACTTACGTGAGTTGACGAAGATGGTTCCAAAAGTTTCAGGTTTCCTTGCCATGTAGCTTGCCTGTTGATTTGAGTGTCATTGATGCACTCCAAGGTGACTGGGGAGAGATGTGGATGATTGAAGATTTCGTTCAGAACCCAAGTCGGCCATTCTCTCTGATGTTCCCTGGATTATATATGGGCAAGTTGAAATTGCCCTGGTGAAATCGTTTGGGCACAGAGACTGCGAACACCAGGAATGACTTTGCCCCCATCTGATTAATTCGCCCTGGAGTTGTCAGATGATTTTTTAGGTGATGCGCTGGCAAACTAGTACCTGCAAACCGTATGCAACGTTGAGAAGGGGTTGAATAGATTCCCAAGTTGACCTGAAATGTATTAGATGCAACTCACAACAGTAAAAATAAAAAAATGGGTAATAATAGCAACAACTAATGTCTTAGTGTTTACATAATGACGGCAAGTTCTGTAGCGATTAAGGACTGGAGGAAAGTTCGAGAAAATGAAAAAAAAAAATCGACCCCCATATAAATGGGTCAGAGGGGATCAATGATATGTTGACGCACAGCGACATGCGATTCCTTGTAAATTGGAAACTAAATAATCTCAATTTAACGCCACCACCGATTCGATGACTGGCTATGCATTGCTCATTTCTTTCATCCCGGAATGATGTGGATTACATCTAGAGTGGCCAATTCTACTCTATGGATTGGAGTGGCATTCTATTGCTTGTCGCTGGTATGCTGCAACTTACAACATTGTGGGCACCCTAGCTATCCATGCGTATATTGTGCTCAACAATTAAATCTCCACACTCGGTTTCAGAAAGCAAAATGGCCGCACGCCAAGAGATTGCGCACATATTTCACATTGCACAAGGTTACATTGAGCGTTGAAAAGTTCTCTACGCCTGTTATTCCATAAAGAAAGTTTGTTTAGAACGTAGGTGGAAAACAAGATCATCAGTTTTTTTTTTGGTTTTTTGCTTCTTGTATTTTACATTTTAAGTTTTGAGCCGGAGGGCTGAGAACCTACTAGATGTCTTGTTCACATTCAACAAGGTTGGACTGTGGAAGATTAAACTGAATAAGATGGCTCGTATTTTTCAGGTTACGACCATATCGTCTCATATGTGCCAAAAGGGATAGAAATGGTACATGTTAAGTTACCTAAATACTAAGTACATCTAAACATTATGGCCCTGTTTGCTAATCGGGTGAGGTTAACGCACTCGACCCATAGGGTTGAGTGTGATAACCGACCCCGGTTACCGTATTTGTGTGTGAGAGAGCGACGTGGTTCACATCGATTTCACTATCCTAATTTCGAAGAACCATGGCTATCTGTGGAGATTTAAAATTATGAAATCCAATCCGACGTTGTGTCAGAGTTACGAATATCAAATCAGAACTCATCAATTTGGGAACATCTTTGTCCTCGTACATTAACAAGTGCAGCTGATTTCTAAACACGATGCTGTTGTAAAAATTACAGAATTGTATATTGAATTTAGAGGTGGGGGATGGCTCACCTATATATAATCAATCTACTCTCAATCCTAATTCATTTCCTTATAAAAAAGGAGGAGAAAAAAATAAAAACACTAGGACTTGGGCATGCAGTGGGGTGATGCACTTGCAGAGGCATCATCAAAACGCCCCCGTCTATAACTCCCAATTAGCCCACAGGCATCGGAAGAGCCTACATAGATATGCATAATATTAACATTGATGCGAGCTAGTCTCAAAATAATAAATAATATTTGGACGATTAATATGGATCTCGCCGTCAGAGCTTGGAACATTCTGCCGGCGCAAAGGAGATCACGTGCTCCTCGAGGTCGAACCCTATGTGGAGGTTCTGCTGCGACCAGCTGCCGAAGATGGCGTCGCCGTCCGTCTCCTGGAACGACAGCATGCCGAAGCACCTCGCCCCGTCCTCGATGGGCACGAAGGTGCTGCTCCCCCGCAACGTCACGCTGGCTCCCGTGAACCCAAACACGATGTCTGGGATCGCAGCCTCGTCGTCTGGCCCTCGGAACCAGTAGCACAGCTCGAACTCTCCCTTGGGGTCCTCCGCGGTCTCCAGATGGACGTGCTCGGAGATGGCCGACTTCAGCGCGTCGAGCACGTCGGGGCGGAGGTACGTCAGGGTCGTCCCGGAGTCGATCAGGATGACCGCGCTCTGGTCGTCCATGTCAGAGGACTTCCTCACCGGTATCTTTCTGTCGCCGACCGTGATCTCGTCGAGAGACACGTAGTAGTCGTACGGCCCGATGTCGGAGAGGATCGGCGTCGTGACGGCGCTGGGGCCGGCCACCACGGCACCCTCGCCGATCTTCAGGTTGCTCGACGCGTTGAGCTCCGCCGGGGGCACCAGGCAGTAGGAGAACTTGCCTTGGATGGCGGGATGGAGCTGGTGCACCAGGGACGTGAGCCCCGGGCTGAGGCCGACGACCCCGGCGCTGCTGTTGCTGAAGAGCCCCCTGCTGCGGTGAGAACAACCGAAGGAGATCCCCGGGACGGAGATCTTCTCTCCCTTGGTGGGGGAGTCGAAGGTGAACGTCTCGGACGCGAGGACGCCGCCGGTGAAGGATTCGTCCGCGTACTCGTACCTGTAGCGGCACTTCCTCCTGCGGCCGCAAGTGCCCTCGATCTCGGCGCAGGCGTCGGAGTGGCAGGTCATGTTCTTGTAGGTGGAGGAGGCGCGGGGGTCGAACATGGGGGAGTCCTGCTGGTGGCATCGGCGGCACGGCTTGCAGTGCGTCCAGATGAGGTCGCTGCCGGTGTCGGGGTAGGCGAGGATGTCGACGGGAGGGGTGCCCAGGGAGAGGAACATGAGGTACTCTTGCTCGGCGGGGATCAAGTTGGTGGATATGGAGAGGCGGGAGGCCGCCGAGTGATCCGACCTCATGGAGTCGGGCTTCGCTGACCGAGAGAGGGAGTGGAGGTGGCTGAGGCGGGCGTTGGAGCGGCGGACGGCCGCCCGGGTGCGCTCGCATTGCCCCCGAGACGCGTTGAAGAATGGGGAGTGCTGGGACTCGCGGTGGAAGAGGGCGATTCGGAGTCCACCGGCGGCGGCCGTGCACGGGAGACCCAGCATAAGAGCTGATGATGAGATGGTGAGCACAAGGACAAGCGAAGAGAGCGCCATTAAGTGCCCGCTTAACGTCTCAGGAGAGGGAGAGGGAGAGAGAGGCCAATCCTACCTCGCGGCCACCTTATGTAGCCTCCCTTCCCTTTGCGTCGCGTCCTCTCTCTCTCTGCACACCCCAGAATGCATGAACAGCCATCCGAGAAATATGCAGTCACGGATTTCAGGCCACCCACTTAAAAGCTAATCCTGCATGGACCTGAATCACCTGATCCCTAGAAATTTTGGGAACTCCTATTTTTGACAAGAGACGATTTGTAGTAAAACCGAAGAACAATTCAAAATGACATGCTTCCGCAGTGGTCTCTCTCTCTCTCTCTCTCGCTCGCTCGATCGCTCGTCCGGTCCAAAGGGTGGAAGAGGGGCAGTTTGGATATGCCTTCATTTGCATTACTGGACATGCGACTAAACTCGTCCGTTTGGACACGTTTCACAACGTGGAGGCACTGGACCAAGAAGTTGGGCCGAGTTAATGGGCCTGTTCCTTATGTCTTTCGGTTCATGAATATACTGCTTAATTAATTCCCGGTCAGGTGTTACTGAGGTGTAGTGGCCGACTTGCCTTTCGTTTCCATCCATATTAGAATACGAAGCATTGATCTATAAAATTACGTTGACTTTTCTGATTTTTATTTTATGTTCACTTGTCATCTACAATAATTGTCAATTCTGAACAACAATTCATGTTCAGCTGTTGGCACATAAAAATAATATTGTCTCACTCAAATTTACAAGAATTGCCCGGGCCTCCCCATCGACGAATTTGGAAACACGAGCCTTAACGGACCCGCCAAACTAAGCTAACAATCAAAAGGTCAATACATATAAACGAGATGCATCAAGTCATGTCAAAATTGGGCCGGAAGAGTAGTTTGAGGCAGCGCTAATTATGATGAGTCCACTCGTTTGCAAAAATCTACTCCAGCAATTAATCTACCCAGGAGCATTAGTTATGAAAATGTTTTAAGGAGTCACCTATGGTGGCACAAAGATTGACAAGATCTTCAGGCCACGAGTCCAACGCACCAAACAGCTGATCGATCGGGCCTTGGGATGTGAAGATATAAAGCTTGGAAGATGGGTGTTATATATATATATATATATATGTGTGTGTGTGTGTGTGTGTGTGTGTGTGGAAAAATCTTATTACTGATATGAGATGAGATTGGTGCACATAGGGGTGGGTAACCATCTGCGATAGATAACTAGCACCTCTCTCTCGATCAACCAAGGCGATCGAGACCCACCAACTCATATATATATATATATATATATATATATATATATATATATATATATAGAGAGAGAGAGAGAGAGAGAGAGAGAGAGAGATCAACCAAGGCGATCGAGACCCACTAACTCAGCCCATTATCCGTCCGAGACGGATAACTAGCACCTCTATCTCTCTTTATATATATATATAGTTCGATCGACCAAGGCGATCGAGACCCACCAGCCCAACCCCGCCAATGCAAACCATGCACTGTGGTCTAAATTAGACAAACCATATCATTAAACCATGCAATGTGGTCTAAATTAGACAAACCATATCATTAAACCATGCACTGTGGTCTAAATTAGACAAACCATATCATTCCTCTCAGCCTCCTGAGATTGTCTGTAAAACATTTCAGATACTACTTATCACATGTTTATATAAGGGCATAAATGAAAAGAGGCGCAAAAGAGAGCAATTAGAACTGGGCTACCAAGCCGGTCAGCCTGCACTGCACTGCACTGGCATTTCGTTAGATTTTGGGTTCCATCTGACCACTATCGGTCCACCCCGACTGGCCGGGCTCTTTCTTGCCAACTAACCAGCAGATCTCAGACAGGTGCCGATACTCGTATACCATCATTTGTGGTCGATTTATCTTTGTTTAGAGTCGCAACCACCTCGTCTAACATTAATTCCCAGAAGTAACAAGGTCATATACACACTATATATGGAATGGGAAATATCTAGGCTGGTTACAGCTACTTACCCACACCTGGTTAATTATACTACCACACCTTTCACAAATTAGATGGAAGAATAATCTCTTGGCACGGCCCTTGTAATGTGTGTCTTAAGTAAGGATGGCAGTATCGATTTTCGTATCAAGTTCAGTCAGGACCGAAATCAAAGCGTATCGATTTCAATTTTGGTCAAAATCGGTTCAAAATATTCAAAAAGATAAAAATTACAGTGAGCATGTCTGGTTTCGACTAAAATCATCCAGTTTCGAATCGAAACGGGTGAGTTTTAGACCGAAACGGTTGAGTTTCGGGCGAAATCGACCGAAACGGTTGAGTTTCGGACGAAACCGGTATCAATTTCGCCCAAAATTATTAAAATAAATTTTTTTATTTTTAAACTTACTACAGTGAGTAGATCCGAAACCGTTTCAATATAGACCAAAATTAATATGTTTCAGTCAAAACGTATCGATTTCAGTCGATACTATCATCCTAGATCCTGTGGATTAATTATAAGCTTAAGTTCCGTAGGTATTAACCCTAAGGTCTCGAGTTCCATTAATACATGTCGTTACTTGCATCAAATTCGATCCACATGTTTGTGTACGACAGGTTGCAAGCAAATCCTTACATAAATGTTTTTAGATATGCAAAATGCCCAAAACACCACAATTTCATCAGCTAATAATGGCATTATCACGATTCATCACAATCAGTGAGTTACTCACGACTATTCCTTTGGGTTGTTGCTCTAAATGAAAACAAATCTTATGGTCATATATATAGGCCTCATCTCGCATCATGCATGGTGCCCCTGGGCATCGTGAACCGAGGGCCCAATGGGATTACACCTTAAGGCCACGTACACAACATTGACACGAAACACTACTAGCTACTTGTTTTGGAGTCCAAAAGTACAGCCATTTAATTATTCTTAGCAAGGGAAAATAAGAGATATATCAATTACATGTGTCGGTTCATTTCTACGGTTGACCTTGGGTTTAAATAAGATGTAGGTTTGACCTTCTCTGAGCATCAATTCAAAGACAAGAGCCATTTAGGAAGGAAATGGATAAAATTCTCAAAACAACAAGTAATCATGAGGAAGATAGTTCTTTCCAGCACATGATATAAATCTCATACAGTGATCACGTCTAAGAGAAGCACATCAGTATCTTTGGCCTAAACCATTGATGACTAATTAGTTATCATATTGTTATTAATCTAAAATAGATAAAATCTGCACAATCTCAATCCTATTCATCATTAACGGCATCTTACAGGGCCTTAAGATTGTTCTATGTGATCTAATCAAAATGATGCGCTATAACATGAGAACAATTTAATTTGATCATATATATCAGCATCTTAATTAGATTGCATGCATGGGACTAATATATATCACCATATGAAGGTGAACGATCCTTTTTCATACAGAAAGGGACAACAATTTAATTTGATTATCAGCATTTAGTTTGACTATATATAGCAGGGCGGCCCCTCTTATATATGTTGGCAGACTTTCCTCCCATTTGCTTCTTTCACTTTGGAGGTGGGGTTTATTCCTACCACATCCCATGGTCAATGTACGCCCCGTTATTGTCAGGTGGCTGAAACCCAGGAGCTGCAATTCTCAAGCTAACATTGATGTTGCCTTTAAAAGAAGCGTTGGAGTGGCGCATGGGGGTGGTGTGGTATTATGAGAAACTCCCCTGGTGATTTGATCTATGCATTTTCCTATGACCCATGGTCTCATACATTGTCATGAAGGCGGCTTTTGAGAGAATTGCAGTGGAATCTGTTTCATCTATTTAGGTTAATGTGGTCAGGGGCTCATTTTCATATCCCTAGATGATATATATCTTTGCTTATGACACATATGTTACAGTTGGTGGGCCATCTTCAAGCATCCATTCAACACACACACACACACACACACACACACATATATATATATACTAGAGAGCCGACTCATACTCCTGACAGATTGGCAATTTGCCTGTACTTATCTTTCTGCCTCTTATTGGTCTACCCAGGCGAGCCTTCCCCATGATTGATATAAGAGGGACGTTCAGGCTAGATAAAGTTGGATGCCCTTCCATTAGGCCTTAGTCCTTGATTTTTGGGGGGAAATTTTTATGTTAGGGTCGAGAGCGTCATTCGATCAGATTTCATAACGATTTTTAGTTTAAATCATATTTTATGGATGACATTATACTCGAAAATAATTTTTCTATATTTCTTGAGGGTTCCCGCTTACATTTGGGCGAGTTGGGGTTGGGAAATGACCTTCCGAACTTTGTATCGAAAGGGGACCCTAAGCAGGAGGAGGCCATATGACCTGTCGTCTTACCCAGCCTGAGCAGCCAGAGGTCTGACCACCTAGAGGGCATTAGAGGCCGCCTAGTGGCTCTTTTGCTGGGTGGCCAAACATCTGGCCGCCTAGTCTGCTGGGCGGCCAGGGTGATGGCCGCCCAGGCTTCAGGGGGTGGCGGCCACAAATGTGGCCACACAGGGTAGTTTTTGCTGGGCGGCCATACCCATGCCCTAGGGCGGCCAGATGGCTGGCCGCCTTGGTCAGTGAGTGGCGGCCATAGGGGAGCAGGGCGGCCTATGGCTTGGCCGCCGAGGGCTTAGTTTGCCCTTCGTCGATTTTTCAAAATTCTGCGCGATTAGTGATTCCGGCTCGCGTCGTATGCATCGCTAGCCAATAGATTAGCCATCTAGTCAGAGGTTCTTGGGTTTTCGTGATATAAATCACCTCGTGATACGTTATATGTGTGTAATTGAATTAGTATGAACCGGTGGTATTCTAGTGGTTTCCGCTTTTACACCGAGGTTTTACCTCTAGTGACCCCCACTAGTCGTAGCATTCCTTACGACACGCGGGTGTCGACCCACCTAGGAATGATGGAGCGGCTGTCCCGATGAGATGATTTTTAGGCTGGTTACCGTAGAGCCCCTTGCCTTTGCTGCCTGAGTCCGGGTTGGGGGGGAAACCAGCTAGTGGATCTGACTTGAAGCAGTTAGTCTGTGTATGCACATGTGGTTGAGGACGTCAGACACGTGCTGACGAGTGCAACCCCAACTAGTTCTTGTTCTATGGTTACTTAGTTACAGTGTCGTTTCTGCCTGGGGTGAGTAGGGGAGACACTTGAGGTGCAGATTAAAACGTCAGTGGATGCATTAGACTTTGCTTCTAGTAGATAGTGCTCCTGTCACTTGAGAGGTAGCGACTCAAGTTTTCTACTGACGAGGTTCAGTGTTTCAGCAGCTCAGTGTCTCTGTTACACGTGATCAAGAAGTGGTTCCTTTCTATCCCTAAGAGTCATGTTCCAACAACGTAGCCGTGTTCCTTCATTGACTGACTGAGGGTTTACTAGCTTGGTAGCTTAGATTCTAGCCCTTGGTGTACTCGAGGAGAGATACTCCGAGATAGGTTATTGTGGTTCAGCTTTCTGTAGCCCAACTTATGAGGATTCGATTTAACGTGGTTTATACTTAATACTCGAGGTATTCCATTGTTGCATGGGTTTTATGCAGTTGGTAGCTTAGTACGGTTATTCACAATAATGTTCTTCCTTCTTTACTCTCCTTCTTGGCCTATTGTTTAATGCTCTGTTTATTATCTTTTGTTGTGGTGGGGATCCGCGGGATCCCTACTGAGCTAATGAGATGAGGCTCACCCATTTTCTTTTCAGGTTCGGTGCACCTCCATGTCGTCTGAAGGTCTCATGCAACGCTTGCCAAGTCCTAGTGTCGTCAGCTTCCACAAACCGAGGTATGTCCCAAGGCTTTGTACTTTTTTTTGGTTGAGCTGTACTTTTGAGACTTGTATATTTGGACTATAATCTGTGTAAAATTGAATAAATTTATTTATAAATATAAACTTTAATCTCTACATTTTAATTAATGCATTCATTTTAGATTCTTGTACACTCATGTGACACCAATTTGAACCTTTCCGAGCTTCATAACTCATGGGTAGAGAGTCGAGATTCGGGTTGCGTCGGTTACTTTTCAGTATCCAGATCGAGGATCATGACAAGTGTCTTGCTTGATCGTGGGGATCCTCCATCGCCCACTTGCCCGCTCTTGGAGGAAAGACAGCGCGGCAGGTATCTCAGCGACATGGGCCCGATACAGAGCTCGTTGGGATAAGTCTCGCAATGGCGGTTTCAATGTTCGTTCGTTGGCGAGTCTTACGGTGCCTGAAAAACACGAACATGGGGATCACGTCCATAGGCTGGCCAGGCCTTGATGGGCCTCGATCACCTGGGCTGTGCTTCAGGGCCGTTGGTCAGCTGGAGAGGGCCATTACGGCCCGGGCTACTTTGGACCGCAATGGGCATTGCGTTATTGGGCCGTGCTAGGCTTGGTGCATGTTTCCCTCCTCAATAATCATTAAAGATGAATGAAAGATATTTTTGATAATATACTCAATTGAAAGATATATTTGGTATAATTAATATTTATAGGAGTATTTATGTAAAAAATCTTAAAATCACGTTTAGTTAGTATCGGGATAAATTTAGAGGAGAATTTGGTATTGGGATAAATTATGATGAGAATAGACGTAAGTCATTCTGGGTTAACTTATCCATATTCTTATTCTCATGTGCATTTGGTATGCGAGTGGATAAATATGCCAATATCCCTATTATTCGTTTGGTAAAAGATAGGGATACGAACGAGAATACGTGTTACAAATAGATTATTTTTCCCTTCTTATTCTGGGTTACAAAACATGATGTTATTCTTTGTTTGGTTGAGATTAAGATGACTTAGATAATTTTTTCAAATCTTCAACTTAAGGTTCATACTTATCACTTAGATAATTAATTAGTATTAATGATCATGATTATCACTAATAATGTACCTAATTAATTTTAATTGATAATCTTGATTTTTAATAATGAAAATATTATTGAATTAATTTCATTATTAATTACGAGTGAACGAGGTGAATGAAGAGAGAAGGGTGAATGGGGGTGAATGAAGAGAGAAAAATGGGGTTGAGAAAAGGGATAACTCGATCATTCCAACTTTTTGTTGCAATAAGTTATCCCTAAATTAACCCCATTTTTGGGGTTAAGCCTATTCTCTTTAACCCGAGATATTCTCACTATTTTTTGACTCACCAAATAGAGAATGATGTTAAAACGAGGATAACCCCACCTTAACCCTGTACCAAACATGCCTTATCCATATCTTTATTCTCGTGTTCGTTTGATTCACGAGAGGATAAGTATGGAGATATCCATATTACTCGTTTGGTACAAAATAAGGATATAAAAGAGAATCAATGTTAAAACATGACTAATTACCCTTCTTATTCTGGGTCAAAGGACGTGATACTATTCTCTTTTTTGAATGGGACTAAGAGAATTTAGGCAAATTTTTATATCTCAACTTAGTGAAAGGAACTACTTATAAATTAGAGCTAACAATCATTTTTACGACTAATGAAGATCCTGATTTAGTTTAATAGATAAATTTTATTAGTATTAATAGAAATATTATTATATTAGTTTTATTAATGATCTTAAATAGTACAAATGAAGATATTGTTTAATAAGATATTTTCTTAGTTTACAAAAATGTTTAGTAATAATGAGGGTTCCGTGCGGGAGGAGATCAAACGAGAGATTCGTTCTTACGAGGTAAGATGAGAGGGGAGGGAGACGAGAATAGGAGATCGAACGAGGGTTCCGTGCAGGACAAGAGGGGAAGGAGGGTAGAGTCGAACGAATTAGGGAGGAGAGAGAGTTATTTGGAGTAAATGAGATGGGGATAACTCATTCCACGGAAATGGTGGAATGAGTTATTCTCATTACTAATGAACCCCATTTTTAGGGATTCTCTCCTTCCCCTTATCACCAGATATCTCCATCCAAATTTATTGTACCAAACGTGTAATAAGGTTAAAGTAAGGATATTCTTATGCTATTCCCGTATCAAATGTCATCTATAAGCGTTTCTTCGATAATAGAATAAGGGTGAAATAAGAGGTTTAAATTTGGAGCATAAGTAAAAAATACAATTTGATAAGATGGATAGAATTTTCCAACCCTAACTTAAAAGTTTCTAGAATAAGTCAATCTAACTAAATGTTAGAATTAATTATTGCATCCTAACTATCATAGATTTCAAAGTAAAAAGTTGAAAGAAGATAGATCCCGATTCAAGGAGGGAATAATATTGCTGTGTGTGTGAACTAGGATCTTGACCCTAAATGGGAAAAGCAGAACAGATGTTATAGAGGTGGCGTACGTTGGTAGAGTGGTTAGACAGAGTGGTTGGGATCCCTCCAAATCATGTTGGAATTGTTCCATTTAAAATGAGTAGCACTGTAGGAAAATAGCAACATATAGGTGAGAGAGAGAGAGAGAGGGGTGGTGCAAGTACACAGTGGTGGAGCAGTTGGAGTTCAAAAGTACACATCGGATAGAGGAGAGCAGTTATATCCATTCCCACCCTCCAAACCCAATCATTCGCCCTTGTCCCCTTCACCCTCCCTCGCGTCGACCCATCACACGATCGACCACCGCCACTCCCTCCCCCCCCCCCCCAATTGCCATGCCCATGCCGAGGCCCTGGCGGCCGTTCACGGCCAACTGCTGCGTGGTCGAGGAAGGGACGACCTGCATCCTCCCGAACCTGAGCCGCTGCAGGCCGACGCGCTCCGACTTCTCCAAGAAGGTGGTGCAGCTACCCTCCTTCCGCCGGCTGTCCAACTCCGACCTCAGCAGCGGCTCCCCGTCGTCGGCCCGCTTCAACGAGGAGTTCGCCCTCGGGGCGGGGCTCCACGCCTTCCAGCTCGGGGAACTGAGGGCCATCACCCAGAACTTCTCCGCCAACTTCCTGCTGGGACAGGGCGGCTTCGGCACGGTGCACAAGGGCTACGTCGACGACAAGCTCCGCCACGGGCTCAAGGCGCAGCCGGTGGCCGTTAAGCGGCTCAACATAGAGGGGCTCCAGGGACACCGTGAATGGCTGGTGAGGAAGACATCTCTCTCTCTATATATGTGTGTGTGTCTGTCACCTTTCAATTCCTTATAGATGTGCATGCATGCATGCATCTCTCTTGTGGTTTATGATTGGGAGGAACTCCCATGCGCGTTCTGTAGGCGGAGGTGATCTTCTTGGGGCAACTCAGGCACCCCCACCTGGTGAAGCTCATCGGGTACTGCTGCGAGGACGAGGACCGACTATTGGCGTACGAGTTCATGTCCCGGGGCAGCCTGGAGAACCATCTGTTCAGAAGTTAGTACACATCACTCGATACTATATATGACTCGATAATTTGGATGGTAAACGTATGCTCGAGGCAAATGAAAAATTAATGCTGGCACACACATATACACATGCATATAGAGATATAGAGCTGTTCGATCCCCGGTACAAATTCTTAGCTCGCCAGGTTATTAATTGTCCATGTACGAACAGAGAATAATTAATTAATCATGTAGTTTTGAATGAGTTTGGATTAATGTTTCACAATATGGTAGGGAGCTCTGTTTCCCTGTCCTGGGGAACCCGGCTGAAGATCGCCATCGGCGCGGCGAAGGGGCTCGCCTTCTTGCACGGCGCCGAGACGCCCGTCATCTACAGAGACTTCAAGACATCCAACATCCTACTTGACTCTGTTAGTAGTTCCTCACGGAGACTCCAACTTAGAATTAATTCCTGGAGAAAACCAATCCCAGCTCACGCAGCTGGAATTTTGACTGCTTTTAAACATCTAGTACTGTCAGTTTGGGTGTCATGTTTTGAGAGGTTGAGGTCTAATTAACGTACAAAAGCTGAGATGCTTCATTAATCTAAGAGAAAAAGAGAGAGAGAGAGAGAGAGAGAGAGAGAGAGAGAGAGAGAAATTGTAGGTATTGAGTTCAGACATTAATCAAATATACTACCAATTAATGAGATTAACTGTATTTCCGCAGGACTTCACAGCCAAGCTGTCAGATTTTGGCCTTGCAAAGATGGGACCTGAGGGTGAAGACACTCATGTGACTACGAGGGTGATGGGGACCCATGGCTACGCAGCACCGGAGTATGTCATGACTGGTAATGCTTTCACTACCGTTGGCAGTCTTTACCTAAACTTCATGAGATATTCGTACGTTTAATTTAGTGATCAGTCAGGGTCGCCTAAGCCCCAAGCGGATCCAATTATTTCAGCTAATTAATATTTTACTCCCTTAGAGTACTTCATTAGAATACTCATTGTTTCAGCTAATTAATATTTTACTCAGAGTAACTTCATTAGAATACTCATTGTGGCTCCACCAGCAACTCATTTATCTTATATATGGAACGTTTTCCCATTAAATGGAGGTGATGATGGGATAGTATCTGCACCCAATATCAAAACAGACGTGTTGTAAGAAAAGATCGAGCTCGCACATTGTTCTGCTGTACATGGATCTTATATCTTGCAGTTTCTTTCTTTTCTGTCAATTAATAGGGGGCAGCGTCTCTTACTGAAACTGGATATATTGAACCCGGAAAAAAAGTACTCCGGTCAACAATAATTCATATACAGACGATCCGAATTGCACATAATTAACAATTCAATCTATCAAGCACACGAGTACGGTAAATGTGGGGTTCTCTCTCTGATTTAACGACGTCGTTATATATAGGTGCCAAGATCATAGTTGCTATTTCGTGTTACAAAAGTGCGTTGCTCTACAGCAGAAAACCGCGGAAAGAATGTCCCTTGGCACTATTGCAAGTCTCTGTAGTTCTGATTAGCCCAACCTTTTGTTTTGCGGATCAAACCTGCAGAGGGTACGTACTAGCTAGGCCAAAGGCATCTTATTCTTTTTTTAAAGAAAAAGGAATGGAAATCAAACCACCTAAGAAAGAAATTAATTAAAACAGAGAAAATCTTCGAGGTTTAACTTGCAGTCTAGAGCTCCTTGATTATACCAGCAGACATCAACGATGAAACGAGATGAGCAGTGGATGGTGACTTAAGTACCTTCTGCAGGTCACCTGACGACCAAGAGCGATGTGTACAGCCTCGGCGTTGTTCTGCTTGAGCTTCTAACGGGAAGAAGGTCCATGGACAAGACCAGGCCGAAGAGCGAGGAGAACATAGTGGATTGGGCAAAACCCTACCTAACCAGCAGCCGGAAACTGCGCTACATCATGGACCCCAAGCTCGTCGGCCAGTATTCTGTCAAAGGGGCGCGCGAGGTGGCCTCCCTGGCGCTGCAGTGCATCAGCTCAAACCCGAAGGACCGGCCCCGCATGCCGGCGGTTGTCGAGATCCTTGAAGGCCTGCAGCACCTAAGAGACATGGCTGTGAACTCCGGCACCTGGGCTGCCACCCCAATGGCAGGAAGGAGGGTCATCTCTGCCAAGTCTAGGATGGACGCCAAAGGTGCTCCTCGCCGAAATATCTCTCTCTCTGCCAAACTGAAATGAATTATATATATATTTGTGGTGGAGGGAGTGTGATTAATCATTAAGTATTCAACGAGAGGGGCAGGAAAAGGATCGCTGAACTGTAAATCCAAACCTGCTAGTTGTGAAATGTACATAAGATGTATAGATCATCGATCTCTGTCCATGAAGTAGCTAGCAATAGCATTTTAGTCATCCCTGTATCGATCGTAACGTCGAGGAAAATATGTAGTGGCTCCCGTTTATGTTCTTAATTACGATCACAAAATAATGAGTACCATCCCTGTTAATATAAATACGTCTCCCGATCGAGTAGATTTCCAAGGTCAGAAAAATGCACACTCAAGTATCAATGTGTGCGTGATGCAGAAAACGTAGATGCTAGGCCAACTAATGGCGTATATATTAATTACCATCAACTTTGTAGATATATAGGAACTACGTCAACAATCGGTATAAAAAGGTTAATGGACCGATCTCTTATTTTGTAAGAGTTGTGCAAACAATTGTTACCGTACCTTCGTACTACAGCTTCAAGATTTCTTTGGAGGGGGAGAACGGATGGCTATCCCGAGAAAACTTACAAACATTGAACCGCACATCAGAAGGAATCATGAGTGTGATTCCAGAGGATAACCCTCTGATATTTAAGTCAAAGACGCGCACATATGAATGCTAAAGAATAGAGAGAGAGAGGTGAGAGTTTCAGGGAGGGAGAGAGTGCTCGAAAAAACACCAAGTGTTCGGCGAAGAGGCCTGGAGTCTGGGGGCAGTGGCGATCTCTTTGTATTTCTCTGGTGACAGGAGCATGTCTGTGTGAGCATCTGCAGGTGAGTAGCAATCTATACATTCTACATCCATATGGGACCTATTTATATCAGTTACTATGACGTCATCTCTTTCCTAACTTAGCGAGGGCGTGATTAGTAGAGCGATGTTCTACTCGATCGTGGGAATCGTCTATTATCTACTCACCCATTCTCTGAGAAAGGGTATCGTGTCGGGCATTTCGGCGGCGTGAGCGTGATTCGGTGCTCGTCGGGATAAGTCCCATAACTCTGGCATCAACGCTCACCCATTAGTGGATCTTACGAGATCCGAGACACAGATGCAGGAGGATGGAGCTCGTGGATTGGCCAGTCCCGAGTGGGCCTCAATCGGGCAACGTTCTTAGACAATGGGTCGGTTGGTGAGGGTCACTCTGGGCTTGACAATAGTGGGTCGCACTGGGCCTGGTGATACAGGACTGCACTGGGCTTGGCGATTTTTTCGCTCCTCACAAGCCCCCCACTCCCAAGCAGTGAGAGTGCTCGGTGTAACGACCCGAGAATCCGATTACCGGGAAGGCCCGATAACCCGAGACTCGCACCGCCACCCACGAGCCCGAAAACTCGGAAGGGTTAAAAGGATGGTGTGGAGACTATACAAGTATCACAAATAATTACAGAAATTATATAATTTATATAATTAAGCAGGAAATAAATAACATTTTAATTAATACATGGTCCACAAGATATAACAAAATAAACAACAGTAGTCCACAACTTGTACAGAGACAAGAAAGAAAAGTACAGCTACACGGGACATACCCCGGCTTTGACCTCTGGCACTAACGCTGGGCACCTGAATCACGCTGAGCCTCAGTCGCGCTCCTCTGAGGCCGCGCCTCGCCTGAAACACGGTGAAAACATGCAGGGAATGAGTCTCGGAACCAGACTCAGTAGGGATCACTCAAACCCTACCTCGTAAAACGGGAAACCACTACGCTAGCGGTTAAGCGAGTACCTCAGAAATGAAAGCCCTGCTACTACAAACACCGGTCACACTGCACGGAAACCGACACACATGCCAGGGCGAAACGACCGGAACACAGCGGTCAACCCGATCAAAACCCGAAGGTTGAAGTCACAAAGACTGACAGACAGTTTGTCACTCCCGACTCGACAGGAGTACCTTCTGTAAGGTTTCGCACAGCACATACGGGCGACGCAGCGGATAACAAAAATTTCATTTACCCGATCCCGGTGTTATGGAAAGCTTAATCTGTGCTCTAATCGGTGTTTCTAATACCCTAATTACGGGTTGCGTGTTTCACCTTGCGCGAAACGACGCTGTCTGCTAAGGCCGATGCAGAGAAACCGAGCCGCACAGCTGTACGGCCTCTAGAGCAGATCCACACGGACCCTTGCGCAGCGACGGTACCTCCCCGGCGCAACTTCTCCGACTCTATCACCTTCTGGAGAGAGAGAGAGCAAGGGGGAGAAAAGGGGGGAGGCTTAACCTCTCCTTAATGCTTAATGCTTGATTAGCATTAAGGGGGGTTGGAAGGGAGAGTTCGAATGAACTCACGTAGGTGTCATATATATAGAGTTTTGGCCCTTTTCAAAAGACCTCCAAAAGACCAAAATTGTATATATGACCTTTCCTTTATTATACATATGTATTAAGCCCCATTTACACTCCTTTCCAAAAGGAATTAAAGGGAATTAATACATACGCTTGTATAATAATAAACCGTCACCCAAGAATCTTATTGTGTGTGATCCTCTAGGCCCACAGGTCCATTAACTTCTAATTCCCAATTAGAAGTAAATTAAACGTATTCTTCGCTTCTACTAGAGCCGAACAATAGTTTAATTTATTCCGAACCTTTGATCACGTTGGGTCAAGCAAATCCGCGTGATCCTAGATAGCCCCGGGTTTAAACCAGCCTGTCTGGTACCTGTAAGTCCACTGTTACCGCATCGATATAATCTCTCGCTCCTTCTATGAGTCTGGTACGATCGAGGGTACGGTTTCTGTCAAACCCCATGATCGTACCATTTGACTATGACCTCCTTAAAGTGTATGACGTCCGTTCTAAACGAACTCACACGACCCTGGCCAGGGATTTAACGGAGCGTCAATGTCATGACCCATTAACTATCTGATATATACCTGACAGTGAGCGATCCCTTCTTGACCATTGACGATCTTCACACGTATCCTGGAGTGGTTAACGACTCGGCAACTCATGACTTATGGTTAAAGTCACTTAGTCAAGTAATTAAACTATTCCAATCCTCGTGTAAGATCCGATCAATGTCTCAGGTCAAAGGACCAACGATGCTACTGAGACAGTTAGATCTTCAGTTGACATTAGGTATAATCAACCATCTGAAGATCTAATAGCGGATCAGTTCAGTGTACATCCTCCAAGGACATATACCTACACATATGTGTTGGTGCCCCGCACCAATGACCATGAGACTGGTCACTGACACATCATGTGTACTGGTTTAATAGGTAATCAAAGTCCCCGAGTGATTACCCTCCAACCAGGAACAGTTTAAGGTATGTGTACATGTAAAATCAATCTCATGTTCGAGATCCCATCTCGAGCTGACTTTACAACCACATATCCTAGAGACAACGTAAAGTAACACAATCGCATATTTACGCTCAAACACCACTTTATTAATAATGAACAAGATCGTACAACTATTGGGCATACCCGACCCGAAATTGGCCTGTAGCACACCAACACTAACAATCTCCCACTTGAACTACAGCCAATTGCCCACAACTTTGAGGCCCATCTTATCCCGATGATGCACAAATACAGTCTGTGTCAAAAGCTTAGTCAGTGGATCTGCTATGTTGTCTTCTGACGGTACACGCTCTACCATCACATCTCCACGATCAACAATCTCCCGAATAAGGTGAAAGCGCCTGAGAATATGCTTTTACCTTTGGTGAGATCTCGGTTCCTTCGCCTGGGCGATGGCCCCATTATTATCACAAAATAATGGGATGGGAGCTCATATCTCGAGAACTACGCCGAGTTCCAAGATGAATTTCTTCATCCAGGTGACTTCTCCAACTGACTGCCCCTCCATTCAACATGAATACAAATTCAGACATGGATTTACAATTATCTGGATCTGACTGGAAACTAGAATCTATGTAAGCTCTAAGCTGTAGGTCCTCTCCTCCATAAAGCAGAAAAAGATCCTTAGCCCTTCGCAGGTACTTAAGGATACCCTTTACTGCCTTCCAGTGCTCTTCGCCTGGATTTGCCTGATATCTACTGACAATGCTTAAAGCATTGGCAACATCAGGCCGTGTACATAGCATTGCATACATGATTGACTCTATCACCGAAGCATAGGGTACCTTATTCATGTGTGCCACCTCCTCAGAAGTTTTAGGACTCATCCCCTTGGATAGGTAAATTCCATGTCTCATGGGAATGAGACCTCTCTTGGAATTTTCCATCCTAAACCGTTTGAGGATAGTGTCTATGTACATGGATTGAGATAATCCTAGCATCCTTTTAGATCTATCTCGATAGATCCTTATGCCCAGCACATAGGATGCTTCTCCTAAATCTTTCATGGAGAAGGTCTTGGACAACCAAGACTTAGTTGATGTCAACATCCCTACATCATTCCCAATGAGTAAGATGTCATCAACATAAAGGACCAAGAAGGTCACTGAGCTCCCACTGACCTTCTTGTAAACACAGTGTTCATTTTCATTCCGAATGAAGTTGAAAGATTTGACAGCCTCGTCAAATCTTAAGTTCCAGCTTCTAGATGCCTGCTTTAATCCATAAATGGACCTTTGAAGTTTGCATACCTTATTAGGATGTAGCTTGGAAGTGAATCCTTCAGGCTGTACCATGTACACCTCTTCTGACAGGTTTCCATTAAGACAAACTGTCTTCACATCCATTTGCCAGATCTCATAATCCAGGTATGCAGCAATGGCAAAGAGGATTCTTATTGACTTAACCATGGCTACCGGCGAAAACGTCTCGTCATAGTCAATGCCTTGCCTTTGACGATATCCTTTCGCCACTAGTCTAGCCTTGTATGTGTCAACCTGTCCATCTGCACCGATTTTCCTTTTGAAAATCCATTTGCAGTCGATAGGGACCTTCCCTTCGGGTACATCAATTAAGTTCCAAACTTTATTGGTGTACATGGACTGGATTTCTGAATCCATTGCCTCATGCCATTTCTCGGAGTCTACACTACGGATCGCCTCCTGGTACGACTGAGGATCATCATCCTCATCGATACATACCTTAGAGGACCCCTCTGAGACATGTCCAACATATCTCTCAGGTTCTCTCGGTAGTCTACCAGATCTCCGTAGTGTCAGTGTTTCACCTTAAATAGGATCAACCGATACAGTCTCATCTAATGAGTGTGTGTCTATGGGTTGTGGTTCTTAGACCTCGTCCAATTCTATCTGGCTCCCACTATTTTTCTGGAGTAGATATTCTCTTTCCAGAAATACAACTCTCTTGGTCACTAAGACCCTTTGCTCAGAAGGGTGATAGAAATAATATCCAAACGTCTCCTTTAGATATCCCACAAACCTACACTTATCGGTTCTCGACTCAAGCTTATCACTCTCGTTCTTCTTTACATGAGCAGGACACCCCCAAATTTTAATGTGATTAAAATTTGGTTTCCTGCCCTTCCATATCTCATATGGTATAGAAGGAACTGATTTACTTGATATCCTATTCAATAAATAAGCCGCAGTCTCTAATGCATAGCCCCAGAGAGACAAGGGTAGTCCTGACATAGACATCATGGATCGGACCATGTCTAACAAGGTCATGTTTCTCATCTCGGATACAGCATTATGTTGTGGTGTATACGGTGGAGTCAACTGAGAAACTATTCCACGGTCTTTAAGATAAGAAGTGAATTCATGGCTTAAGTATTCACCTCCTCGATCCGATCGAAGAGCCTTAATACTTTTGCCAGTCTATTTTTCTACTTCATTCTTATATTCCTTAAACTTCTCAAAGGCTTATGACTTATGTGTCATTAAATACACATAGTCATGTCTAGAGAAGTCATCAATAAAAGAAATGAAATAGAGATAACCTCCTTTTGCTTCTATGGACATGGGTCCACACACATCCGAGTGTATGAGCTCGAGAAGGTCAACAGCCCTCTCACCATGTCCACTAAAAGGAGCCTTGGTCATTTTCCCCATGAGACACGACTCACAGGTATCAAATGGCTTGTATTCGAACGAATTCAAATACCCATTTGAGTGTAAGTGAGAGACTCTTTTCTCACCTACATGACCAAGTCTGCAATGCCATAGATATGCAGAATTCACTTCATCAGTATTGGAAATTTGCATAACATTAGAATGTGTATCTAATACATATAGACCATTGATTAATGAACCATTGGCTATAATCAAACCATTATTCATTATAGAGCACCTAGTGCTATTAAAAGTCAATGTATATCCAATGTTATACAAGCCAGAGATTGCCCATCCTCAGTTCAATCTCCTTTTTGCCCAATCGCCTTCTATTTGCCAGCGCCTGTACAGAATTGCAGATATGGGATGCACATCCAGTATCCAATACCCATGATGTGGATTCCATATATGACAAATTAAGGTCTATGACAAAAATACCTTCATTTAGAATTGCCTTGCAATTTCTTTTCCAATGCCCAGTTTCCCCACATCGAAAACATTTATCTTCCTTTTCATTCTTCTTACCCTTCCCTTTGTCAACTTTGGCGAGTTACTTACCCGTGGCCTTTTTCTTTCCCTTCTCTTTATTACTCGTGGTGGATATTTGAGAGGCCGTCCTTTTCTTGTTGGTCCGGCCAATAACCATTACAGACGAAGATGGTTTATCTTTCTGCATGGTTCCTTCAGCACTCTTTAACATATTGAGCAGCTCTGAGAGAGTTGCTTCAATCCTGTTCATGTTAAAGTTCATGATGAAGGAAGAAAATGAATCGGGCAATGACTGGAGTATAAGATCAATGCATAGTTCAAGATCCAACTTGAACCCCAATGTATTGAGTCTTTCAATCCACTCCATCATTTTCAGTACATGAGCATGTACTGAAGAACCCTCAGACATCCGTGGTCTGAAAAGCCTTTTGGAGATGTCATACCTCTCAATCCTACCATGCTCCCTGAAGAGCTGGCGTAGATTGAGAAGTATACTTCTACAATCAGTCTTTTCAAATTGTCTCTGTAGCTCGGGAGCCATAGAGGCCAACATGTAACATTGGGCAAGGGAGGAGTCCTCAGACCACTTGACATAAGCCAGTAACTCGCCCTCGTCGGCATCAGGAGCTGGCTCAGAATGAACCGTGTCCAACACGTACGTAATCTTTTCGGCGGTAAGGACTATGCGTAGATTACGCAGTCAATCCGAGTAATTCGGTCCAGTTAATCTATTTGCATCCAAGATGCCGCGGAGGGGGTTGGACGACGACATTGTAATCTGGATAAGAAATAAAAGACAACTTAGCATGTGTTCAAATTCTAACTTAGATGTTATTTTCTATCTTAGTTAGTCCCACTATTTTTCGATCGAACTATATAACCCTCAGTATATAGAACGGGAGATCAACGAGATCAAACTAGTGGGTCGGAATCCCAACGAGACTGATGTACGACCTTGTGGAAAGTACAACAAGCCATACACCATCTCAAGGGCAGTCAACAGGCACTTGCATCTAATGCAATATCCGATATTCGGCCCCCGAGAAATTATCCCTTTGTGAAAAGCACAACAAAGGATATTCTCGGTTAGATCTAACCATCATTACTACATAGCAATGAGTTCATGACCCGACCCTTGTGGAAAGCACAACAAGGCCGAGTTCAATTCCTCACCCCATTGAAGCCGAGCCTTGGAGTTTAATCCCGCCCCCAAACTCATGGACCTTGTGGAAAGCACAACAAATCCATGAAATGAAGACGTTCATTCACTCCATAATGATGGAGGGCCACGATGACTCCTAGAGCCACGCTTACCAGATCTAAAATTTAAGCGCGAGGGAATTTAATTTTATCTTGATCTCACCCTAGGTGGTAATATAAATATATCCAATATATTTACCGTACCTAGTAGTTTGCACAAAATAAATGCATCCAATGCAAAATTAAACGCAAGCGATCATGGACTTTAACCCTAATGTAACTCAGACATCCGGCCCGCTTCCGAAGCAGCTGGATCGTCCTCGTCGGGTGTGCTCCGCTTTTCAATCTCCGACGCCGCATTAATTACAACTTTTACACGGCACGTAGGTCGAAAAAATTAAATTACATGTGACTCAAATTCCAGCAGCCCTTAGGGCGAGTACAACAATGGAGGAAGATAGAAGTACATTGGAATTTCAACAGAGAGAGAAAGGAGATTCGCAGATCCCAATTAATTACATTAATCCAAGTCCATGATCACTTGCGAACCCATTCAAATAAAATCAATCAAGGGTTATTTTCTGAAAATAATCCTTACTTTTGAATTTAAAAATAGGATGTGCAAACAAAAACAGGCTAGCTTTGTTTAATTTTAAAAATCAAAGCATGATTAACTAAAATTAAACACACAAGCAGGCCAATACAAGGTAAATAATGTAAAGCACGTAAAGAACCATCATTTTCTATAGGGGCATGTAATTGAGATAATTAATTAAATTTAAATTTAAATTTAATTATCCAATAATCAAATTTAAATTCAAAATTTAAACATGCCAATAATTTAAATTTAAATTCAAACTAATTATCCACTAATTTTGTTTGAAACTAAATTTAAAATAATGCAATTATCCTCAATTAGTAATTTTATAAAATTCAAAATTTGAATTTAACAATTATCTAATAATTAAAATTCAAATAATTAAATTTTCTACATTTAACTTCAATAAAATTTAAATTTTGAATTTTCTAATTATCTAATAATTAAAAATTCAAAAACTTAAATTTTACTGAAGCAACTTCAATTATTACCATTTTATCTCAAGGTAAATAGTAATTATCTCACCTCGGTAAATTCAACACGGTTAAATAGAAATTAACTTTTGATATTTACCATCGAGATAAAACAATTAACCTACTAGATAAAATTCTATTTAATTTACAGTGTATTTTCATATATATATCCAATATATATATTAATGTTACTAGAGCACGGTAAATTAAAAGGGTTAAAAACAATTTTAAAAAAAAAAAATTTTTTTTTCGCGGCCCCCGCAGGGCGCGGCCGCCCACGCGGAAGGCGTGGGCGGGCGCGCCCGCGCTCGCACGCGGGCGTCGCCCCGCCCGCCCCCCCCCGGCGGTCAGCGCCCACGCGGCGCACGCGGCGGGCGCACTGCACCCAAACGGGCCTTAAAAAAAAATTTTATATATTTTTTAAAAAAAATTTGCTGCTTGGATGCTGGGCATCCAGGAAGAACAGAGACGCCTAGATCTCTTTCAACAAATAATAATTGAAGATTTAATTTCCCCTTAAGCATGGTTCTAAACGGCGCTAAAAACACTGACCAGAGCGCGAACCTGGCTCTGATACCACTGTAAGGTTTCGCACCGCACCTACGGGCGACGCATCGGATAACAAAAATTTCATTTGCCCGATCCCGGTGTTATGGAAAGCTTAATCTGTGCTCTAATCGGTGTTTCTAATACCCTAATTACGGGTTGCGTGTTTCACCTTGCGCGGAGCGACGCTGTCCGCTAAAGCCGATGCCGAGAAACCGAGCCGCACAGCTGTACGGCCTCTAGAGCAGGTCCACACGGACCCTTGCGCAGCGACGGTACCTCCCCGGCGTAATTTCCCCGACTCTATCACCTTCTGGAGAGAGAGAGAGAGCAAGGGGGAGAAAAGGGGGAGGCTTAACCTCTCCTTAATGTTTAATGCTTGATTAGCTTTAAGGGGGGTTGGAAGGGAGAGTTCGAATGAACTCACGTAGGTGTCATATATATAGAGTTTTGGCCCTTTTCAAAAGACCTCCAAAGGACCAAAATTGTATATATGACCATTCCTTTATTATATATATGTATTAAGCCCCATTTACACTCCTTTCCAAAAGGAATTAAAGGGAATTAATACATACGCTTGTATAATAATAAACCGTCACCCAAGAATCTTATTGTGTGTGATCCTCTAGGCCCACAGGTCCATTAACTTCTAATTCCCAATTAGAAGTAAATTAAACGTATTCTTCGCTTCTACTAGAGCCGAACAATAGTTTAATTTATTTCGAACCTTTGATCACGTTGGGTCAAGCAAATCCGCGTGATCCTAGATGGCCCCGGGTTTAAACCAGCCTGTCTGGTACCTGTAAGTCCACAGTTACCGCATCGATATAATCTCTCGCTCCTTCTATGAGTCTGGTACGATCGAGGGTACGGTTTCTGTCAAACCCCATGATCGTACCATTTGACTATGACCTCCTTAAAGTGTATGACGTCCGTTCTAAACGAACTCACACGACCCTGGCCAGGGATTTAACGGAGCGTCAATGTCATGACCCATTAACTGTCTGATATATACCTGACAGTGAGCGATCCCTTCTTGACCATTGACGATCTTCACATGTATCCTGGAGTGGTTAACGACTCGGCAACTCATGACTTATGGCTAAAGTCACTAATTAGCCAAGTAATTAAACCATTCCAATCCTCGTGTAAGATCCGATCAATGTCTCAGGTCAAAGGACCAACGATGCTACTGAGATAGTTAGATCTTCAGTAGACATTAGGTATAATCAACCATCTGAAGATCCAATAGCGGATCAGTTCAGTGTACATCCTCCAAGGACATATACCTACACATATGTGTTGGTGCCCCGCACCAATGACCATGAGACTGGTCACTGACACATCATGTGTACTGGTTTAATAGGTAATCAAAGTCCCCGAGTGATTACCCTCCAACCAGGAACAGTTTAAGGTATGTGTACATGTAAAGTCAATCTCATGTTCGAGATCCCATCTCGAGCTGACTTTACAACCACATATCCTAGGGACAACGTAAAGTAACACAATCGTATATTTACGCTCAAACACCACTTTGTTAATAATGAACAAGATCGTACAACTATTGGGCCTACCCGACCCGAAATTGGCATGTAGCACACCAACACTAACACCTTCCAGTAGAAGCAAGGCCGGATGTGTCCACTAACATCTTAGTCCACGCCTCAGGTGTCCGCCTGGCACGATAGCCCCCGGCGGAGGCAAGGGCACCGTACAAGTAACCACAAACAAGTGACTAGTTGGGGTCACGCCCGTCAGCGTGGGTCCAACCGCCCCCAACCACGTGTGCACACACAGACCGTCCGTCCCTGGTCTGGCCCTCTGACTGATTTTCCCCTCAGCCAGACTCTGGCTGCTAGACGCGGGCCCGACGAAAACCAGTCTAAAACCGTCCTCAGGGCAGCCTCTCCACCACTCCCTGGTGGGACCACTAAACGTGTAAGCAGGCTACGACTAGTGGAGGGTCACTACGGAGTAGACTCTCAAGTCAACGGAAAATAACGTCCGCATCCGACGACGTACGGGGACTATCCCACGTACTAGAACCGTCGCACGGCGACCACAGTCGGGAAAGAAACGGGACTACGAACCACCCGGTGCAGTCCTGAGCCTGGCGGTCTACTCTAGACGCGTCACAGGCTCTGACGGTCTATCACTGGGCCGTCACAGCCGTCTGACGGTCCAACACAGGAGCGTCACACGTTCGGTGCAAAACCAACTATGACGCGCCAACCCTGGTGCGTCATGGTCTGTGACGCGCCAGCCCTGGTGCGTCACCGTCTCTGACGCACCCAACCTAGTGCATTAAGAGACGAGAAGAAACATTTTGTGACGCACACCTCTAGGGGCGTCACAGTCTCTGACGATCCTACCCAGGAGCGTTAGAAGATTGGGCTGCGTCAACTCTGACGGTCCCATGCAGGGGCGTCACAAGGCTATGACGCGCCAGCCCTGGTGCGTCACAGGCCTTGACCCTCAACGGTCAAAAACCAACGGTCAAGTGCCAACGGTCGGATCGTCACCTGACGGTCCTACCTAGGCGTGTCAGAGTGCCGTGGCGGCCTATCGTGGGACCGTTACACCCACTGACTAATCAGTTGGCAAAACAGATACTGTGACGCACCCACCATGGGCCGTCACAAGCTGTGACGGTCACTGGAAGGACCGTCACACCGACCCGACGGCGAAACGGCGTGAAACGCCCAAAAACTCCAACCACGCCCCCATGCCTCTATAGGAGAGGGGGAAATCAAGGGGGAAGACCCCTGGGGACCCCTAGCATGCTTCTAAGCCATCAAAACACCGGATCACAGCCTAAAAACATAGATCGGGCGAACTCTCCCCAAATCATGGAAAAACTCAAACCCGCATGAACACCCATCTCTTGGCCTCCCCTCGGCCTACAAATCACAGGAATGGAACACGGAGAGCTAGGGAACGTCACCCTACCTCGATCTCGCCTCGAGGCGCGCCGGATCGACCACGAATCACGAAGAAAGCTTTTAGAATCCTTGCTCCTTCACGCTTTCCATGAACACCACACGCCCACAAGATCGCCTCGCCGCCACCCACGTCGCCGCGCAGTCGCCCCGCCGCCGTCTGCAGCCGGAGAGAGGCCCGCCGTGGTCGGATGGGAGAGAGAGGGAAAGAGGGGGGTGCTCACGGTGGGAGGAAGAAGAAAGAGGAAGAAGAAGAGAAGGTGGGGGAGAGAGAAAAGAGAGGGGTATTTATAGAAAATCCAAAAAAATACCAAAAAATTAAAAATTACACATCCGCGATCCTCGGAACGCACCGATCGCAACGGTACCACTCTTAGCTAGGTGAACGACCCGGTTCACCCGCAACGAGGTTCCGAAGAAATTACCGAAACACACACCGGGAATCGGAAAACACGCGCGAAAAAGTCACGGACACGCTCCAGGCCTCCGAAACAACTCCGGATCGCGCCGATCCGAACACGAAAGATGTCCGAAATGAAATTTCAGACATAACGGAGCCGAATATTCTAAAAAAACATATCCAGGACCCGAAAAGAAGGATCCAAAAGGTCCGGGATATTACAGCCCTCCCCCTTTAAGGGTATTTCATCCTCGAAATTATTAACAAAACTCAGGGGAAGAAGAGGGGACTCACTCGATCAGATAAGGGAACTGCTGATGCATCTCGTCCTCACGCTCCCAAGAAGTCTCGCCACCAGAGTGCCGCTGCCACACCACCTTGACCAAGGGGATGACCTTGTTCCGCAGGCGATGCTCTCGCCTATCCTCAACGCAGATGGGAAACTCTGGGAGAGAAAGATCTGGAGTCACCTTGGGCCAAACAGAATCCTCAAACACATGAGAGTCATCGGGCATATACTTTCGCAACATCGAGACGTGAAACACGTCATGCACCGACGCCAACTTAGGGGGTTACCGCAACCGATAAGCAACCTCACTGATGCGCTCCACAATGTGGAAAGAACCAATATAGCGGGGACACATCTTCCCACGCCGCCCAAAACGCATCACCCCCTTCATCGGAGAAACTCTCAAGAACACACGATTGCCAACGGCGAAAGCGAGAGGCTGCCTCCTCCGGTCAGCATAACTCTTCTGCCGACTCTGGGCCGTCAACATGTTCTGACGAACCAGGTGGACGACATTCACGCACTGCTGCACCAACTCCGGTCCCGTCAAAACACGCTCACCAACCTCGAACCAATCAAGTGGAGTCCGACACGGACGCCCGTACAACACCTCATAAGGAGCCATGCCAATGCTCGAATGATAGCTGTTGTTGTAGGTAAACTCCACCAACGACAGGTGGTGAAACCAACTCCCTTGCCACTCCAGGCAACAGGATCTCAACATATCCTCCAAGGTCTGAATGGTCCTATCTGACTGACCATCTGACTGAGGATGATACGCTAAGCTAAATGCCAACTTCGTGCCAAGAGCTCGCTGGAAACTCCTCCAGAATCCAGAAGTGAAACGCGGATCTCGATCTGACACAATGGAAATAGGAATCTCATGCAACGGAAGGATCCGCTCCACATAAAGACGAGCCAACTTGGTCACGCTCCAGCTGACTTTGATCGGTAACAACTGAGTCACTTTCGTCAGCCTATCCACCAGCAACCAAATATTGTCATGTCCACTCGGAGTCCTCGGCAATCCCACCATGAAATCCGTGGTCACGTGATCTCATTTCCATGCGGGAACATCCAAGGGTTGGTGTGACGACCCAGAGCTCCGGATACCGATATACCGATAACATCGATACACCGATACCAAGAATTGGGGAAGCCACCCAAGAGGCTGATGAGGCCCCTGAAGGGTTAAAGGAGTTTGCTGAGGAGTTGCATAATGAATTGGGACCGCATGCGTGCAATATTAATTAGGTCAGTAATTAATAAATAAGTGCGGAAGCAATTTAAAATATCAGAGTGATAAAATATATACAATAGTCCAGATTTACAGATAAAAAGAGGTCCACTGAACAACTACACATGGCATACCCCGGCACAAAAGAACAAAAAAGACAAACCGACACAGCTGGCACTCTAACGACGCTCGGCACAACCTCGAGAAGAACCGGCGGACGACTGGGGCGGCTCACCTGAAAGAAGGAAGGGTGAGTCACAGCCAGACTCAGTAGGGGTCACGCGGATCCCTACCTCAAACTAAACAGACAAGCAGGCAAATATACAAATAATTAGAGCATGCATTTAAATAATAACAGGCAGATGCACAATTTAATAAATAATAACGACAGGAAATAAATCTACCAACAGAGTAAACCATCACTGACCAAGTGAAGTGAGAGACGGAACAACCCACGAGAAGAACAAGACCAGACGCGTCCCCTGACGACTTACACTGCGTCTCGGCAACTCACAAGTCTGGATCTCGACAAGCGAGAGGCGTAACAGGACCAACCCAAGTACTAGTCAGAGCAACACTCGTCAGTGCCAGTCCAAGTCTCCGACCACGTGTGCACACACTGACTCCTGCCTAGAGCCAGGCCTCTAGCTAGTTCCCCCCCCCCCCCCCCGTTGGATACAACGGTAACCGCAGGGGCCCACGGTAACTAGCTTACAAATCGTTCATCGGGAACACCCCTCCACCTCTCCCGGGTGGGACGACACGCTCGGTCGCTGGGCTACAACTAGTGGTTCCATCACAAGGAAAGAGAGAGTAATTCCATCGGGATCTACTAACAAGCCATCGCTCATAAAATAATTTAACCATGGCATATATATAGCGAGGAACATGTTAAACGATGAACGGGCAACATTTAAAACCAACAGGGGTGTGACGGTCTAGCACCCCCGCGTCACAGGGGTGTGACGGTCGAGGAAGGGGGCGTTACAAGGGCTGCGACGCGTCCCGTGGGGATCGTCACGGCGAGGCTGTAACGCGCCAGGGCAGGGGCGTTACTCGGACGTAACGCGCCTCCCTGGAACCGTTACACCCACCCGAGGCTAAAAATAAAACCCCAGTTATACTAACGTTCTAACAGAACGTAATGCGCTCCCGGAGGCACGTTACGATGCCCTGACGGCCGCCCGACAGGCCGTTAGGCCAACCGCCATACGAAGTCAAACAATGGGCAAAATAAATGTAACGGTCTGGGGCGCGGCCGTTACACCCACTGTGACGCACCTACTTAGGTCCGTCACAGAACTGTAACGCGTCCCATGGGGACCGTTACCAGTGTGACGGTTCCTGGTAGGACCGTCACACCGTCTGGGTTACGGACGAGTTACGTTGAAAATCGAACTCCCTCCCGGTCAAGTCGGAGCGACGGGAAGACATGGAAAAGCTGTAGAACCTGCCAAACCACACGATTCTACAACCAAAGCATGCATCAAAACATAAAAACAATGCCCATGGAGTGATTTTCAAGAATTTAGCCTAAATTACACTAACATGGAATTTTACATGGAAATTGAAGAAAACGACGTCGGATGGGCATGCATGCTATGCCAATGCGATCCTGGCGAGGTAAGGATTCCATCCTCCTACCTTAATCGCGACGAAAATCGAGTTTGGGCCGCATGCAAGGGAGGGATCACCGCGGCTCCTCTCGCCCCGTCTCACCTCCACGTCCCACGAACCACGACGAGGTTAGCACCTACGTGTTCCTCGCGACGAGCCGGTTCCAAAGACACCTCCCACGCCTCGATCGGGGCCCGTCTGGACCGAATCCGAGAGAGAGGGAGAGGAGAGATCGTGAGAGGGAGAGAGAGAACGAGTGAGGGAGAGGGAGAGAGAGAGAGAGAGAGAGAGAGAGAGAGAGAGATATATATATATATATATATATATATATATTATTTTATTTTTAAAAAAAAATTAACTCTAATTGCCATTAATCTTGAACAAATTCCAATAAATGCCAAACGAACGCCTAAAAATCTACAAAAATAGCCAAAACGATCAGGACAAAGCCTAGATCCGAACCACTAAGAATCCGCTTAAGACACGGGCGCTACAGTCCCTCCCTCCTTAAAGAAATTTCATCCCCGAAATTAAACGGAAGGACAAGGAGGAAACTGGAAGAAGATTACACCTAACGGTAGGAACAAACAAACGAAAGGAACAGAAATGAATACCTTGAAAATAGATGGCTGACTTCCCGCGTGGCATAAAATAGACTCGCTTGTATCTGCAGTCAACCATGGCACCATACAATCCCAGCCAGTCCATGCCTAGAATAGCGTCATACTTGGCCAATTGCAATGCATAAAGCTTCACAGGCATCTGCCGATTACTGATGACGATAGGGGAATCTTCCAGGCATACCGGAGTGGACATGAAATCTCCGGAGGGTAACTCAACGAGCAACGCACAGGGTGCTTCAGACATCGGCTCCTCAATACGAGCAAGAAAATCCTTGGACACAAAAGAATGAGTAGCACCAGAATCGAAAAGAACATGAGCTGGACGACCGAAAATCGAAACCATACCTTCTACCAGATTAGCTGCCACAGCTTCTACACGGGTGATGTGAGTGACCATGCCTCTCGGAGGACGGCCGGCTGCAGAAGACTGCTGGGAAGAAACTGGAGCAGGTAGATAAGACGGCTGAGGTTGAGGCGGCGGAGGAAGACGAAACTGAGGCTGCTGCGGCTGGGTAAACTGCGAGAACTGCACCGGCTTCGGCTTCAGCGGACAGTCTCGAACTACATGACCCGGCTGATCACAGCGATAACAGACGATTGACAAAGAACACGGCAAGCCTGGATGACTGCCACCACACCTCGGACACGGACGCTGCTGACCACTGGAAAAATCTTGATGCGGTCGAACAGAAGGAACGGATAGCTGACTCGGATCGGAAGGCGCCGGATGCTCAAACTTCCTCTTCGACTTCTTGTTCTTGAATTGCCGGAAGTGGGAGTCAGAAGAAGAAGAAACACCGCTGACAGTAGGAACGGTAGAAGGAACTCCTGGGACAGACGGCTGGTAAGCCGGCTGAAATTGCATAGTCGGATGCACCATTCTTGCCTGAGAAAGCCCTATTTCCATCTCCACTGCAACAGCTGCCTGGTACGCTGAATCCAACTCAGACACTCGGGTAGCGAACAACGGTAGGCTCAGTTCTGCTTTCAGTCCGCGCAGAAACTGCTGAGTCTTCATAGCTTCATCAGCAAAAATATGGGGCGCGTACTTGCCCAACTCGATGAACTTATCTTGGTACTACAACACAGTCATGTCACCTTGCGTCAGCTCCAGAAACTGATACATCTTCGCTAACTTAAGGCAGGCTGGAGTGTAAGCACGCTCGAAAGCAGCAACGAACTCTGCCCAAGTGATTTGCCGAAGCAGACGGGAACGGAAGGCAACCTCCCACTTTGTAGTCCACCACGTGCGTGCGGTACCTTGAAGCTGATAAGTAGCCAACATGACTCTCTCATCATCCGCGCACTCCATCGATTGGAACACGCACTCAGTGGCATCGAGCCACGATCTAGCTGCCTCCGGATCAGATTGACCCTCGAAAGTCGATGGGTGGAACAGTAGGAATTCCTTTAACACTCTACCACGACCACTGGGCACTTCTTTACGCGGAGCAGGGTTGACAGAGACTGGCACAGCTGGGGCAGAGGAAGTGCCACTCTCCTCCCGAGGAGCCCGAGCTTTCTTCCATCCACGAGGCAACATCTTGAATCTAGGAAACACACGACAATAGAAAACCATCAGTAATCACGAGAAACATCCTAAGCCAGCAATAGACGACTCAGTGGACTTACTCTGAACCAGCGCGAGTTTCAATTCCTAATACAAATCCCCAACACCGCTCTGATACCAACTGTGACGACCCAGAGCTCCGGATACCGATATACCGATAACATCGATACACCGATACCAAGAACTAGGGAAGCCACCCAAGAGGCTGATGAGGCCCCTGAAGGGTTAAAGGAGTTTGCTGAGGAGTTGCATAACAAATTGGGACCGCAGGCGCGCAATATTAATTAGGTCAGCAATTAATAAATAAGTGCAGAAGTAATTTAAAATATCAGAGTGGTAAAATATATACAATAGTCCAGATTTACAGATAAAAGAGGTCCACTGAACAACTACACATGGCATACCCCGGCACAAAAGAACAAAAAAGATAAACCGACACAGCTGGCACTCTAACGACGCTCGGCACAACCTCGAGAAGAACCGGCGGACGACTGGGGCGGCTCACCTGAAAGAAGGAAGGGTGAGTCACAGCCAGACTCAGTAGGGGTCACGCGGATCCCTACCTCAAACTAAACAGACAAGCAGGCAAATATACAAATAATTAGAGCATGCGTTTAAATAATAACAGGCAGATGCACAATTTAATAAATAATAACGACAAGAAATAAATCTACCAACAGAATAAACCATCACTGACCAAGTGAAGTGAGAGACGGAACAACCCACTAGAAGAACAAGACCAGACGCGTCCCCTGACGACTTACACTGCGTCTCGGTAACTCACAAGTCTGGATCTCGACAAGCGAGAGGCGTAACAGGACCAACCCAAGTACTAGTCAGAGCAACACTCGTCAGTGCCAGTCCAAGTCTCCGACCACGTGTGCACACACTGACTCCTGCCTAGAGCCAGGCCTCTAGCTAGTCCCCCCCCCGTTGGATGCAACGGTAACCGCAGGGGCCCACGGTAACTAGCTTACAAACCGCTCATCGGGAACACCCCTCCACCTCTCCCGGGTAGGACGACACGCTCGGTCGCTGGGCTACGACTAGTGGTTCCATCACAAGAAAAGAGAGAGTAATTCCATCGGGATCTACTAACAAGCCATCGCTCATAAAATAATTTAACCATGGCATATATATAGCGAGGAACACGTTAAATGATGAACAGGCAACATTTAAAACCAACAGGGGTGTGACGGTCTAGCACCCCCGCGTCACAGGGGTGTGACGGTCGAGGAAGGGGGCGTTACAAGGGCTGCGACGCGTCCCGTGGGGACCGTCACGGCGAGGCTGTAACGTGCCAGGGCAGGGGCATTACTCGGACGTAACGCACCTCCCCGGAACCGTTACACCCGTCCGAGGCAAAAAATAAAACCCCAGTTATACTAACGTTCTAACAGAACGTAACGCGCTCCCGGAGGCGCGTTACGACGCCCTGACGGCCGCCCGACAGGCCGTTAGGCCAACCGCCATACGAAGTCAAACAATGGGCAAAAGAAATGTAACGGTCTGGGGCGCGGCCGTTACACCCACTGTGACGCACCTACTTAGGTCCGTCACAGAACTTTAACGCGTCCCATGGGGACCGTTACCAGTGTGACGGTTCCTGGTAGGACCGTCACACCGTCTGGGTTACGGACGGGTTACGTTGAAAACCGAACTCCCTCCCGGTCGAGCCGGAGCGACGGGAAGACATGGAAAAGCTGTAGAACCTGCCAAACCACACGATTCTACAACCAAAGCATGCATCAAAACATAAAAACAATGCCCATGGAGTGATTTTCAAGAATTTAGCCTAAATTACACTAACATGGAATTTTACATGGAAATTGAAGAAAACGACGTCGGATGGGCGTGCATGCTATGCCAATGCGATTTTGGCGAGGCAAGGATTCCATCCCCCTACCTTAATCGCGACGAAAATCGAGTTTGGGCCGCATGCAAGGGAGGGATCACCGCGGCTCCTCTCGCCCCGTCTCACCTCCACGTCCCACGAACCGCGACGAGGTTAGCACTTACGCGTTCCTCGCGACGAGCCGATTCCAAAGACACCTCCCACGCCTCGATCGGGGCCCGTCCGGACCGAATCCGAGAGAGAGGGAGACGAGAGATCGTGAGAGGGAGAGAGGAAGAGAGAGAACGAGTGAGGGAGAGAGAGAGCTCGATGGGGGAGATATATATATATATATATATATATATATAATTTTATTTTTTTTGAAAATTTAACTCTAATTGCCATTAATCTTGAACAAATTCCAATAAATGCCAAACGAACGCCTAAAAATCCGCACAAATAGCCAAAACGATCAGGACAAAGCCTAGATCCGAACCACTAAGAATCTGCTTAAGACACGTGCGCTATAGGTGGAGAGTACCTTCTGGTCGCTGATGCTCCGCCTTCACCTACTGACAGGTCAGGCACCTGGCCACGAATTCGGCCACATCTCTCTTCATGCCAGGCCACTAGAACTGCCTCCGTAAGTTCCGATACATCTTCGTCGCACCCGGATGTACGGTGTATCTGCTCCCATGAGCCTCACGCAACACCCCACGATGAACCTACTCCTCAGCGGGGACGTACAGCCTACCACAGAATCTCACAGCACCGTCCTCGCCGAGCTCCACATCAGCCATAGCAAAAATCCGGGGCAACTCAGGGTCTGCATGCTGAGCCTCTGTCACCTGACGACGGATAGTAGGGGTGACAGTCAGACTCGCGAGCACCGCTAACCCTGGCTCTCGGAGAATCTTGAGCCTGAATGACACTTCGGGCACTTGTTCCCAGAGCCTCCACTTTCTCAACATCAAGGCACTGACCGCGACCTTCCGACTCAAAACATCGACGACGACATTCATCCTGTCCGGCTGATAAGACAGGGTGAAGTCATAATCCTTCATATACTCCATCCAACGCCTCTGCCTTAGGTTAAGGTCCCTCTACGTGAACACATACCTCAAACTCTGATGGTCAGTGAACACCTCGAACTTCTCACCGTACAGATAATACCTCCAGATCTTCAACGCGAAGATCACAGCCACCAACTCCAGGTCATGGGTGGGGTAGTTCTCCTCGTGGGACTTCAGCTGCCGAGATGCATACGCCACCACTCTATCATGCTGCATCAACACAGCACCCAATCCAACCCCGGAAGCATCTGTACACACCACAAAACCTCCCGATCTAGATGGCAGAACCAACACCGGAGCTGAGGTGAGCAATCTCTTCAGTTCCCTGAAACTCTGCTCATACTCATCAGTCCAGACGAAAGGCGCATCCTTCCGCGTAAGTCTGGTCATCGGGGCCGCAATGCGAGAAAAATCCTAGATAAACCTTCGATAATAGCCCGCAAGCCCCAAGAAACTCCGGATCTCCGTCACAGACCTCGGCCTCGGCCACTGCATCACTGCATCGACCTTAGCGGGGTCCACGGAAATACCATCACCAGAAATCACGTTCCCCAAAAAGTGTACCTCACGAAGCCAGAACTCGCACTTACTGAGCTTCACATACAACTGGTGATCTCGCAACGTCTGCAGCACCACACCCAAATGGTACGCGTGCTCCTCGGCATACCACGAATAAACAAGGATGTCATCCACAAATACGACCACGAACTAGTCCAAATACAGACGAAACACCCTCTGCATCAAGTCCATGAAGGATGCAGGGGCATTGGTGAGCCCGAACGGCATCACCAAGAACTCATAATGCCTGTGCCTCGTACTGAACCCAGTCTTCTCCACATCGGACTCGCGAATCCTCAGCTGATAGTAACCAGACCGCAAGTCAATCCGCGAGAGCACTCGAGCAGACTGAAGCTGCTTGAACAAGTCATCAATCCGCGGCAACGGATACTTGTTCTTGATGGTCACCTCATTCAGCTGCCGGTAGTCAATGCACAGCCTCAGACTACCATCCTTCTTCTTCACAAACAACACGGGCGCACCCCAAGGGGAAAAGCTAGGATGAATGTACCCCTTGGCCAACAACTCTTGCAACTGCGCCCTCAGCTCCCTCAACTCAGCGGGGGCCATACGGTAAGGAGCCTTCGCCAAGGGTCCTGTACCAGGCACAACCTCGATAACAAAATCGATCTCTCATCGGGGAGGCAATCCAGGTAAGTCCTCCGAAAAAATGTCGAGAAACTCGCACACCATCGGAATGTCCTCGACATCCGGCTCCATCCGGTCTGCCACGATCACAGAAGCGAGAAAACCCTGACAACCCGCATCAAGCAACCGACGAGCTCGAATCACAAAAATAAGAAAACGGGAAGAGGAAGACCTGATACCTTGGAAATAGAAGGTGGGTCCATGAAGCCGCCGAAAATAAACCCTCTTCGAGCCGCAATCCACCAAAGCATGATGTGCCTCGAGCCAATCCATGCCCAAAATCACATCAAAGTCCTGAAGCGGCAACGCATAAAGCATGGCCGGTAAACTCCGCCCTTCAACCCACACCGGAACCTCATCGAAATAATATGGAGTGATCATAAAATCACCCAAAGGCAACTCCACTGCCAAATCACAAGACAACCGGGTCACCGGCTCCTCGATACTCAGCGAGAAATCCTCCGAAATAAACGAATGAGACGCGCCAGAATCAAACGAAACCCGAGCCGCACTACCCAAAATCTGAACGGTACCTTCCACGAGCTGCGATGCCACTGCCTCTGCCCTAATCATGTGTGTAATCTGGCCTCGAGCTCTCTGCCTGCCTCCCACACTCGCTGACCTGGGTAGTGGCGGATACTGTCACTGCTGCTGTTGTGGCCTCTGCTGCTGGGGAAACTGTTGTTGCTGAGGAAACTGCTGCTGCTGCTGCTGCCTCTGAGGACAATCACGCGCCATATGCCCTGTCTGGTCACACCTGAAACAAATCACCGGTGCCGTGCACTGCCTGCCTGGATGGGACTCGCCACACCGGGGACACGGTCCTCGCAATCCACCCACTGATCCCTGACGCTGAAAAGGGATCGGCTGCTGTACACTGCCTGACGATGCCTACCCTGGTCCTTATGCTTCTTATGGAAACTCTTCTTGAGAAACTTCTTGACCTTCGAGCCAAAGGACACAGATCCTGCCACTGACGCTGCCAGTGCCGGCGCTCCTGAACCACCCGTCGCATGCTGAAAAGAGCCCTGCTGCTGGGTAGCCGACTGCTAGTTGCGACCTGACAAAGACTGCCCCTGGCTAATCGGTCATCGAGTCCTCTGCATATCCATCTCCAAGGACGCTGCTACACGAGAAGCTGTCTCCAAATCGGTGGCAGCATTCACGATCAAATGGTGCCTCAGCTCCTGCCTCAAGCCCTATACGAACTGTGCGGTCTTCACCCTCTCATGCTCCATGATGTGAGGTGCATAACAACCCAGCTCAACAAATCGGGCCCTGTACTGCAACACGGACATGTCACCCTGGACCGGCTCCAAAAACTCACGCATCCTCTGCGTAGCAATATACTCTGGACAGTAGGCACGCTCAAAAGCGCTGACAAAGTCATCCCACGCAATCTGCTCAAGTGGCCGGGACTGAAAAGATGTCTTCAACTCAGAAGACTACCACGCCCGAGCCGTACCCTGCAACTGGTTATAGGCCAACATCACTCTGTCCTCCGCAGTACACCTCATGGAACTGAACACCCGCTCCATCTCGTCGAGCCAACTCGGAGCCAAATCAAGGTCTGGCTGACCGGCATAGTAAGGTGGATGGAACTGCATGAAATCCCTCACCGCTCGGCCTGGCCCACCCCTGGTTGACGAGCCCTCACCAGCCTCTTTGCCGAACTGTTGCGACATAAGCTGGTACATGCCACGAAAGAAATCCTCGGCCCCCGGAAACCTCGCAATATCCACTGCCTCAGTGGCCGCTGGTGGTACTCTACTCTGCTCCTCCTGCTCCTGTTGAACCTCCTGAACCCCAGCCGACTGCCCCTGCTGAGAGCGAGTGCTCCGCCTCGGCGCCATGCTCGCTCCTGAAGCAAAAGACAGAAAACACAGAAACGGCAAGGTCAAGAAAACACACGATGTCCGATGCCAGCGTCAACTGTACATCATCGCTATGGACTAGTGGACCACTATGATTACTTATGATTCTCGTATAATCCCACAACCGCGCTCTGATACCAGCTATAACGACCCGAGAATCCGATTACCGGGAAGGCCCGATAACACGAGACTCGCATTGCCACCCACGAGCCCGAAGACTCGGAAGGGTTAAAAGGATGGTGTGGAGACTACACAAGTATCACAAATAATTGCAGGAATTAAACAGTTTATATAATTAAGCAGGAAATAAATAACATTTTAATTAATACATGGTCTATAAGATATAACAAAATAGTACAGAGACAAGAAAGAAAAGTACAGCTACACGGGACATACCTCGGCTCTGACCTCTGGCACTAACGCTGGGCACCTGAACCACACTGAGCCTCAGTCGCGCTCCTCTGAGGCCGCGCCTCGCCTGAAACACAGTGAAAACACGCAGGGAATGAGTCTCGGAACAAGACTCAGTAGGGATCACTCGAACCCTATCTCGTAAAATGGGAAACCACTACGCTAGCGGTTAAGCGAGTACCTCGGAAATGAAAGCCCTGCTACTACAAACACCGGTCACACGGCACGGAAACCGACGCACGTGTCACGGTGAAACGATCGGAACACAGCGGTCAACTTGACCAAAACCCGAAGGTCGAAGTCACAAAGACTGACAGACAGTCTGTCACTCCTGACTCGACAGGAGTACCTCCCACTAGAAGCAAGGCTGGATGCGTCCACTGACGTCTTAGTCCGCGCCTCAGGTGTCCGCCTGGCACGATAGCCCCCGGCGGAGGCAAGGACACCGTACAAGTAACCACAAACAAGTGACTAGCTGGGGTCACGCCCGTCAGCGTGGGTCCAACCGCCCCCAACCACGTGTGCACACACAGACCGTCCGTCCCTGGTCTGGCCCTCTGACTGGTTTTCCCCTCAGCCGGACTCTGGCTGCTAGACGCGGGGCCCGATGAAAACCAGTCTAAAATTATCCTCAGGGCAGCCTCTCCACCACTCCCTGGTGGGACCACTAAACGTGTAAGCATGCTACGACTAGTGGAGGGTCACTACGGAGTAGACTCTCAAGTCAACGGAAAACAACGTCCGCATCCGACGACGTACGGGGATCATCCCACGTACCAGCACCGTCGCACGGTGACCACAATCGGGAAAGAAACGGGACTACGAACCACCCGGTGCAGTCCTGAGCCTGGCGGTCTACTCTAGACGCGCCACAGGCTCTGACGGTCTATCACTGGGCCGTCACAACCGTCTGACGGTCCAACACAGGAGCGTCACATGTTCGGTGCAAAACCAACTGTGACGCGCCAACCCTGGTGCGTCACGGTCTGTGACGCGCCAGCCCTGGTGCGTCACCGTCTCCGACGCACCAAACCTAGTGCATTAAGAGATGAGAGGAAGCATTCTGTGACACACACCTCTATGGGCGTCACTGTGTCTGACAGTTCTACCCAGGAGCGTTAGAAGAATGGGCTGCGTCAACTCTGACGGTCCCATGCAGGGGCGTCACAAGGCTGTGACGCACCAGCCCTGGTGCGTCACAGGCCTTGACCCCCGACGGTCAAAAACCAACGGTCAAGTGTCAACAGTCGGATCGTCACCTGACGGTCCTACCTAGGCGCGTCAGAGCACCGTGGCGATCTATCGTGTGACCGTTACACACACTGACCAATCAGTTGGCAAAACAGATACTTTGACGCACCCACCATGGGGCGTCACAAGCTGTGACGGTCACTGGAAGGATCGTCACACCTACCCGACGGCAAAACGGCGTGAAACGCCCAAAAACTCCAACCACGCCCCCATGTCTCCATAGGAGAGGAAGAAATCAAGGGGGAAGACCCCTGGGGACCCCTAGCATGCTTCTAAGCCATCAAAACACCGGATCGCGGCCTAAAAATATACATCGGGCGAACTCTCCCCAAATCATGGAAAAACCCAAACCCGCATGAACACTCATCTCTCGGCCTCCCCTCGGCCTACAAATCACGAGAATGGAATGCGGAGAGCTAGGGAATGTCACCCTACCTTGATCTCGCCTCGAGGTGCGCCGGATCGACCACGAATCACGAAGAAAGTTTTTAGAATCCTCGCTCCTTCACGCTTCCCACGAACACCGCACGCCCATAAGATCGCCTCGCCGTCGCCCACGTCGCCGCGCCGTCGCCCCTCCGCAGTCTACAGCCGGAGAGAGGCCCGCCGCGGTCGGATGGGAGAGAGAGGGAAAGAGGGGGATGCTCACAGTGGGAGGAAGAAGAAAGAGGAAGAAGAAGAGAAGGTGGGGGAGAGAGAAAAGAGATGGGTATTTATAGAAAATCAAGAAAATTCAAAAAAAACCAAAAAATTAAAAATTACACATCCGCAATCCTCAGACCGCACCGATCGCAACGGTACCACTCTTAGCTATGTGAACGACGGTTTCGAAAAAATTACCGAAACATACACCGGGGATCAGAAAACACGCGCGAAAAAGCCGCGGACACGTTCCGGGCCTCCGAAATAACTCCGGATCGCACCGATCCGAACACGAAAGATGTCCGAAACGAAATTTCGGACACAACGGAGTCAAATATTCGGAAAAGGTAGATTCAGGACCCGAAAAGAAGGATCTGAAAGGTCTGGGATATTACACTTGGTGCTCAGGAGTAATTGGACGAGATCAAATGAGAAGGATGCTCGACTGAGTTTTCTCGAACCTTCTTGCACCTCAGACACGGGGAATCATGTTAACTACCATTTTCCTTTGCGTGCAAGGCAATTTACATACGTGCAGGTGACGTCACCATCATCACGACGGTGCCATTTTGTTTTCAGAGAAGCATAATCGAATGGTCGTTGGCACAGGCCTAAGTAGTCCCATCGATTAACTGACAGTGGCATTTGGGTTTTCGACCGATCGCTCGATCAAAGACGTTAGAATAAGGTGGATACGCCATCTTCTGGAGTCTTTAAGAAAGACAAGAAGCACCTAAGAAGGCACTTTTACAATCTCCCTCTCTGACGCTAGTGCTCGCTGCCTCTTTGTCGCTTACTTAGAATTTGGTGAGGTTCCCTCCATCCTTCTCCTTCCTGTCGATCCTATGGCTCCACGTAGGAAGATTGTTCTCTCCGACTCTAAGTCTTTGGGTGATGAGGAAGGCAACCATGGTAATGCCTCGAGTACCTTAGGTGCCCAACCTAGCTCTTGCCTTCCCTACTTCAATGTCTCCTACCGTGTCATCTATGGCCTTAGGGAAGCCTTCCAAATCCCGGTGGACATTGACATCTTTTTCCCCACTGTAGATAAGTACTTGGGCATGTACTTCCCCGAGGAAATCAATGTCTCTATAGAGGCCTTTAAGATCGACTTTCTCCTTCCGATCCCTCCTATCTTCGAGAGCATTCTTCACCTTTATGGTTTGACACCAAGACAATTGTCATCCAACTCCTGACACATCCTCTACATCTTTATGTATAGCTACCACCAGGTGTGGGCTACCGCCATTCTTTAGCTTTTCCGCCATTTCTACAGTGTTCAACGCTGCCCCGATTCTGATGCCCTAGCCTATTACTTCTGGGCTCGGAATAAACGAACTTCATGTACTTCTCTCCCATCGTTTCGAACATCAAGTGTTGGCAGGAGCACTTCGTCATCCTAGTGACGATTAGTGGCACCGGGCGAGCCAGTGATCGGTGCTTCACCATCCTCAGCCAAGTCTGTTTGACCGACAGGCTACCATCGCCAACCAAGGAGACGGCCATTAAGGCGATGCTCCGCAATCCTATCTCGGACATCGACCTGAACCTGATCCCCACTCTCCTTATCATTGGAGTTGAGCCCCCCCCCCCCCCCCCCGTTACCTCATGATAGGACCCTATGTTGTCAGTGCAGCTTGCTTTGGACTGGCGTCTAATTGTTGTCGTCGTTACTTGCAGGTGCCTCTGAGCCTCCTCCGAGCGCTCAGAAAGTAAAGCCAGAGTTAGAATTTGAGACGGTCGTGTTGTGATCATCTGTATCTCGCCCGTGCGACCACATCCCTTCTCTTGTGTTGGCGGTGTGACAAACCTTAATTTGAAGGTGCTGAACAAAGTGGGGAGGCTATCAAGAGTAAAATTATTACAGATGCGAAGACCTGTGTGACCATGCAAGGAGACCTGACCCCTGTGAAGAAAGATTGAGATTGGTCAGAGAGAAGCAAGAAAGTTGGACGAAAACATGCACTTTTCCCCAATACAGAATTGCTGGTTGCCACCAACAACAGGGGTCGTAAAACTAAATTTTGGTGGTGCCGTGAACATTGGGGATCGTGAGGCAGGTGCCAAGGTAATTGTCAGAGATAGTAAAGGGGGAATGATGTTTGCCGGGGTAAAATATGTTGGAATATTTGGGCATAGTCTCCTGGACAATAGTCCCGTATTGATTAAATGAGTTGTGGTTCACGTACTTATGACCTTGAGCCTTTGTATCCAACACCGCGATTTTATAGATTCAACATAGTATTAGAGTATGGTTTTGGCCCAACTCTATATATTTCTTATCTTGTCACCTCCATCCAATTAATGTCCATGGTCCATCTTGATCGTGAAGAGGAGTGTTGGAATATTTGGGCATAGTCTCCTGGGCAATAGTCCCATATTGATTAAATGAGTTGTGATTCACGTGCTTATGACCTTGAACCTTTGTATCTCAACACCGCGATTTTGTAGATTTAACAAAATACTTAGGGCATGCATCTGCACGTTAGGCGAAAATGTAAGGCTTATGTATGTGACTTCAAGCTATGGAGAAACTGTGCTCAGGAAATGCGAGAGAAATCTCCATTGACGGAGACCAGACAAAGCACCAGCAGAGATTAGAAGATTGGAGTATGAAGCAGTGCAGCTCGTGCAAGTTTGGGGATCAACAAATAGAGTCGAAGTACAGAGGGCCGTTAGCCAAACTGCAGACTGGCTGGCAACGCGCAAGACAAAGTTCAGCATAACATGGAGTCGGGGAAAATTGCAGGTCATTTGTAACTGAGATTTGGCAGGGTTCCAATTTATGAATCTTATTTCAAATTATGAATAAATATGACTGAGTTTTGATGGGATTTTGTTTGGAGATTAAATTCTTAAGTTAATAAATTAAATGAGAGTTTTCACTCTCCAAAACAATTAAGTGAGAATTTTGATTTTGAAATCAATTCACGAGTTAAGGAATGTTGAGTTTATTGTAAGAAAGATGTCTAAATGAGCAGGAAATTGAATTCTTATCTCTCCAAAGTGACTCCAAAACTCGTCTATAATCTAACTTTTCTTAGGAACCCAATGGAATATAATTCCCACTTAAACATTTGTAATTCACTGATAAGAAATTTTAATTTTTATCTTACAAATTAAATTACACGTCTCACTAACTCCACCTAAAGTCAAGTAATTTTAATATGCTCGTCTTCAATTACATTAAAAAAAGACGTTATTATTAGAATTTATTAAATTAGATCATCAAACTCAAAATCTCAAAACCTCAAGGTGTTAAATGGAGAGGACTTCAACATTATAATTATATTTCATTTTACTTCATTTTTAATACGGGATTATTCTAACATATCCTCTCACGTGCGAACGAATTTTAGGTTATGTCAATTGGACTATTATAAATTCGGGCAGCGGCCCAGATCATTATCTGACTCTCACACCATATTAGAGTTCACTGGTTTAGACCATCCAACTTGAAATCATAAGATCTTCAAGTGAAGAGGACTCTAATATTATAAGTATATTCCATTTTAACTTATTTATATAGTACGGAACTAATCTACCAGTCCCTTCAGATTCAGGAAGATACTTGAATGGGATCTTACGGTGCCGTGGCCGGTTGAGAGTAGGTGTGTCGACACGAGCTATCACTATAGCACGAAGGATCAAGTTGAGTAACTGGCATATGCATGGTTATCTCGATCATCGAATGGTGGTTTCTAGTTTATTAAGACGCACGTACTCTTTTTTTATTGAGTAAAACGATGATGCAATTTGATCATTCTTCATGGGCTATGTATGTATGGTGATTCATCGTTGGTTGGAACCAAGGGATAGCTAGCCAGAGGGGATCTCGTCTCAAATGTCTATGCCACCTCCTCTGCACGTCCCTTTCATGGAGTTTCCAAATTAACTTGCAGCTTTGCCCCCAGAGAATTCTTTCATTTTTTTATTTTTAGTTTTTTTAAAGAATATCCTGGCCTATGGTCCAAGTGACTTACATGTCCATACAAGCTGGCTGGCCTCCAGTTAGACGACTAAATTTTTTTAAAAAATAAATAAAAAGGTGTTCATTTATTATTTTTATTTTTAAGCATTATTCTTTATTTTTTATTCCTTTGAGTCGTTAGATCGGTGTGTGCCTTGTACGGACGTGTTGGTCATTTTCGGCCGGAGGTCAGGATAATTTTAAAAAATAAAATAAAATAAAAAAATTTCACTGCACAGTACTTGAGGTGTCAGGTTTAATTGGGTGACAGTGACTGAACATGAATCACGAGAGGGTAATGTCTTAGAAGTCGAGTTGCAACATCTGTAGTACGTAGTTGGGGATGGGCAATCAAACTTAAATCAACGCGAAGCCAGAAATTAACAGCTCCATCGTTAGCCGTGGAAACTACTTCGCCCAGGAATCACTTCCTTTCTATCGAGCAGCGAATTAAATATAAATAAAGCATTTCTTATATTTTGCTCCCTAAGAAATGGGAATTCAATCCCAGTTTCACTCTCTAAATCTAGTTCTTAGATTGTAGTTACAAAATCTCAAGTTAATGCGAGGAGGTCTCCGAATTTTTATGCAAATGAAGTTGACAAATTATTCGAAGACGATGTTTAACTCAAAAATCAGACTAATTAAAATGCTCAAACGTTTGGCAGTGTTCAAATATACATGAATTATAGATGCATTATACGTGATCTTTTATACTAAGTTAAAAATATAGACATAAGAGCATCAACGTACATATACATGGAAAGATCATCTATGTTAAAATTTTATGCGTTCTTTGTTTGATTGGCTTGTGTTTGGAGACATTTTGACACGTACTAGCTAGATATTTCGATGCAGTCCCTTACACAAGAAGGGAGCTTTTCTTGCCCTGCAAACCTTTCTTTGCCAATATTATTAGCACTCTCTTCCCCCGTTGTAACATCTTCATCATTCACGTCTATACTCATCCATGGATAGTTGCCTTCTCCAAGGAGTCCAAACCCGAATGGACGTGATCTGTGCAATCTCCAACTCCTCTCTTCCCCGAGACTCTTTTGGCTTGTAGGTTAAGTCGGATATCTCACCCTTATCCATCCTAATTGATTTGATTGCGTGGATCTCATATTCTGATCAGTATCCAAGTTAAGAGTCGATATCCAGATTAAGGATCAATTAAGTTATTCGAGAGAAAAGAATAAAATAAAATCATGATTATGATATCTCTCGATCAAAACAAAAATACTTATTATTTGAAATAATCTGACCTTAGTTATAATATCCCCTTAACCTATTTTACAAACTAACATAACCGAAAGGTGTAACTGTTGTGTTGTTTCCTCTTCCAAGAAAGTTTCCATATCACATATGGATTACACCTTCGACAGTCTTATGACCTCCGTGGTTACCATCTCACTGTTACATCCGAATCATCTCCCCCGACCCGAAATGTTTTAACGTCCAAGAGGTGATGGCCAGCCTCCAGAGATGACGAGGAATCCGGAGACATCTACTGTCGTTGAAGTGATTTATCTGTTAACCCCATAATGTTACTGTCGTTGATGGACCGTAGACATTAATTGAGTAGAGATAACAAGAGAGGGAGCGATGTCTTTGTCCGCAATATATCCAGAGAACGAGCCTTACAAAATCTATATATCAATTTCCTCCTTCACAACGGTTCGTGTATATATATATATATATATATAGTCATTTAAGAATTGACGGCTAGCTTTGACTCATAGGGATGAGCTCATAACTTTGTTCTTTTTCGGAGGGAAGATGCCTCTTGAGAAAAGGAGGATAGACCTGAACTTCGAGCACCAGTCATTCGTCCGGCTAAGCCAGAGGAATCCATCAGTATGTACAAACATTGGTAACTTCGAAGTCTACCAAGAAAGATTCTTAATCGGATGATGGTACCTGGAACTGAAAGGGTAGTCGAGAAAGTAGCCGACGTTGACAACCATAAGAATCGAGCAAAAACCAAGAAATATATTTCATGCATATATTACATCATGTAATGGCAATTGCATTTTAACCATGTCTTTATATTCACAGGCACCAGTACGGTTTGTCCATGAGTTCACAGGAGACAGCTGAAGCAGATCCATGTAATGCATTCTCTATTACATGTACAGACTCGGGAATCGCCAAAAATAGAGGGATAGAGGGTTGATTGTACAGGACATACTCCAAATATACAGGCATGAAGTACAATGTTACGTGGATTTAGGAGAAAAAAAAATAAACAAACCAGTGCATTAACATTGCAGGCAGCTGCGCACCAGCACAGAAGACCTCCTGTGGCATGGATTTCTATTATCATCATGAAGACTTGCCAGCATCAATCACCTTGTTTGCAGGGGCTTTATCACGCTTCTCAATATAAGCAGATGGGAACCAACCAGCCTTCCCCTTGCATTCACCTTCCGACCATCCATTCTGTGAGACCTGTAGCACATCCCAGTACAGTGAACATGAGATTCTGCAGGTCATCTTCTCAAGCACAGAAAAACCCAAGGCTACGTATAGATATTAGACTATCAGAATGAGGAAGTGCAAACAATAGAAAACAATTTCGACAGAGCAGGTAACTAAATTACTGTTCACCTCAACATAATATCCATCTAGAATGTTTAACAACATATCCTGTCAAAAGATCTCATTTTGTTCAGGGGAGAGAGAACAAAAACCAGTTTATATCAACAAGAATCATTAATCAAACAAATATAACTCCCAGCAAACCAAACATGTGTTGGCATGCATAAAGTTGTGGAAACTATGGTGTTGGTTCGAAATTATGACATCACAAAAACATGCCAACTCAAACACTGCCAAAACTACTGCACTCAATAATTTATCATGCGGCCTTTTGCTTTTGATAGACATGCAGAGAAGAGTATAGATCGTGCTGATTTGTTTGGCAGGGTTCTTCCAGAAGAATCTAGCATTACTGAATAAAACATCTTGCCCTATGTGATAATGCTTTGATAAGAACCAACAATTGTTTCTTTACGGATGAGGTCACTTACAGGTCAGAGATGAAAAGCAGAAATTTCAAAATAGTTGCTTTCTTAGGAAACATAAGAATAAATATTCATCAGCCATTGAGCAAGATGCAAAGCTTTTCTGAAGGAATCATACAAATTGATCAAGAATGTTTCTTGGACTTCGTATATCTTCAGTGGAAGGTTTACAATCATCACTTAAATTTTGCAGTGGAGTACAAGATTGAGAAATCTATTTGTATCAGATGTAAAGTACCTGGCGAACAATAACATAATCACCAACAGAAAGGCTCAGTTCACCATCTGCCTGAGCATCAAAGGGGTGAATAACCTGCAGAAAAAAAGGGGGAAAAGCACCTAATAAGAATACAAATATTGCTTATAACTTTGCTTGTACTCCACAGCAAGTTTTCTTTCCATTCTAATATGAAGCCACAACAGGATATCTTTCACTCTTATTATTGATATCCTGGACTTCCAAGCTATCCAGCCAGGATCTGCAGCATTATTATACTCTTTCTTCAACATAGATATATAATTCAGTAGATCAGACACCTTTCTTGTTCTGCATAACACAACTAGGGATTGTCATCACGACCTAGTGATCAATCTTCCACTGGTGGTGGCCTACCTAACAAGAAACCACTCCTTAGGGAAAACATTATCTCATCCCAGAAAGGGATAAAGCTCTGATAATGGCTGGTGAAATAGGAATTAAGATTAGATTGTCATATCAATTTAGTCTGAAGAAGAGACTTAACACCAGCAATTGAACGTATAGAGACAACTAAAATTGACCACATGAGGCAGTTTGACATCTGATTGTTCTGGTGCAACAAAGCTACATTCATTCTTGTTACATCAAAACGTTGTCAAACACAAGACCAACTTTCATTTTCTTTGAACCCATCCAAAGCCGCAGACCAGACATCCTGCCACATATGGCATAATGTGACAGGACATGAGTACCTTGGCCCCAAGAATCAGATCTTTCAAGGGGATCAAAGGACAATACCAGAAGAAGACCTTAATTTGAAAGAGACAATGTTGGTTGTTCCTGCCATCTGCGATGACTCACATTGTCTTTCTGAAATTTAGCCATATACTTCAAGGTGGCCTAAGACCTGTCAAGTAACCTTTGTGATTTTCGTTCACATGACATGTTTCAACTATGATGCAATTACAGTGCTAAGAAAAACAAGAGTTCCATAAACATGTACTAAGATGGTTCTACCTAGGCCTAGAAGTATTACATTTTGATCTTTGTACACTATCAATAGACTAACACATGAGACCCATTGACAAAAACAAGGACAAATCAGATGTGGACATTGATCAAACTATGATTTAAGAATGACATACATTGAATGGAAATTTATCTTACCAATATGCATTAAATTGCTAGGAATATAATAACAAATAACTAAACTATATTTTTTTTGGAAAATGCACTATCTAATCATCAGGAAGAAATGAAAACAGCGCACATCTGCTAAGATGCATGTATTTTTCATCTCCAAATTTGTTTCCTTCTTTTGTGATAAGAAAAAAGGATCATGCTTCCATTGGTTACCAACTGGCTGAGCTTAACATGAATAGAAAGTTATTCCTGTCCACCATTTCATGGTACATTCACATGCCAACAACGGGATATTGATAATTTTGGGCATTATCAGACAGACTAAAAGGAGGGGGGAAAAAACTGTCATGTTGCAACCCATAGGGGATCCCGAATGCCCAAGCTTCTTCCTGTCCACACTTATTTTCTAAGTAAGAAGAGTCCAAGTTACACAACCAAGTCCTCCTATTTGTGCCATTTAAGTCTGAAAATGCAGTTCTCCTTGTGTATTTTATGCATGTTCATTTTGTAAGAACATACTTACATTTCGAGAAGAACATACCTCAGCAATAAAATAACCAGTTTTTAGGCCAACTGCTGGGAGATCACTAGATTGATCTTGTTTATCTTCATTTATTGTTTGAGCATGGAAGCCATGTGCATGAGTCTCCTGGAGATCACCAGATTGGGGCAGTTCAGCTTCTTCTCTTGTTGTTTGATCAGCTTGAACGCCATTTACAGTAGTCGCTTGGAGATTAACAGATTGGTTCAGTTTAGTTGCCCCACATGTTATATAAGCTTGAGTATTATTTACGGTAGGTGCTGATTGTCTCTCTGAATCACTCTGTTGCTTCTCCAGAATCATCTGTCACAGGAAACATGCTTTCCCAACTTAGGCAGCAAACACAGACCTGCGTCTTACTGGCTAACATGAATGTACAAGATATTCTAAGAAGGTTAGCATAATTTCTGGAAGGGCAAAAGAGGTACCATGCTGTGGAGTTTGTCTAAAATGGAAGCAACATTTTGATGGTAAGTTCTCTCAGCATCAACCTAAAAGAGAACACTTTGTAAGCTTTTGTAATAATTTTTCAATGACTACAATACAAAGATACAACAGAAAAATGGAACATATCCTTAACAAGCAAAATGCTTCCTAACAGAAGATTAAAAACAGGGGATACCATTGCAAGAAGCTGCTGAAATGTGACCCGTTGTTGCTGAGCCTCAACTGACTCCATAGCTGTAGTAGCCTCTTTTCCGAGTGCTGATAAGGTAGATCTAAGTTCTGATAATCTTAGTTCTGCCTGTTGAAGCTTCATTAAACTATCTGGAGTGCCACTAGCCTCTTTTGACTTTATTTGTCGTTTTGCAACATCAATTGCCTGGAATGCACATTGTACTTAATACTGTATTTTACTCTGCTGTAATTCAACTAAGAGATGAAATGGGAGAAGGAAATAAGACCTGAGCTTCTACATCTTGTCTGATTTTTTCATAACGGTAAGTCAAATGCCGAGCATCCTCCAAAGGAGCACCCACTATCATTGCCCGTAGTGGCTCATAAACCTATATAAATGTCATGACATTTTCAAGGAGTAAAACAACATCAAAAAAATGAGTTGTGTCACAACATGGAGAATGAGTTTGCAATCAAGCTCAAAGAAATCAAAGCAACAAAATCACCCCTACAACGCAGGTCAACATTTTGAATACCAACTGAATATTTATCCTGAATATAAAGAAAAAAGATCTGTCATACTCTCCTTGGTGATGGCATTCCTTCACTTCTTTCTTCCCTGAGGCTGGCTGCCTCCAGGCAACCTCCTGGCCATCTCTTTGGAGAAGGCTTATGATTCAGCAAACTGGCAATCACCAGGGGAAATGGGTTTTAACCAGCAGTCGAGTGACCCGGATAAGGAAGTGTATAACATCAGCTAGATTTTCATTTTCCAATTTACGTCAATCTGCAAACAAGAACCATCTTTCATAGTGGAAGGAAGCTTGGATAAGGCAATTCTGCCTCTAACATCTATTCCGATAAAGCACCATTAGACTCTTAATGTCAGTCACTAAGCTGACTGTCAACTTGAAATATAGTATGTTGTGGCGGGGACTGGATGGCATGGGGATGGTACATTAGCTGCACCACAATTATGGCTGCAGCATCATTTCACTTCCATTGCAACACTTGGGAATTCCACTTTCAGATAAAGCCATCAAGCTTGGTCTTCAAAAAAAACCGGATCCTTGAATCTGAAAGGAACTAAGCTAGATGGAAAGACAGGACACTACCATGGCATAGGAGTCTAGACTTGTCAGGGCCATCCCTGCTAGCTTACTTAAATAGTCCCCTGGGCATTAGACACACTAAAGACAGTTGCCAACAGGCTTTGTATGCATCAGATTAGGCAGAGCCTGAGAAGGATTATCATGTTTGCCAACGAAGAATAAGCCTTGGAGCATTTATCTGCCTCTCCAACCCTCAAGAGACCGTTCCTTGTCAAACCATATGTACAACCTGGTCCATATCGCACTTTAAACTTTGTACAATATCATGCGTGTAAATGGACTTGTGGTCTTTCTTTTACCTAATCCGCATCCAAATTCCAAAGAACAACACAAAGGCAGCTATACTTATTTTTTATGACAAAACATAATGGCAGTTTCTTTTGATTAATAATTAAAAATAAAATAATCCTCACTTTCAAATTTTGTTTGAAAAATGCCCAAATTAGTGGAGCATAGACTTAAATATTTGACTAATTAGATGTTTCCTCATTGGTTGCATATCTTTAGTAGCTAGTAGACATGACTGAAAACCCTATAGTTTGTTTCACTAACAGGGGTGCAGTTAGTCAGATAAATTATTGTAGAGAAACTTTTTCATAGCAAGGATCAAGGTAGCCTGACTAGATTTTAGGAGCCTCTAGGAATAATTATCAACCCAATTCCATGGCAGAATTGGACAAAGCAGTAGAAGTCTTCTTTTCTTCCTTTTTGCTTCCATTATCATTCATGTAAACATCCATAGAAGTGGAAAATGATAAAACAAGAACATGGAAGTATTCATAAGTGTAACCTTTGTGTATAAGATCATATCAATTTTCAACCCAGGTCTATAACACAGAAGTATGTGGACCCCAGATATCAGTGTTCAAAATCTAATGTTATAAGAAGGTGGTCAAAAAGGCAATCTGAAGAAATCACCAGAAGTTTGAAAAGACAAGAAATTGATCCCTCAGAAGAGGAGAGTTAAGTTCTGTGGGCACGTAACAAATTAGAAACAAATTTGCAAAATGCACAATAAGTGAATTATAATGGGCAAGCAAGCAATCAAATAAATTTGCTGATTAATTTATGTATCATTCATTCTCATTGGTGTGCTTAAATTTTCTATTTAGTCTAGAGAGAAGCAAGTGAAACCACTAGGATAAACATCTACATAACCTGTGGGTTCCCATATATCTATGGTCAGGCTCCAATCAATGGGCTGGAATATGGAATCAAGGGTATCAGATATATGCTCCAGTTTTGCTAGTGATGGATAACACAAATATAAAGAGTCATTTGTACGAGAATACACCAAAAGGTATTGGTTCAGGTTATCTGATTGATAACGCAAACACACACAGCCACAAACCTGAAGCTGTATTCTATGTCATCTAGCAGCAATACCAAATATCAGTCACGTGACTGTTTGACCACACTTCCAGCCCAGTGGCTCAGTTTCTTTTGCAAGAACAATTAACATCTATTTTTGTTTCCTAAGTTCAGAACATGGAGAATGTGCAGCATATCTCCAGATACCTGTCTGTGTCAGCATGAGGGTGTGGGAAAGTATAACTAGTCAGAAAACCCAGCCACTGAACAAAAAAGGGTTAGGTTCATGATGCTAAAGGGTGCATAGGACTTGTATATACATGATGTTTAGGCGTGGCAACTTGCACATATACTCAGTTATTGCCCTAATCAATAGTACATAGTCTATATGTCTCTACTTGTAATACATGACTCAACAAGAAGGCATAATAGAACAACTTAACCTTTGTCACCTGTCACAACATGATATGATGGAAGCTACGAAACATGAAATTAATCTCTTAGGCAGTATCAATGAAATTGAGTATACTTGGCAAATCACCATATAGTTGGCCAAGTTCTTGGATCATTCATTGGGTCTAACTAAACCCAGATGAATGGGATAAGGCTTATGAGGATAATGATGATGTTATATAGAAGAGAATGCACATCTGATTTTATCAATAAAAATGGGAATATTATCTCAAAAAGATAATTTTATTTAGCACATGCCAACAGATAAAACAAGATGTGGTAATCCAACTAGTACATAGTTAATAATATACTTAGTTTTTTTGGGTTTGGGACAAGGAGAGTACAGCACATACTATTTAGACAGTATGAAAGAAAAGAGAAAACTTGTACCTGGTCACCAAGAATTCTTAGTAAACTTTCCCTTTCTCTTTCCATTGAATTGTGAGAAGTACCAAAATGAACTGAAGCCCTTGCAAGAGCAGTATCAGAATTTTGGTTCTCTCCATATTTGCAGCAGTCATCTGCTAGCTTTGACACTAGGTACATGGCAGATCAAGATTACTTCATCACCTCCAGAGCAGCAAGAAACATTTGACAGTGACAAGAAAATTTACCTATTTCCATCTGCTTTGAACTAACAGAAATGATACCTTCCACTCCCCTTACAATATTCCTTTGAAAACGCTGGTTAAGAAAAAGGTAGCAGTCATCAGAAGAAGTGTTATTGATGTAAGGATTGCATCTTCAAATAATCATCTCGAAGTATACAGCAATGTGAATCCACATAAATGAGTTTTAGTGGAAGTTTACTAAAAGGGCAATCGAGCCATGAAGATCAGTACCTTTGCTTCCTTGGTGGAACTATAAAGCATTTGGAGTTGTTGGTGGCACTCTGCATCAGCTTCATCCAAAAGGCCAGCATCAAAACCAAAACGTCCACTAAATTGCTTCAGAACAGCCTGCTCAGAAACCAAAAAAATCAGTGTAAAGCTAAATTATATGTATGAATGTATGTATGTGTGTGTGTGCACGTATATATAAGAAAACTCCAGAATCCTGACAGAAGCATGTCCCTGCAGGTAAAACTACGATAAAAGGTATGACTGCTGGCAAGAAAATCCATAAAAAGAAGCACAAGGGAAACACATTTCTGCATAGAACAGACTCAACATTGTTTGCTTTTCTCATGGAGAAAATTTACTCTTACAATTCTAGCTCAATTATCAATGCAGCGACAGATATCCAGAGAAAATTTGCAAGTTGCAAGTGCTACAATACCATAAAAAGTTGTGTTGCAGACAATCAATTAGCCTGCATAATGGGAAAAATGAGATAGAAAGAGGTTAATTATACACTAAGTGTAAGAAATTCATTCAGGAAAAGGGCATGATCCAGATGAATTTCATGTCAAAGGTTCAAATACCCAAAGACCATATGCCTAGGTTCCACCATGCACCTAAGGACATGCTACTGGGTTGTCTGTACCTGAGCATCTGCTCCGTCTTCCTCATTTAATATCATATCAGAAATGAGGTGGAGACAGATAGAGGTGCTTCCTCCCCCTTGGTTATAGGCATACCCAGTGGCCAGATCGTGGCATTATCGGTGCCTAAGCATGAGCCTTGTGTGCACCAGGCCAAACAGATATTGTAGTGAACGATCATTCTTGTGTTCCTCACTGGCCAGATCACTCATGCGCAACAACACAATAAGCAACAGATAAGAGGGGAATAGAGGAAGAAGAGAGAGGGGACACATAGATTTATGTGGTTCGGAGGCGCAAGCCATCCTACATCTACAAAGCCCGACTCCTTCACCACCGCCCTTGGACTATTGTTCTCCAAGAAAATACAAGTGCAAAAGACAGACCCTAAAGGAACCACCAGAGCCTGCTGCTCCAAAGCCTACCTCCACCCCCCCAACCCCCGGAACCCTACCAGGGGAGGTTTTCCCTGCAGCTCCAAAGCCTAGGATACCTCCTGAATATTAGAGCCACTTGGGTTGGTCAGGTTGTGGAAATGTTCCCCTTGAACCAGACCAAACCGAACTATGAACACACCCCCACCTCTATATACCAACGATAGCAGTACCGGTTTCAGCCAGGACCGAAACCGAAACGTACAGGTTTCGATTTTGGTTTCGGTTTCGATTTCGGCAGAAACCGGTTCAAAGCATTCAGAAAGGCAAAAAATAAAGTGAGCACGTCCAGTTTTGGAAACGGTCCGGTTTTGGCCGAAACCATCCGGTTTCGGACCGAAACGGGTGAGTTTCGGACCAAAACGGTTGAGTTTCGGGCGAAACCAGTATCGATTTCGCCCGAAACCATTAAAAGTTCTTTTTTTAGTTTCGGACCTGTTACAGTGAGCAGGTCCGAAACCGATACCGGTTTCACCCGAAACCATTAAAAAAAAATTTTTAGTTTCGGACCTGCTACAGTGAGCAGGTCCGAAACCGTTTCGGTATGGGCCGAAACCGATACGTTTCGGCCGAAACGTATCGGTTTCGGCCGATACTGCCATCCTAGCTATGTACCCCTACATGGTCCACAGAACATCAGGTAACAACATACTCCACCACTGCTTCTCATTGTTGACAGGGCACAGGTGGGACAAGTCATCAGATGAAAAATGTCTGCAGATTGACCATCAACTTTCCACAAACGTGAATGATGCCACAGTGGACAAATAAATGGTCTACTAATTCATCCGACAAGGAATTTGCAATTAACTTCTATATCAACTCTGAATTTCTGAACACTATCAGCTGTTGGAAGTCTGGAAGCAAGCTTTCAAAAGAAAATTTGATTTTAGATTTAGAAGTATTTAAACCCCAATAACTTGGTTCACAAGTCAAAACTACCTTTTAATTAAAGAATTTAAGCTCATACAACTGAAGAGCCCCCCTCAAAGCTTCCTCTAGACTTTGAAAAAAAGTCTAGACAAAGAGGGAAAAGAGAAGTTTGACATAGGGATATATGTGCTCTCCACTACGGCAATTATCAGCCAAAGAGTCAATTGAACAGAATTCCAGATGTCAATAGTGCAAGTCATCCTAGGAACTTCTGTTATCCATAGTACTAAATTATCCCCATCTCCAAATCTTCTTGTAATTGCATATATTATGTATATACAATTCTATATGTATATACACTCTTTGTGCTTCTTCCTCGGACATGGATATAGTCTACAGCTACTAGATCCTCATATTTTTCATCCAATCCACTTTTTCTGCTTCTATTTCTTTTCCAAATGAATTGTGGCTTTCGTCCACCTGCAAAAAGCTACATGTCTATTATCTAACTGATGTTAGAGAACAAAAGTACTATTAGACAAAAGAAACGAGGTGGAATAAGGCTGGAGATTCAAGATATATAAGATGATTGATCACTAAATTCTAAAGGTACCAGATTCCAAGACAAATAGATGCAGAATTAGTGCAACTGATCACAATTGAGGTAATTCTCATTACAGGCACAATAACAATGTCAACATTAGTAATTACACCTAGAAGAGCTGCATGTCTTCACACACACACACACACACACACAGGCTGATCATTGACTAAACAATTGCTTTTCTCTTCACCACAAATTCACTGATTCCATGCCACCAATTTCTGTCTCCAATCACATTTTCAGTGTCTCCAACCACATTTCCAGCCTCTCAAAAACATAATTCCTAGGAGAACGGGAACGAGAACATACAATCAGCACGGATTAATTCAAACAAAATGGCAAAATCTCACCATAAATCACGACATACGAACATACCTCACCATCAAGCAGTGACAGAACACCAACACCACCCATAAAAGTTTGGAAACGCAGAATCCAAGAACAACCCATATAAGTGGCGAAAGAAAACAAGAACAGAAACCGAAGCAAAAGACCAGAAGATGAGCAATCCGAGGAAAGCACAAAATCACCTGCTGCTGCCTGGCAACCTGCTCCCTAAGCTTGGTGGCTTGCTTTTTGATTGCCTCCATTTCCGATCAACCCGACCCAAAACGGAGATAAGGAAGGAGATCCTCCCCCCCCCCCTTTCAAACCATGATCAGCAACTCCACTAAACGGGTCCTGCCCATACCAGAAACCGCCAGAGGAGGGCAAGAGTAACAGAAAAGGAGCTCCCTTTCAAAAGCTCAGACTACAGAGAAATCTCCTTGTCTCCCTCCAAACCATGATCAACAACTCCACGAAACGGGCTCCACCCACATCAGAAACCGCGGAGAAGAGCAATAATGACGAAAAAGGAGCTTCCTTTTCGCGAGCCCGGAATTGCAGAGACGAGAGAGCTCTCCTCGATCTAGCAACAGCCAGGGAAAGGGGGGGAGGAATAATGGCGCCAGCAGTTCCCAGTGGCCCCTCACCCCACATGCGCCAGGGTGATACCATTCCCATTGGAACAAAGACAACCACGTCCTACTTGAGAAAATGGAACATAAAACCACTCTCCCCATAGTTTCTACTCGTTTCCGCTGGGACCCACTCGACCAAATGGTCCGGTACATAGGGTGGACATTTTGACTCACCAGTCTGTTAAACTGTTCGCGCGGCGCATGTCGGCCCCACCGAGTACGATCACCCCACCATTTGCGCCGGTTGATGCGACCAATGGTGACGTGCCACGCAGCCCCCGGGGCAGACTAGACTGTACCACGGCGCATCAGGATTCGCTCTGGTTGCTGTCGGTTGCCGTTTGGCTCCTCATAGGAGGAGGAGGACGTGGAGGACGTGCGGTGGGGAAATCGCATAAGCTCGCAACCGGCGTGATGACGACCTCCAACTGCTCCAATACTGGAAGATAAGAAGGTTTCCAAATTTATTTGGAAAATCTTAACAAAGCAGAAAATCGAAGCGATTTATTATTTAAATTTACAGAAGTTATCCAATGCAAATGTATAAAAAAACTATTGATAACTTTATAAATGGAGTTGATTTTTTTGTTGAGATTTACCAAAAAGAAATTAAGCTAGGGCTTTGACTCCAAAGTCACCTACTTCATAACTTTATAATCACCCACTTGCAAATTTTATCTCTTTTATTTTTTACCTAAAACGAATTAATAAATGGGATCTGTCAAATTTGGATAATTATATTAAATCAACGTTAAGAGTGTCATCTGCCTAACTCCTTTCACATTTTTCTTCTCTTTTTATAGACTACTAGATGTACCAAAAAAAAATGGTTTTTAATATTTTTATTATGATAGGTTAAGACAATTAAGTTAGGATGTTGATTTTGTCATGGCCCTCCCTGCAAGTTATGCAAATCTAATAAGCCGGTATGGTAATCCATTCTCTCCATTTTGAATCAGGTATTAATACGTACGGATTAAACAATCTACAACATATATTCTAAACATGAATCGGTTGAAAAGTTAAGGTTTTTTACATGAAAAATATTGTTAAATGAAAAATTATAAAAAAATTATACTTGTAAATATATTAGTAGATGTATCACTGTGTAAATTTAAATTATACAAAAATATCATATTTATTTGAAGACATATCCCTTTTGTCAAATATTTATAAAAAAAATTACACTTAAATGATATTTATACACTATTTGAATTAACTCAATGGTATATTTACTAATATATTTCTAATAATATTTTTTTATAAATTTACTTATAACAATAATTTTCATACAAAAATATCAAAAATTAAATTAAGCATACATGCTCAATTCTAGTTATTGAATACATAAGGGGGTAAGGGAGAATCCACTAAGTAATTTATGACATATTTTGCATTAATTCTTATTAGAAATACCTCTAGCTTCTAATAGGGTGTTTGCAAATAATTTTTTTAAAAAAATTATTTTTATCTAAAAAATTATGTTGTGTCAGTTTTTGACTTAAATTTTAAAATTGAGAAAAGTTGACACTTTTTGTTTGGCAATAGTGACATAATTTTTAAAATTTATGTAGATATATTTGGCAGATAATTTTTTAAAATTAAAATACCCATCCTACCACTAACTGATGCTTTGGATGGGGAGAAGGCATAGGAGGGGGATCGGTGGTTGGGTGGCTACCTTGCACAGGGGCGAACAAGGGGAGTGCCAGCAGCAGCCAAGGCGGCGGTGGGCATGGCCTACGAGGACCGATCCCTGCTCAGGGGTGTGCCGCGGCGGGAGCAAGGGAACCAGCTGTGGGCCGGCAGCACGGCGGTGGCGACGCAGGCGAACGGCAGCGTCTCCCAGCGTCGACTGGACACGGGGTTGGCCGAAGGTGGCCGGCTGCATCTTGTGTCCGTCAGTGGTCGCAGCCGTGCGTAGAAGGAGGATGGGGGGAGAAAGGGGACCCACGGCGGCGGTGGCGGTGCCGGTTGGTGCCGTGGCCGCCTGCAACAGCACAACACCAGGGGGGGCAGCGGGTGCTCTGCCGGCATGGTTGCAGGGGGGCGCGGCAGTGGCTGAGATGTCTGGGGGTGAAGGGTTCTTTGTACTCGTGTTTCATTGGGAAGAAGAAGAAGATGATGATGAGAACGGTGACAGGGTGATGGTGGTACAGATGCACCCCCGGGGACCTTTGGAGCATGTCGAACTCGGAGACGGCGAAGGAGCAGCGGTCGATGACGCGCAGCACGCCGATCTCGACGCAGGGGGAAAGGGGGAGGGATAGGCCGGAGGGGAAGGGGGGGACGCGGAGGGAGAGGGAGAGAGAGAGGCCGGCGGGGAAGGGGGGGGGACGCGGGGGGGAAGCAGATGGGGGACGAGGGGGAAGGGGGTTGCCCGAGCCTTCTCAAATTAAAAATAGGTCGAGAGTTATTTTTATTTAGAAGGAGATTTTAATGAGATAAGATTCTATCTAAAAAATTAAAGAGGTCTTACCAAACATATTAAAGAGAGCTATCTATTCTAATTTTTATTTTGAGAGAAAAAAGAGACAAAATATTACAACCAAACACCCTATGATGTTTTTAGACTTGCTATTCTGAATGAAAAATATTAAACTACAAATGTCATTTATGTGATATCTGACTTTCAACCTAATTAAGATTTTAAACAAGAATTTGTTATACAGTCAAGAGGAAGTGATTGAATAATATGTATTTTTCACAAAGCTTCATAAAGCTCACTTGATGGCAATTAGAATTTTCTTAAACTTTCAATTTTATAAAAACCCCCAAAGAATCATATGTATGCGAAAAATCGCCTGAAAGATTTGATTGTCATATTCTGAATCCGGATATCCAGCTGCATACAACTACACCTGAGGACGAAAAAAAAAAGTGATTATACGTGTACCATGGCTGGCTATTTGCGAAGCTTTTACATAGATGCGTTTGTTTTGGAGTCATGGTTTGTCAACAGTCCGAGTCAAGATGATTCAGACGGATCTACTCGAATCTAAAAAAATTCGAGACATGATCCAGTATACTCTGATCGAGTCGCTCTCCCCTCCCTCTCTATCCTTCTCCGTAACTTTCTAGGTGTGCTCCGGTGAGAATCCGATGATGGCGGCGAGGAACCGACAGTGGTAGATGAGATCCGACAGTGGCGACGATGATCCGGCCAAAAGAGACGTCGTCAGCCGTGGTGGGGGACTACCGGGGGTGGGGTGGGGGCGCCGGGGTGGAAGAAGAAACCGCCGTCGGACCGGGATAATGGGAAAAAGGTCTATCGGATGGGATGGGAGACGACCAAGTCGGCCCAAGTCGTATGTGACTCGGGCATACCGTACCGGATCAAAGCGATGGGAATCTTGAACCCACACCCATGGTTCGATGGTTCACCTCTCCCCCTGCCCTATGTAGCGGGAGGGAGCGGATTCGATCCGTTGGATGCCCCTAAGTCCATGCCAAGGGATGCGTGTAAGTGTCTCCTCTCTAAGTAAGGGGTGAATACAATTTGATTTGATTGAAGATATTTTTTTTCGAATCAAATCTGCACATCAAATCAGATCAAAATAAATCAAAAAAATCGGTTTGATTTCAAATCAAATATACATATTTTATTATAATATATATATATATATTTAATGATTTCTATGTATATAAAATAAAATAAATAAAAATACTTATATTTTATATATAAACATCCCTATTCCCTGCTCCCAAGCAATTGGTTGACGTCAGTTGGGAATCTTGAGCCCCATCCCTTTCCTTCGTTCACAAGGTAGAGTACGAGAGAAAAGCGAGAGGATATTCCTTGATGTCATGCCCACATTTTGTACCAGATTCGGTGTGTCCGGAGCACAAAATGGGCAGGTGATGCTCAACGTCGTAGCCATGGTTAAACTCAAGAACGATCTCATACGTTTCTGATAAACGTTCATGCTCAAGGTAAAAATGTCTTGTATTTCTTACTTAATGCTCCACATTACCTTTTTACCATACCTTCACTTGTTTGACCACTTTTGCTAACCATCTTATTCAGAGTTTGGGGCGACTCACACTTTGCTAAAGGTGACATGGGATGTGCAATGAAAACTGCCTTGCACAGAGCCATCAGTTTGACAGTGATATATATATATATATATATAGTACATGTGGAGAGCTACTAACATGACATGTTTCAAGTTTTTGGAGAGATGTTGGTGCATTTAATTAAATAAATGTTGCGACAAGAAAGCTGTGCCAAACTGGCTGGCGTATCTCCTTTTAAACATATTCAATTGTTGTGGAGAGTAAACTAATTGTTGTAACGCTTAGATTTCACCCCTGGCCTTTAAACTATAGGAAAAGATATAGACAATCGTAATGTTGACACCGATGTTGTGTCATGTGTGGCCCAACCAACGTTGCACGCTTGGTACCTAAAACAACAACAATGCAATAGTAATGTTAATTTAATGATGGACATCAGCTCAAAGATTAATCATATATCTCCATCTCCCACGATGTCAACAAGTTTGAACTATTAATGGAGGTTTTCTAGAATACCTATATGTTTAAGTAATTCTTTGTGTCTTTTTTTTTTTTTGGGGGGGGGGGGGGGGGGGAGGGGGGTCAAGGAAGGTTTCTAGTTGCACACCACCGGAGGGAAGCCCCTCCGGCTGTACACACACTAGGGGAATCCCCTCCAATTGCGTAGACTCCGGAGGAGCTCCCTTCGGTAGCGTGCAGGCAAAGAAGGGACCCTCTCTGGTCGCGTGCACATCGGAGGGACCACCTCCAATCGCGCACGCATCGGAGGGGCCTCCCCCGATCGCGCACAGTATTAGAGGGATCTCCTTCGATCACGCGTCGACGGAGGACCCCCCTTGGTCATCTCTATCACACACACAAAAAAGAGAAAGAAAAGAAAAAAAGAAAAAATATATTCCATCTTCCTCCGCCTTATTTTTCACTAGAAGACCACCGCAAGATTGCAACGGGAGTTCCCTCCTCTTCTCACACCCAAACCCTTATTAGTAGTCGGCCGATGGAGAAGGAGAGGAAGAGGGTTGGGACTTGGACTTCATTTTGGAAATCAAATCCTTGAAGATATCCAGGAGCAATACTTGGAAGCTTAAGCACTTGAAGGCGTGCATAAGATTTGTTTGGAGCGCCCCTTGCTCAATATTGAAGATTTCATAATTTATATAAAAATTCCTTAAGCAAGGGTATGTTGACAAAATACTCTGATATAAGGGAAATTCCTTGTATTTGTCATGAATGGTAGGAGAAATCATCTAAAGTCCAGAAATCCTAAGTTCTGGGATGTTTTGATGGGAAATTATGGGAAAATCTTACAATATTTAAAATATATAATTTTATCCCCACTTTTGTAAAATTACACAAAAATTCTTATAATATAAAAAAATCTTAAAAAATTTAAAATTCCAGAGAAATATTCAAATTTGTAGAAATGTTATTCAGATTTTAGAATTGGAGAAATGTCGATGTTTTGTTCCAAAAAACAAAAAAAATATGATTTTACTATAGAACTTTGTAAAATTGCATAAGTGCCCAAGAAAAAACAAGAGAATTCAAAAAATTCAAAGGGGTTGCACGATAATATCCTGATTGTGCTAAAATTGTGATTTTATCCCTCTATAAAGAAAAATTATGAATATATCCTAGTCTGAGAAAAAATTATAAATACACTCTCACTTGGGGAAAATTGTAAATACACCTCACCTCAGGGTGTGAAAATTACAAATACACTCTCACTCGGATTAAACCCCCAATATCGCAATGAATATTGTAGAGGTTGAGAGAATCTTTGGTAGCTAATTAAAAGTGTTTAGACTTGTATTAATGTAAATTAACATAGACTTCGATCGGTGGAAAAAAATCTAGTACACGAATCCTAAATTGTACGTGCGGAAATGACATGCATGCCAATTAATTAAGTAAATACATGCATATTTATCCAACAATTGAATATTTTTTAAATTTATTTTTTCGTATGTTAAACAGGGGTTCTTAGAGAGTTGGGCTAAACAATTGGTAGACAAAAGAGTTAATGAAAGTTTTGGAAGGGGGAAGAAGGGATGCCGATAGCCGAGAGAAGGAAAGGCCGATCCCAAAAGTTAGTGTCGAGGAAGAAAACAAAAAGAGGTGACCAAGCGAAGACGAAGGGTTTCAACGGTTATAGTGAGAGGACGGAGGTGGGTAATGGAGGCATACGATGGGGTGTGCACAAGGGTGGGCTACAAAAAGATGTAAAGGTAGGCTATGAAGAACTACATGTAAATCCCCAAAACCCTTAACCAGTGTCGCCATGCCCTTAAGCTTACTTTCCATCCTGACGGTGGTAACAGCTAAGGCGATTGGACCGTTTTACCGTTGCCAGTGTGAGGTTATGTTCTCTCCCCCCTTCATGATTGAAACCCTTGCCCCTCTCCCTCTCCTTGCCCCTCCCCTCTCATGGCCCCTTCCTTGTAGCACCATTCCACCGAAGGGGAGATCGCTTCCCTTGCAACCATGCTCAGCGACAGCAAAAGGGTTCACTCTTAGCACAATTGCATTCCGCCTCAAGAGAGCAAGAACTAAAAACTAGCTCGTTCACTCTTCCTCGTCATGAGCTAGCTTGAACAGCAACCGGTAAGCATCGCAGATCTCTACTTAGGGTAAAAATCACTACTTCATGATCAGGAGAAGTTAACTACTGATCTGAGTTCACTGTGCACAAGTCATTGTTTGTAGTGGGTGACAATGAGTGAGGATACGGCTACACACTCAATTAGTTGACGTCTAATTGCTCCGGAGTGTCATTATAAGAGAGCATGTAAGACATATATTTTAACTTAAGAATCAAGCAAAGGGAGATGATTTTATGGATGTGCGTGATGGAGTGTAAACATATTGAAAGTGCATGTTACATGATGATGTTATGCCTAAGAGATTGTACATGTGTTAATTGATGTCTATTTTTGCGGGAAGATAGTACTTGTAGGTATTGTGCATGGGTTGATGATGATGTGCACCATTTTATGATATACTTTAAGTATCAACTAATCAACATGGAGGCATTCTTGGAGATAAAGTTTAAGGCATTGGAAAGTAAATTAGACAAGTTTGAGTCATGTGAAATGAAGGTGGATAAGTTGCAAGTATAAATTAATATACCAAGTAGAATAATGATAGCGAAAAAAGTGATGGAAGAAGTAATAAAGATCACTTTACACTTTGTCATTTTAGTTGTCATGTATGTTGTGATCTACTACGTAATTTGACGCGTGACAAATGAGCGTTCACGGGTGCCCATTAACTTGCACAATGTAATATATTTTGAGTTAGGAGTTGACTAATGTCACGTGATTTTAGTTAGATATGAATGCATTTTCAGTTGAGAGTTTTGAATGTTTGAACTCCACCCATCTAAATTCAATATGACAAATTGAGTGCTTGACCCACCTTACAGGTCCTAACTATATAATTCTAAAAGACAGAAACCTGATTGGAGTTCCAATATGTTTTAGTTGAGTAACCATGTAGAGAGCCCATTGGGTGCCCATTGGATGATACGAGTGTGCTCACACAGATCACAGAGGGCCTCGGATCATGCACAGAGCTCATTCACACATTACCTGCGCAGAGCTCATGCTTGGGCCATCTGTCACAACTCACAAGGGGGTCGTCTCACCTACTACACTGTGTAGTGATGTTATTTAAGAGGTTCTCAAAAGCAATCAGAGGCCAGAAAACAAATGCATTTCTAACGTTTGGGTTGTCACATATAATTTATAGATCCTCGTAGGCCTACAGGAGCTCATTCACAGAACTCGCACGGAGGTTGTGTCCTCGTAGAGCTCACAGAGCTCATGAACAGAGCTCACAGAAGTCATTCACAGTATGACGCGGGACAACAATGACTAAGCGATTTTTTTTCCTTTTCATCGTTTAGTCTTCTTCTCTCTTCTCTCTCTCTCTCTTGTTTTTTTTCCAAACAAATATTTTTTATTTTTCTTTCCCTTTTTTGTTCAAGATTTTATTTTATTTTTTGTTCAAGAAAATATTCTTTTGTTCAAGAATCCGATTATCTCCTCTCTGTTAAAAAATAATAAAAAAATACGATACATACCTATTGGAAAATATATATATAATTTTGGTCGTTTAATTTTTAGGTCATAGGAAATCTCTTTTGGCGCCATGATAAGCGAGCATATTGTCATAAAATCATTCTAGGCTTACAAGTGAAACATTTTGTCTAATTAAGAAACATACCAAATTTTACGTCAGTCCACGTCAACTTCAATTTGTGACTATTGGTTGAAAGTCAAATAATTTAAGACAATATTGTCACCGGAAAACATATATGTCACACGTACGGTTAGTAGTTAATTAGTACCATCTCTTTTCCGGTTCAAACAAGTTTTAAGTTTGTAGTTCTGGCAATGTCTTCATAATCGTTAGCAACAGCACTGATAAGTGTCTTAAGGCCGTACGTCTAATTTAAGAAGTGGTCATTAATTAACGCTATATTTAATTTATTTGGAGTGAATTAAAGCCTACAACGGAGACCAACTCATAGATATTAGCGAATGGATACTTCTCTGTAACCACTACACAAATTAAGGATCACTCCGAGAGTATCCGAGGTGGGTCGTATGACAGAAGATTCCTCTTAAAAAAGAATAAGAGATCTCATGTTAGATTCACTCTAAGATAGTTTATCTGGTCCTCACGAGTTCGATCCCAGAGAGAGATGTGATTAGAGATTTTCTAATGTCCACAATTCCTAATCACAAAAAAATGATCACTCCATGTCCTTATAATTAATTCTATTAATCTCTCTCTTCGTGCACGTGGGAGAATGGCAGACAGCTCTCTCTCTCGACTGGGAGGCAGCTAACAATGCGGTCTTTCGAGCTCATCCTTGCCCCTGCACCCTCCACGGGCATCGACATAATTACCAACGGACCCGACCAGCAGCTGGTGAGCACCCTTGCCTGACGCCTCTTCCTGCTTCGCCTACATGGCGCTCACATGCAATTAATCGATGGCCATCGTCCTCCTCCGTCCTGCCCCATCTGCCGTGCCGGGTGCCGGGCCCGGAAGAACTCGCCGGACGTGGAGTCCTGAAACCCCACCACCGCACACAATGAAGCCTGAGACGAGGGAGTGAGAACCTGCAGGGTGAAGCTACAGACGGCTAAAGTTAAAAACTTTCGACTTTGGGGGACCTCAACGACGTGTTGCCAATTAAGTGCTTACCATCTAACTTGTCGAGTTTCTATTCGACTTTTGTCCTTTGATTTATGCTTTATTTCTGTCCCCACGACGATAAAATACAGAGTTATATGGATGATGTAACCGTTGAGTGGTCATAAAAACTATGTATGTATATCACTCACTAGTCGACATGTATACGCCCACCACGAAACATGCTATATCTATTCAATAATTTCAAATAACCCTTGCCATTGGCCAATATCTTTTCATCAACAATTAATTAATATCTATTTATCATGTAATTAGTTATATTTTGATTTTAATATGTTTCGTAAAAATATAGCAATATGCATCCAATTAATTATTAAATTCATAGTATTATTGCAGAGCTTGAGGATATGTATGATTCAGGGGTTTGCACATGTACTTAGCAGCGGGATTATCATGATCTCGTACAGGAGCCGGACAGTTCGGTCTTCGTAGAGGCAGAAAAGTGGCTCCTAATTATATATTCTCGTGTCGCACTTTTAAAATTTATTTGTTGGAGAAGAGCAATCGGCCACCCGTGAAAGTCTGTAAACACTAGAGAGAAGGAGTCATGTGCGTCACCTCAGGGGATAACCCTCCGATACTTAAGTCAAGGACACACTTTAGAGATGATTGTCATAAAAAGAAAGAGGTGAGAAGTTTAAGAATTGAGTTGACAAGCCTGTGTGTATGAACAAGGGCTCCTCGAATACTCAGAGAACCTGGAGAGTGCTCGAAGAGCCTAGAGAGTGCTCGGAGCAGTGGGCGAAGATCTCTTCTCTCTCTGCATATCTCTATCTCTGTATGTACGTGTGTGTACCCCTCTCTTAGGTCCGATAGGGGACCCATTTATATGGGTTGTCCTAGCGGTGGTTGCCCGTTCCTCAATGGGGAAAGGGCGTGGGCCGTGGAGTAACGTCCCCTTGATCGTGGGGAGAGTTACCCATTGTGCACCTGCCTATTCTGAAAGAGGGGTCTCGTGGCGAGAATCTCGACATGGTGGGCATGCTTACCGAGAAAGGGTCTGTAATGGCGGAGACAACGTTCGACCGTTGGCGGATGCTTCAGTGCCCAAGACGCGTGCGCCGATCTCGCCCGTGGGCTGGCGAATCCTCTGTGGACCTTAACTGGACTGCCCGACTTGAGTTGCAAACCGTTAGGTGATCTTTCTTCGACTCGATTGGGTCGGACCGCTTTAGACCTGACGCTATTAAGCCGTGCTAGGCACGACGAAGTTTATCCCCCTCGGTGCTCATATATATCTCTTATTAATTTAGTCGATATGCCAGCTCCTTGGATTCTTTACCTGTGGTGGGATGATTTGTTTACTGTCAAGCCTGCTACGAATGTCCAGTTCTAAGTACATATGGTCTAGAAATGTAATCGAGCTGCAGAAGCTTTAGTTAACATAATTGTATCTTCTATTCCTAATCTTCCTACGATTGTAAAAGGCGAGATCATCGTGGATAAATCTAATCTCTCCATCTCCGTTTTTGATATATTGGGTTTGTGGGTGTTCTTACTTTTTGGATGTGTCTATCTAAAGAGATAAGGCTGGATGTCCCTCACTTTCATTCTTTTAGTATTTAGTACAACAAAATCTTAATGCGCCGCCTTAGGCCCGTTTGAGAAGAGATTTTTCTTTTGCATTCCTAAAAAAATCTACCCACCGTACGTTTCTCTAACTGAGTGAAGATTTATAATCATTTAAAATCTTTTAAATCTTCTTAATACCATATTCTCACATATTCATAATCGGAGGTCTCTTTCTTCCTGTATTCTCTCTCCTCGTAATTTTAAGTCAACTCAAAAGTCGAGACACATCTTACCCGTTCGATAAAAATTAAAAACCGTCAGAGCTTTTTACTCAAAAGCCCAGGCCAAATGACTTATCAAACAGGGCCTAGGGTCCTTGAGAAGTTCTCTTGCTAAAAAATTATTAATTATTACACTTAATTGTTATCTTCCCTGGATACAAAGAAGACACCTATATATATATATAACACTAGAGTAATGTTTTATGCAAGGAAGTTGGTGCATAAAGTTACGTCATTATGTAACATTCTTTCTCATTGGTTCAAAAATAAGATGATTGGATCATTTTCGCATAAAACATGACGCTATGTGTAATAGTTGTACAACTCATTTTTTTGCATATTAAATACGAAGGGCAATCGACAACAAAACACGTTAATAAAATATTTTATACGATTAAAATATTTTGTTATATGGATAACATATTTTGTTATAAGAATGAGAGTATGAAATATTTTATTTGACTATAGAAATAAATTAATAAAATATTTTATAAAAATAAAATATTTTATTATAAAAATATAATGTTTATTACATGAATAAAATATTTGACTACAGAATAAACCAATAACATATTTTATAAAAATAAAATATTCTATCATAGGAATGAAATATTTGTTACATGAATGAAACAGGTTGATTAATTACATAAATAAATTAATAAAATATATTATTACATAAATTAAATATTTAGTATAAATATAAAATATTTTATTATAATAACGAAACTTAACAAAAATATTTTAATCTTATATCAAATGTTTCATTCTTTTCTTAATCGAAGTTCTCAAATGAAATCTCTTATTTTAATCATCATAAAAAACACTAACATCTAAAATGACGTTTTCATCTTTTAATTCTACTAAAAGAAAGAAAACATATGATATACCATGCCTAAATATTTTGATTTTTAAAATTATTATTATTATTATATATGTATATATAATTAAAAAGAGTGACATAGGAAATTTTCAATTTTTAACATGATTTTACCTACCGATTCGATATGTTGCGTGTTTCACGTGTCAGACCGTGTCATCGTGCGATAGGTACGATCGATATCTAGTACATATATATTTTTAAATATAAATTTTATTATATTTTATAACAATGTGACTTATTAGTTTAGTTGATTGAAAATGTTGGTTTATATGTTTGAGATAGTTAATTTTAGATTTGTAAGGGACATTTTTTGTTATTTTTTATTATTTTTTAATATTCAAATTTTTATATAACTTTCTTCTTTTAAAATTTTAATTAACAATCTTAATGATTTTTAAACATAAATTTTAGAAAATTTATAACATATTTAATTAATAAAATTTAAAATAATTTAAACATCATAATACCTCAACATTATTTATCTTCAACTTATTTATGTATATTTATATTTGATTTTATTTATTATATTAATTAAATATATTATAATTATCTAAAATATATATGTTTAAAGGTCATTAAGATTGTTAATCAAAATTTAGAAGTGAACAAATTATTTATGTTAAGTGAAAGAAAATTTCTTATATTAAAAAATAAAATAAAAATAATAAAATAAAATGACCCATATAAATATCGAATCAACAATCTCAATTATATAACTTAACACTTTAACCCACTAAGTTAGTTTGTATTATTACAATTTGTTGTAACTTAACACTCAAATGAAAAAATGACCTATGACGACGGTGGCGTGGAAGAATTGGGTGCCGTTAGCGGTAGGAGAGATGGAGAGTACATTCGGTATTAGAAAAAATCTAATTTGCGGAGAAAAGTGACGAGAGATTTTAAGATTTATAAAAAAATAATAAAAAAGAAGATGAGTGAGGATAAGGTTATTGAGCAAAATGGGTTGTGATCATAGTTAATCGAAAATTTAAACATACTTTACAATGTAAATTTTATTATTTAAAATTTATTTTATTTTATTTTATTTTATTTTTTAAAATAAAAATAAAAATAAAATATTAAAAATATTAAAAATAACTATTACAATACTCACGATCTGTAACACTCTCACCAACTTAATCACCAACTTAACTAGAGACACATGATATATAGTACTTCTATTAATATATATATATATATATATATATGAGAAATATTTACTACCCATGGAGGAGAGTAAGTTTATTACCTATTTTATCTTTTATTCGATCACAAATGCAGTGTGTGGATCTCATTTTTTGTCAATTTTACACGTATATTTAGTGAGATTTTTAATACTACAAGAGTGACAAATAATTATTTAAAGGTGAAAAATAATTTTCTAAGGGTGACAAATAGTTATGTAAGATTGACAAATAACTAACTCCCATCAATTTTTGCGCATTCTCGAGGTGACAAATGAGATTTTTAATATTATTTAAGGATGATAAATAATTATTTAAAAGTGAAAATAATTATTTAAAGATGACAAATAGATATGTAAAGGTGATAAATAGTCACTCCTGTCAGTTTTCGCGCATTCTTAAGATGACGAACGATACTTCAAATATTATTTAAAGATGATAAATAATTATTTAAAAGTGAAAATAGCTATCTAAGATAAAATGTGATAAATAGTCAACTCCTGTCAATTTTTGTACATTTTTAACGATACTTTTAATATTACTTACGGGTAACGAATAATTATTTAAAGATGAAAAATAATTATTTAAATGTGACGAAAAATAATTATAGATGTCGAATAGATGAAAGTATGGATAAATATTTAAAAAATATTTAAAAATTTTAATAAATGAAACCCATGTGCCAATAATACAGATCAATATTACATCGGAGGGGTACCCTTCTACCCGTCGAAGGATAACTAGCATCTCTCTCTCTATATATATACCAGTTTTTTTTCTCCCGTCGTTTGATAGGAATCATAGGATCGATAGGATTGGTACGGTAAACTTTGGTTTTAAATAATTCTTTGCACCCGTGCGTTGCAGAAGAGAGCGGGGGGGCGACCACCGGGAGAGGTGAGGAAGTGGGGGAGGCGGAGCACGAAGTGTTCAGTCGGATAATCCACCACCGCCATCGCGACCGCCACCGCCGTTGAGGACGATCGGAGTGATTCAGGGAAGGCGGGGAGGATGACGCGGGGGAAGCAGAAGATCGAGGCGCAGCGAAGGAACGCGGAAAAGAACCAGAAGCCCAAGGGCTCCCAGCTGGAGGCCCGCGCCGCCGCTTTCAAGTCCTCTTGCCCCATCTGCAAGGTAAAACCTTGCCACCCATCCCCCTCGCACCCACAAGAGAAACCCATCGTTTGATTCGATTCCGCCTCGTGTTCTCTGGGCCCTGTCATCGTCTTTCTCTCTTTTGTGAATTTTTATGAATATGCCCTTCACCCCCCAAAGAAAAGTAAAAAAATCTCAATTTTCTGGCCGAAAAGTAGTGTGGAGGTTAGTTCTTTTGCATACTCCGTTTGTTAATGTTCTATTATACCCGAGATTTATGTTCTTTTTTATACCCCCTTGATGATTAATATGTAGGAAATCAGTTGGGGAAATTGATTTCACCCGTAGAGAGGAAGGAGAAATAGTATAGCAAAACAGAGCGAAGAACAGAAAAAAGAAGTTTTGATGATGTTTGTAGGAATCAAAAAAGAGGGAAAGAACAAAATAGGAGCTCTGATGATGAATTTGAGAATTTGGATATGCGTAAAAACTTGCATTTCTTACCCTGTTTATTGTTATTTTGTGCGAGAGAGCGGACGCAGATCGATCAACTGATCAGTGATTTCAAATTTCAGAGGGTGAAGGAGAGTAAGGGAGCTGTTGAGGCATGTACAGCAGGTCGATTGGGTGTCGCAAGTATCCTGTGAAATCTTTTGTCTCTTGCCTTCTCTTTTCAAAGTCGGTCACATTATTTCATGCTTTCACTACCAAGGTCTCTGATTCGACAGCCTATCCGCGTGACATATTTTGGTGGAACTCTAACATTACCAGAGCATTTAGGAATCACGATGTGGAAGATGCGTGCCGGTACTTTGAGGTGATGCCATATAGGAACACAGTGACATGGAATTGCATGATATCTGGATATGTCCACAATCACAGGATTGCCGAGGCACAACGAATTTTCAATATGATGCCTGAGAGAAATGTGGTGTCTTGGACTGCTTTGTTGACTGGATATGCAAGATGTGGAATGCTGGAGGATGCACAGGAAATATTTGATAGGATGCCTGAGAGAAATGTTGTTTCCTGGAACTCAATGATCACTGGGTTTGTCCATTGCGAAAGAATTGAAAAGGCAAGAGAAATGTTTGATATTATGCCGGTAAGGAATGCCACCTCATGGGTGATCATGATATCTGGATACCTCCATCACAAACTTATTTCAGAAGCACGGGTCTTGTTTGATCAAGCTCCTACTCGTTCAACTTCTCTTTACAATGCATTACTGTCTGGTTACGTTGAACTAGGTCATGTTAAGGATGCAGAAGATCTATTTTCTTTGATGCAAGATCCAGATGCTGTTTCATGGAACACTATGATTACATGCTATGCACGATCTGGCCAGATGGATCTTGCGAAGTCTCTATTTGACAAGATGCCGAAAAGGGATATCATTTCATGGACAGCAATTATTCGGGGTTTTTTGAAAAATGGAAATGTGGAACGTGCTCGTCAATTATTTGATGCAATGCCTGATCGAGACATTATGGCATGGAACACAATGATTGGTGGTTATGTCCAGGTAGGAATGCTGGAGGATGCATTAAGATTATTTGAAATGGTGCCGCAGCGAGACATTGTTTCTTGGAATTCAATTTTGCAAGGATATGTTCAATGTGGTGATATGATGAATGCATGGCTTTGGTTCAGGAAGATGCCACAAAAAAGTGAAACATCATGGAATACGCTAATATCAGGGCTTCGTGATGAGAAGGCCTTAATCTTATTGTCAAGGATGGTGCAGGAGGGATTCAAACCTGACCAAGGGACATTTACTGTTGTCATTTCTGTCTGTGCTTCTCTTGTAGCCCTTGGCTGGGGAAGAATGTTGCACCTCCATGTGATCAGAGTTGGCTATGAACACGATACAATGATCATGAGTTCATTATTAACCATGTACTCCAAGTGTGGCTTGATGACCGACTCTATCCAGGTTTTCAAATTTATGACTAAGAAGGATACAGTTGCATATAATGCAATAATTGGTGCACATGCACACCATGCACTGGCCATGGAGGCTCTCCAACTTTTTGATGTCATGATTAAAAGTGGCTTAGAACCAGACCATGTGACATTTTTATGTGTATTATCAGCTTGCACTCATAAAGGGTTGATTAATGAAGGATGGCAACATTTTGAGTCCATGCAGAATGACTGGAAGTTGGTTCCCAAGGCAGAGCATTATTCATGCATGATAGACCTGCTTGGGCGTTTTGGATTTATTGATGATGCTTGTAAACTTATTGACAAAATGCCAGTTGACCTACAAACAAATGCGTGGGAAACTTTACTAAGTTCATGCATAATTCATGCAAAATTGGATCTTGGAAAGCTGGCTGCAGAAAGGGTCTTAGTTTCCCAGCCACAAGATGGAGGTGTATATGTTCTCCTATCAAATTTTTATGCTGCAAGAGGATTGTGGCAGGATGCAGCAAACCTTAGGGAATTGATGAAAAACTGTGGTGCAAAGAAGGAAACTGCATGCAGTTGGATTGAGGTCAAAGGGGATATGCATACCTTTCTATGTAATGATAAATATCATCCACAGTTGGATGAAATATACAGAGAATTAGATAATCTTTCTGTCATCTTGGATGGTACTATTTGATGACTGCATAGAAAAGATCTGTTTTGCTGCACTAGAAGAAAAAGGAAATAAATGCTGTCATGGAGTTTTAGATGTTGAGGGCAGCACACTCTAATGCTGGGTGAACCACAGGGAGGGCAGGGCAACATTATATTGTAGCGTGAGAATTCAGAATCTGTTATCTGCAAACAGGTTTTTGTATGCAAGCTGTATCAACCACAACACCTGTGTTTCTTTGCTTAGTGGTTTGTGCACTTCTAGTATTTGAATTTTCATAGTTTGGAGAACTGCAGCATTATTATGTTCAAAAATGAGAAATACTAATGAAAGGATGCAGTTCATTCACCATCTCCATCTTTACTATGAAGCTTTATTCCATTGATCAACTGTCAACTAGGAGTTGAAAATCAAATCCCCAAGGAGTTAGCAGGTTTTTCCCATTTCATTTGGTTCACTATGCCTCCATCATCCCTCATCTCATTCCTGGACAAAGATCAGTTGGAAGTAAGAGTGTCAAATTCCCTGTTGATATTAGTTGTCATGTGTAATGACTGCTGGGGCACAAAAATAAAGATGTATGTAAAAGACTGATAAAGGGTCAAGATGCATAAGAGAAACATTCAAGATCGCTGATAGAAAATATTTAACAAATAGGAATAAAATAAAACATGTGGAATAAATGCAAAAACGTCCACATGACAAGATAGGAGACAAATATGAACACCGACAAGTTGTTATATACAATTGGAGTTTAGCGTCATCTGGACAGGATATTCATATTGACATTGTTTCATTCACTTAAGATTTTAGGGTAGATTGTCTATTCCAAGCATGGGTATTTGCATACAGTTTAGACATCATGTCAGCTGGATGCCAATGATGATGTCTTTATGTTAACCTTAAGGCTTCAGTTGGAAGGTGAGGGATTCTATGAGGGTTGGTACTTTACGGGAGACATCAGGTTGACTTGTAGATCATAAAAGCTTTGCATAAACTTGTAAGGGTTGCCCAAAACTCATAAAAGCTTTCTTGTTGATGGGATAAACCTTCCAAAGCTCAAACCTATTGCAGTTTTTGAAAGACTGTCAGCTGGAATTGACCATTGTATTGTTGGAGTCATCACAAAGTTGTCACAATTTTCAGTTATTGTCAGTGAGATGTTGTTATCCCTTTTAGCAATAAGGGATTAAGCAGCTTTTGTAACACTCACACCCCCACCCCCACCCCCACCCCTCTCCTGCAAGGGCCCCAAGGTATGTCCAGCAGTGCTCTGAAGCCACAATGCTAAATGGGGGATATCTGAAGTGACCAGCGCTAATACCATCTTACTGAACCAAATTGCTGACCTAAAACTCAGAGTTAATGGGGTGGAGAGTCCTAGAATTTTTTTATGCAGAATGCCTTTTGTGAGACTAAATCGCTCTCCTATTTGCATTCTTCACTGATGTCTAGAAAATTTTCATGATTTTTGATGTCTGAATTTTACTAATTCAATAGAGCTGTGACCCATGTTCAACTCTATGATCTCCTGAGTGCCCAATTGCAATGCATTATTCTCAACTCTCAAGTGATGCTGCTACTTCCTCTTGAAAGTGAACAAAGGGTGAAGGTTATTTTGATCAATATTCAACTTTTTGAGACATTTAGAGGGAAGGAGATCGGTGAATCCATTCATCTGTTGATGCCAGATCATTTGGTCATTTTTAAACTGCTGTTAAAGAGTACAGTGCATCTATGTTATCATAGGCGCTTGAGGCGCTCGCCTGGGCGATGAGGTGAGGCGAGGCACCAACAATTCGCCTTGCTTCAGCCAATCTCGCCTAGGCAATTAGCGTTGGCCATGGGCACCTTTGGGCCGAGCCCGCTTGGGCCACCCACCCCATTCCTATAACCAAGCCCGGTTTTTAGGTGTTTTATTATGAAGTTGAGCTTAACACATGTGCATGTATAAATTAAGTGATCCTATAAGTTTGATATATGTGTTGTTGACATATTTAATGAAATATGTACATATGTGACCTGTTTTATAGTTTTAATTAAATGTTTCCTCAAATGCCTAGGCGGCCTAGGCCATCGCCTAGGCATTCGAGGCTGAGCCAACCCCTTTGTCGCCTCGGGTGCCTCTCGTCTTTGACTACATTGTAGTGCTTTCAAGGAAACTTTAAGGGTCACTTTGGTAACGGGTTAGGTTAGGGGCGGGTGGCCTACCCGGGGTGGTCCACCCGACCCCTAACCCTAACCGAGGTGGATTAACTCATTCCACCTATTTCCTTAGAATGGGTTAATCCACTTTAACCCTATCCGATCCGGGTTAAGAAAAAAAATATCAAACAAGGAATAACCCACCCGACCTCGGTTAACTCACCCTAATCCGACTTAACCCGTTATCAAAGTGGCCTAAAAGACCATGAAAGTGTTTTAGGATCTCAGGATAGAGTTTGCTTCTAGAAAATGAGAAGAAAAATGGGCATTGATTTACCATGCTGTGCTGGCAGACTGGCAGTCTTTCCTTATCAAGAAGGGCAGTCCCACTGACTTTTGCTTAACCATTTTTAGTACATCCAGTTTTGGGATACATGGATCATCACATACAAGAATAAGCTGACTAGCTGAGTGCTGATATTATTGAGCTGTCATGTCAAGTATGGCTGGTTACAGTTTAATGATATTTATGTTACTAGTTTCTGCCCTTGATTTTACTTATGGATGGTGTTTGCTTGTACATGGAGAGTAAAGACAGATGTACTCTGTTGAATTAATCAGGAATTTTAAGCGAATGTCTTGCAGGTACCTCTTGCGAATCAGAATCAGCTTGTTGACCATTATGCGTCGAAACATCCAAAGGAGAAGCCACCGAGCGAGTCGGGTTGATTCAGTTCCAAGACCAGAATAACTATGTATCAAAATTTTGCATGTATCAGTAGTCTGCACTCTTATCATCTGTTGAACTGACAAAGCTGTGCTTTGTGTTCCATCTACTGCCTCGTGTTTATCCTGGAGAAGCACGTTGTTTATTTTTAAATAAGCAGCGCATGTGTAATTATGGAACTATGTTGGCTCGTAGAACCATGGAATTTCTTTCCCAATTTTCTGTTCATGTAGGAATTGTTTCACATGTGAGGTTTGTTTGGAGAATAAAAACGTAAAAAGCTTCCATAGGCGCCACACACCATTGTTTATCTACGCAGGGACGTTAGATGTTTTATATGAAACGGTTTGCGAACATTTCCAAACATTATTTTTGACGTTCAGCTGACACAAAATGTGATTTCAGCATGTACCGTCTTCGTCTATTACCTCAGCACTATAAAAACGGTGTTTGTAAATTGGTTTCTTTCTCACATTCGTCCTCATAATTTGGACATGATGCGGAGTGATTTGGATTAGGCCTGTCAACGGGTCGGGTTGACCCAACAGGTCCGTGGGTTTGATTCGATTTCGGATTGGGTCGTAAGATTTTTTTCGATTCGTAGATTCTTAGTCGGGTTTAAAAATTTGGTACGACTAGGTCCACGGGTCGGGTTCGAGTTTTAAGTTCGGCCCGTAGGTTGGTCGTGTCCGTTCTCTTTTTTTTCCTTCTTTCAAATTTTAAAAATTATCTAATTAAAATTATATTACTTTATTTAATTATAAAATTTAAAACTCTATTTTTATATAAATCATATAATTAATATCAAAATTTTAATTAATTTAGTGATATTATAAATTTTATATTATTAAATTTATTGTTTTTTTTTATTTTTATTTTTTATTTAAGTTGTCGGATTAGGTCTTAGTCATGTTTTACAATTTTTTAATAGTATCGGATCTGGCATGGCCCGACATAACTCGGGTTCGGATCGGTCTCGGGTTTTAATATTAATAAGTCAGGTCCGGGTCGGGTCGACCTAAGTTCGGCCCGGGCCCGGCCCATTGACAGCCCTAATTTGGATAGATGGCATGAGGTTTTCCAAGCTTATAGATGAATTTTGCGATGACGACGTAGCGGACTAAAATTAACGGCTCAATGGAGTCATTGTTAATTTTTATGATGTGTTTTGACTTTCATCTAGAGTATTTTCTATTTTCTAGATTTTTAGTATGATTTTATTAGTATTATTTGAGTCCAACGACAACAAATATAATTTTTATTTTTGGGGAATTTTTGTTTGCAATTTTACATAATTTTTAATGTGTAATGGTAGTTTGGTCTTGGGATGCCTATTAGGATTATAGAGTCTATATAAGTTATGTAAATCTCTTTTTCAATTTAATGAAGAATTTGAGTGCGATTTTAATATTTTTCTCTGTCTCTGAGGTGATGAGAGTCTTGAGATGAAGCAACACTAGGTGGTTCTTGTGAGAGGGAGGGTGCGAAACGTACACCTCCGTCTCCTATACTACTTCTCCTCCCATCCCCAACCCTAGTCCCAACCACCCCTGGTCTCGCATCAAATTGATATCAAAGAAGGCCTCAACTTCTTCTAAGGAGTCACGATCCGACTTATGCCGCCTTCGGCAACCCCACCCGCCACCGACCACCACCTCTAACCTCTGTCGCTCCCCTGCAAACCCCTCGCCGCCTTCTTATGTTCTGTGACTCCAGCCCCCCCTCCCCATTCTTTTTCCTCTTATACTATTGTTCTTCTGTAGACCCAGGCCCCATCACGACCCCCGATCTTCATCTTCGAATCGGATCCAGGCCGGTTGATCCAGACCACGCCTCCCTACTTAGCTAGCCGCCTGCCCCCTGTCGTTCTTCTCCTACCGAGCACAGCCCCTCCCCCATCGCCCTCCCCGTCCCACTAAAACCCTAGCCCACACCCCCCACTCTCTTCCTCTGCTGTCGAAGGGGAGCCTACGACCACGATCGTCGTACCTCAACCCTCCCTGCTCAACCTGTTGCCTACTTCCCCCACGGTTGCCCATGGCCATTGGCCTCAGCAACAGTCACAACCCCAACCACACCCACCGACACAGCAATAGCAAGCCCCACGCCCTCCACCTCAGATTGTGCCTACGCCCTAACCCGCCAGAAGCCACCACGCCAAAGCTATTTGCTCCATGTCCATCCTGCTCAGATCTGCCTACAACTGTCTCCCAACCCAGGGGCCGCTTCCGCAGGTCTTCACAGCCACCAATAGTGGGCCCACTCCCTACCCAACCATTTGCAAAGCAAGTAGGCTACCCAATCTGGCTCTTCTCGCAGAGCCCAGCCATCGGCCTTCTCCCATCTAGGAGCCGCAACAGAGGGGGTCCTCCCTGTCTTTGTTCGCACCACTGGCTCCGCTCTACATGTCGCGCGTTTGCTAGTGAGCCCACCCATTGGATATGCATGTGAACAGTACATTTGGCCCAGCGGCGTCGCAGGTGCTCCAGCATCAACTGCAAGACCCAGTGAACAATCATCCCTAGTATAGGTCGCCTCCCGTCGTGGCCTAACAACGCCATCCCGCATCAATTTGGTAATCTCGTACACATGTGCCAAATGAGTTTTAGTTTCATCATACATCTACCAAACGACAAGTGGACAAAAGTTATTCTAGATGAAGAGCATCGAGATAATTGTCTCCCGAACGATAGTTGATATCTTATTGAAAATTGGTGAAATTATTATTGAGGGTGATCGAGCTTTTGTCGAGTTCCATTGACAATTTATAGGCGGAACCCCATTAAAAATTGTTAATTTTTTTGATGGAGCATGGTGCATTATTGATTCTTGGAGGTCCTACATTATATTGGGATTGGAGTGGATGGAAGAGCGGCATGTTACTATAGACTCGGACCACTCTAGTTGTACTATCTAGCGACCGCATTTAAGGGGTAAATTTCATTTTCCAAAGTCTATTTCTACTAGTGTCAAAGTTAGTGCTTCTAGAGCAGACTGTGGCAGGTGAAGAGCCACTAGAGTTGGCAACCATTTCTCAGGGTGACCGTATATATATAGAGCCTATAGTTGATGTTACTTGAGATGTTGCATTGTTCGTCAAGTCGAGACTTCATTTAATATCGAATGTGTTTGAGGCAGGTCCATTGCTGAAAGTGACCTACGGCCCACTTGATGTTTCATGGGATCAAACACTTATGGTCGACGCAAGTTTGGACCTACTTTTCGAGCATTTGGTTAAGGCCCAAGAGCTTTCTTGTTCTATTCCTCTCGGTACAGCTGCAGATTTTAGCGTGGATAAATGTCTTTGATATGATATGATATGATTTTGAGGCACATTTATTTCCACTCCGGTTCTAGCTTCTCAATTTGATATCTCTACGGCGTCATTAGCCATGCATAGACTTGTCGCTCCCCTACTTGTTGTATAGATACTTATAGGCTGTTTGGTTGATATTTTTCCTCTCTTTTTTCTCTCAAATTTTAAAAAAAGAGTAAGAGACTCTCTAACCCCGTTTGGTCTTCCTTTCCAAAATTTTAAGGAGAGAATCACATCATGTGTAAATCTTCCTAAAAAAAAAATAAGTCTGGAGCAAATTTTTTTTTAAAATCAACCACACGTCTCGGGACTCCCCCTCCGTCCCACGCGCGACCTCCCTCCCCCTCCTTTCCCCCACGGCTCCCCCTCCCCTCCCCCGCGGCCGGCGCCCCTGCGCAGCCCCCCTCCCTCCCCTCCCCCGCGGCCCCCCTCCGCCCGCCGGCCTCTCCCCCTCCCCCCTTCCTGCTGGCGTCGCACTTCGCTCCCTTTTCTCAACGCCGTCAGTGGCATCACAGCCACCCAGCGGCCGCCGCTGCAACCTGCCGTCTGCAGGCCTCTTCACCCCATCGTCGTCCTCCACCACGCCGCAGTCGAGCCCGCCCTGGCCGACCGCCGCCGGTCATCCCGCAAGCCGGAGCCGTTGCTACCGTCCCATGCCGTTGGCCACCCCTGCTCGGCCACCGGTCCACAGCAGCCAACGCGGCCGCACCCCACAGCGGTCACTAGCCACCTCTCGCCGCAGCACCTCCCGACCACCCCGCCGGGGACCTCCGCCACCGCCTGCGTCGGCTAGCCCAACTGCTCCGCAAATGGCCGCGAACTGCCCTGGTCGCCCCAGCCGCCGACCCCGCCTTCGACGCTGCGTCGCCCACCTCTAGCGGCCGCCGTCCCTCCGCCAGGCTCTGTCCCACAACCGAGAGGCACAACCGGAGCAAGGACCGGGGCAGGAAGCCGCATCGGGAGGAGAGGGTGGCTGTGATGCCACTGACGGCGAAGCAATAGCACAGCGCTCCAGTGGCGTCGCCCTCCACTCCCTTTTCTCGCATCTGTCTCACCTTTTCTCAACGCCGGCGACGGCACGGCTTCAGAAATCGGAAGGAGGCTTCTCTGGGCAGGCGTGTCGGCTCGTCCCAAACAAGTTTATATAAATTTTAAAAATTAAGATATTTGTATCAAACAGGTAATATCTTTTTTTATTTTAAAATTTAAGTTAAAAATTGACACAACACAATTTTTTAGGTAGAAATAGTTTCCTTAAAAAAATTGTTCTCAGACACCCTATTAGGTACTTCAAAACTCGAGGATAAATTTTTTGAAATAAAGGAGAATGATGCAGAGCGATTTTGATAGATGGTCCGGATTTACCCAAGCTTATGGATGGATTTCGCGACGACGATGCAGTGGACGACAATCAACGACCCAGTAGAGTCATTTTTCATTTTTATCATGTATTTTGACTTTTATCTAGAGTATTTTCTATTTTTATAGATTTTTAGTGTGATTTTAATAATATTTCTTTGAGTCTAATGACAACAAATGTAATTTTTATTTTTAAAAAATTTGGGATACGATTTTGCATAATTTTTAATGTGCAAGTGTATTTTAGTCCTAAGGTGTCTATTAGAGTTAGAGAGTCTATATAATAATGTAAACCTCTTTTTTCAATTTAACGAAAATTTTAAGTGTGATTTTTAGTATTTTTCTCTTAGAGAGAATAATCAACTTTAGATGGTCCATGTGAGAGAGAGAAAGTGAAATCTACACCCCCACCTACTATCCTTATTCCCCTCCCATCTCCAACCCTAGCCCCGACCACCCCCTGTCCGGCATCAACATCACTGTGTCCACCGTAAATAAACATATTCAGTGAGGACGGAACTCCACCTTCTCCATTATTGTTATCATCTTCATTGCCTTCCCTACTGTCGTTGTCATCTAAGGGTGCGTTTGAGAAAAGACCTTGTGGGGATTTCAATCATTGGAATTCTCGATAGAGTTTGAGTTTTATTAAATGAGCACTGCACTTCTCGACTTGCATGAGGAGAGGATATTTCGTTGGAGAGAGAAGCTCGACACAAAAGCGCTGAACTTTTCAAATCCTCCGAAGCAATCTCATACCAGCTTCTGAAGATTTTAAATGATGAGTAATCCTTTAACACCCTGTCATGGCAGGGAGGATGGATACTGGGCAAAGGAACGGAGTCCGTCTCTGTTCCAAACGAGGCCTAATAATCTCCCCACTTTTGACGAAGTCATTATATTTCAACACAGTTGCCTTTGCCGAGGATCAATGACCCATCTTCGACCTAGTCAGACCGTAAGGTCCGACCATCCGTTTGGTGACCAGTTCGATGAGTGTCGTAGCTGTAAGCTGTGTCAGGGAAGACAATGTCAAGTCGGCAATGTTGGTGATGCACTTCTGTAAGTCCCACTTTGGAAGGGAGTTATCACTTTTGTGGGTTAACCCAACCCGCTTAAGTTACTCCTAGATTAACTCATTTTTAGTTTAATAGGAGAGTAATTAATCCGGAAGTAAAGAGGTAGGCTAACCTACTTTTAATCCAGTATGATTTGATAGGGAGTGAGTTATCCCATTAATAATGACAACCAAATTACCATATTTGCCTATTATTTTTTATTTTTTTAATATGTCTCTCATTCTCTCTCTCCCCCTCTCTTCCCTCCCCTCTCTCTCTATCACGTAACTCTCCCTCACTCTCACACACATTAATTTTGAATTTAAGTACTATTCATATTTAAAATTTTTTATTTTATTTTAATTTTAAACTATTTTAATATATGCTATAAATTGAATATATCATAAAAATATTAATATTTTAAATAAATAACATAATTTAATTAAAATTTGAAACATTTAAACGTCATTAATTATAGATTTTGATTACTAGTTATCTTAAAAAATATTTTACTTTAATTTTTAAATATTTTTAATATATTCTATAAATTGAATATACCATGGAAATGTTTTTAGATAAATAACATCAATAATTTCACTAATTAAAATTTAAAAGTTAAAAGGTATTAATTATGAGTTTAGATTATTATTCATTTTAAAAAATATTTTATTTTAATATATTTTATAAATTAAATATACTATGAAAATAATTTTTTTATAAATAACGTCAATAATCTCACTAATTAAAATTTAAAAATAACAATTGACATTAATTACATGTTTAAATTAAAGTTCATCTTAAAAAATAATTTTATTTTATTTTTAAACTATTTTAAATATATTCTATAAATTAAATATACCATGAAAATAATTTTTTATAAATACCATCAATAATCTCACTAATTAAATTTTAAAAGTAAAAAATGTCATTAAAATTTTTAATTTATTTTACTTTTTAAATATTTTTGATATATTATATAAATGGAACATATGGTGAAAATAAAATACTTTGATCAATAACACAATAATTCTCCCTAAATAAAATTTGAAACATATAAACAATCATTAAATACGAGTTTAATTTACAATTTATCTTAATTTTTTATTTTTGTTAAAATATTTAAATTATATTTAATAAATTAATTATATTTTAAAAATAAAATTTTATTTAATAAAAAACATCATTACTTTAAGTACATAGAATTTAAAAGTTAAAAACATTTTAATCGTTATTTAATCTTGATGTAAAGAAAGTGGAGAAAGAGAGATCGATACAGAGTGAAAGGGAGGGAGCATTTATTAGGGGAGAGGACATTTATTATCGTGGGTCATGAGCTTCACCCACCTATATAGGTGGGTTTCAAAAATCAAGAATAACTTTGAGTTAACTCTTAATCTAACTTGATTAAATTAAAATGGCAAATAAAGTAAAAAAAAAGTTATCCTAGGGTTAACCCTCAATCAAAGACTCCCACTTTGGAAGGGAGTTATCACTTTTGTGGGTTAAGCCAACCCGCTAAGTTAGCCTTATGTTAACTCATTTTTAACTTAAGAGGATAGTTAATTCGAAAGTAAAGAGGTGGACTAACCTATTTTTAATCTAATGTGATTTGATAGGAAGTGAGTTATCTCGTTAATAATGATAACTAAATTAACATATTTATCTATTTTTAATTTTTTAATCTATCTCTCTTGCTCTCTCTCTCTCTACCTCTCCCCTCTCTCCCCTCTCTCACGTCACTCTCCCCGTCTCTCACGTACATCAATTCTAAGTTTAGGTTACTATTGATCTTTTATTTTTATTTTAAATTATTTTTAATATATGCTATAAATTGAATATATCATAAAAATAAAAATATTTTTTATAAATAGGACAATTAATCTCACTAATTAAATTCAAAACATAAAATTATATTAATTACAGATTTTGATTACTTTCATATTAAAAATGTTACTTTACTTTAATTTTTAAATATTTTTAATATATTCTATAAATTGAATATATCATAGAAATAAACTTGTTTGATAAATAACATCAATGATCTCACTAATTAAAAATAAAAAATGATATTAATTGCGGTTTTAGATTACTGTTTATCTTTAAAATTTTATTTTATTTAAATATTTAAATATTTTTAATATATTCTATAAATTGAATATACATGGAAATTAATTTTTTTGATAAATAACATCATTAATATCACTAATTAAGATTTAAAAGTCACAAATATTTTTAAAAGTTACTATTTCTTTTAATATCTTTATTTTTTAACTTTTATAAATATTTTAATAGATTCTATACGATAAATATGCCATTATAATAATAATTTTTTTGATAAAACTATCATTAATATTACTAACTAAAAATTCAAAGAGGATAAAAGTTATAACAATTTAATGTTAAATATAGTTTAAAAAAAAAATAGGAGAGAGAGAGAGGGTGCATTTAATGAACTTAATCCACATGTAAACTCACCTCCGTCGGTGGGTTTCGAAACCCAAAGATATTCCGTGATTAGTTCACGTTTAAGTTTGATTAAATGAAATTTATAATCAAAACGTCAAAAAGTTAGTCTAAGGTTAAATTTGGGTTAGCATAAGATTAACCTCTTTCCAAAGTGGGGCATATATGTAACCCTGTTTTCTTGTTCTCGAGATGCCACGGCTGGTGATGGAGCTGGCCGGGGGAGGGGGGGGGGGGTTCGCGTGATGTGTGTGAATGGTGAAGTTTAGGTCCCGTTCGGTTCGAGGATAAAATTGAAACAGAATATGTGTAAGTTATTCCGAGTTATTTTATCTCTATTCTTATTCTTATGGTCGTTTGGTTCGTGAAGAATAAGTATGGTGATATCCCTATTATTCGTTTGGTAAAAAGAAAGGATACGAATGAGAATAAGGGTTGGAAAAGGACTAAATTACCCTTCTTATCTCGGGTTAAAGGGCATGATGTTATTTTATGTTTGGTTGAGAATAAGGGATATTTATTTTATGTTTGGTTATTAATAATAATCTAAATTAACACTCCTTAATTAAATATGTATTCAAAATGAAGATTATATATAATGAATGTAATATTTAATACCATTGATTAAAAGATATTTTAACTAATCTCTAATATTATAATATTAGTATATATTTATTTTTATCATCTTTTTATTGAAACATAATTAATATTAAATACATTAATATGTAAAAAATACTCTATTATTAATTTATTTATACCTAATTATAATGAGAATATTTATTTAGACTGAATAGTATAATTATTTTCTCTCTTCAAAATACCTGAGTTTAACTTTGACAATTATATTTCATGTACTATGTTTTCCTCACATTGAACTAGACAATAAATAAAATAAAAACTTAATAACATCAAAACAATTCCTTATAATTTTTTAAATTAATCCTTGAAATTTATATTTTGAAATATTTTGTATGTGAACTTTTTTAAAATTTTTACTACTGTCAAGTTAATATATTTGTTTCCTTTTATGAGTGATCTAACCATTATATTCAACTTTTGTAACACTTTCAGCAATAAGTCAATTTTATCAACGTCAAATATTAAAATACACATCTCCCTTTTAAATTAATACTTTATTCTTGAAAATATATTATATGCATATTAATATGAATTTCTAATTCTTTTGACGCCTTGGCATAATGTTCATATGAAAAAAAAATATCAACATTTAAAACACCCACGCGAATATTAGATCTTCATCTTAGAGAAAAGTTTACAAAGTTGTTAGAAATGTTTACAAAGTTGTTAGAAATTTTTCCAATAGACGAATAGATGAATGAACACAATGAAATATTATTTATCACACTTAAAAAAAGTTTACAAAGTTGTTAGAAATGTTGGGTAAAACATACAAACAAATTGTCCAATCAATTCTTCTTACATAATTTCAAATTATCAAATTTTGATAATAAAGAGTCACATAGTTTAACAGTCAACTCTGCTACAAATTTCTCTTTCTCGATTGATTGTCTTAAATCTTTCACAAATTCACGTTCTTCAATCTCTCCTCCCGCTGTAGATATGTTAGACATTTCTGCTATCTTCTCATTCGAACTCTTTTCCTGAAAGATGTGTATGATATAGGACGAGTAAATTATAACAATGACTGTAAAGTATAAGAACTTGACAAGAGTAAGGAGATGAGGCTCAGAACATGAGATAATGTAATCACATGGATCATGCTGCTGTTAAGCCATCCAACCCATCATCATTGTCTCAAACATACCTGATCGGACCAACCATAGTTTGACATTGGGAAGGAGTATAATACCAACATTGAACAATGGGAGCAATGAGTAATGGGAAGGAGTAATTTTCTGACAATCTGTCTCCCCTGCACACACACAATTATGTCTCCCCTGAACACACACACAACCTATACCCACTGAACAACTGAACACACACACACACACACACACCCACGGTCTGTCTCCCTTGAACACACACACACACACACAGTCTTCACACACACAATTTTATCTCCCCTGAACACACACACACCCTATACCCACTGAACACACACCCACACCCACATGAAGACTCCCCTGAACACACACACACGCACACACAGTCTGCACACACACACACAATCCTGCACACATACACACACACACTATATATATTGGTCAGCACACATACACTCCCCCTCCTCCCAAAAAAATGTTTCCTGTCAACACAAGCACAAAAAGTCCACCCTGCACGCACACACACACACACACACACACACACACACACACACACACACACACACACACACACACACACACACACACACACACACACACACACACAACCTATACCCACTGAACACACACACACACCCACATGAAGACTCCCCTGAACACACACACGCACACATAGTCTGCACACACACAGTCTGCACACACACATAATCCTGCACACATACATACACACACACACACTATATATTGGTCAGCACACATACACCCTCCCTCCCCCCCAAAAAAAATTTCATGTCAGCACAATCACAATCTGTCTACCCTGCACACACATAATCCTCACACACACACACACACACACACACACAACCTATACCCACTGAACACACACCCACACCCACATGAAGACTCCCTTGAACACACACACAGTCTGCACACACACATAATCTTGCACACATACACACACACTATATATATATTAGACAGCACACATACACCCCCCTCCCCCCCAAAAAAAATTTCATGTCAACACAAGCACAAAAAGTCAACCCTGCACACACACAATCCTCTCACACACACACACACACACACACACACACACAACCTATACCTAGTGAACACACCCACCCACCCACATGAAGACTCCCCTGAACACACACACACGCACACAGTCTGCACACACACATAATCTTGCACACACACTATATATATATTGGTCAGCACATATACACCCCCCCCCCTCCCCCCAAAATTTTTTTTCCTATCAACAGAAGCACAAAAAAGTCTACCCTGCACACACACAATCCTCACACACACACACACACACACACACACACACACACACACACACACACACACACACACACACAACCTATACCCACTGAACACACACACACACCCACATGAAGACTCCCCTGAACACACACACGTGCACACACAGTCTGCACACACACATAATCCTGCACACACACATAATCCAGAGGAGATTGGAAGTAATAGACGAATGAGTGTAACACAAAATTGCACAAAGCACATTATGTCTCCCCTGCACACAAGCACAATCTGTCTACCCTGCACACACATAATTCTCACACACACACACACACACACACACAAAACCTATACCCACTGAACACACACACCCACATGAAGACTCCCCTGAACACACACACACACACAGTCTGCACACACACAATTCTGTCTCCCCTGAACACACACACAACCTATACCCACTGAACATATATGCACACACCCACAATTCTGTCTCCCCTGAACATATACAATCCTACACACACACAGTATCAATTGGTCAGTTCACATACTCCACCCCACAAAATAAGTGTCATTCACATGAATTATGGATTATGAATAAACTGATCATTTACCATTGACATATCTGCCACCCACTTAAATAACCCACAACCTGCTGTTCTATCATCGGGCTGTAAAAGATATGAAAAATATTTAAGTAAGATGCATTTGATAGTGTAACCAAAAGAGAAGAACTTAACAAGGAGTGTGACATGTACCTTTGATTGTGGACATACATAAAATATTTTCCCCTTAGTCTTACTAGTGTTTGAGGTCCGCCTCCTACATGGGCCTTTGCCACAAGGACAAAGTAATAACTCATCCACCCACATGAAGAATCCACACGACTTATCATTCCTAAACTGTAAGGAAGTATACAAGAGAATATGACATATAGAGCATTTCAACAAATAACAATTTGTAATTGGGACTAACATACACCAAGTGGGCAGCCATAGTAGGGACATTGGGGATTCTTGCTGCTGTGGGAGATCTTGATAAGACATTTCCTTTGACCACATTCGCATTGAAAATAATATTTACCATCGCCCATCATTTTTGAATCCATTTCATCGATACCCTAAAAATGGGAAGATCCGTTGTACAGGGAATGTTATATGTGGTGGTCTTAGGCTCAGATAGATCTCATTCATGTCTACAGATTCATTGGAGAACATATATGCACTCACATCCCAAGTCACCTGTAGTAAATCTCACCATTAGTAGGGGTGGCCCTTAGACCGTCCTACCTACTGTAGGTGTGACATACAACCAAGGAAATGAAATGAGATGCCCCCACAGTACTCCTCATCATATGAATGGCTCCTTCCCATCATTATAACCCAATGATCTCATTTCTGGTTTAGTTCGCCTTTTTTTTGCTGCAATAAAGGGGTTAGCTGGAATGGGGTAACGAAAGATATCGGGGTTACAGCCGGGGATATGCCATTCCACCAAAATATCAGCAATATATCACAAATAAAACATAAACATAAACAAACAACAAAAATCAAAACACATGTGCATGTGTAGCCGCCAAAAGCCCGAGGCACACTGTAAAAGGCAAGGCTGCTCCAAAAAATTATGTGAGTGGTAGTTGTCAGTATGTCTCAATATGTTATGAAGTTTTCATGCTCATAATCATTCATATGGAGTTTATAGCGAGTGACGATGCCATTCCTCGAAGATATTGTCATATCTAAGAAAATGTTAAGGAATTTATGTTACACAATAGCCAACATGTAATCAAAGCACGAAGAAAATAAATGTTCCATCGCACCGGTGAAAAGGATATGGGAAACATTCAGAAATAGCCTAGGCGGCTTAATATCCATCCAGTTTTCAACTCTTGTGGTAGGGCCAAGAAGATGGAACGGTCTTCCACAGAGCGGAGAAGGTCAATAGCTCTATATACCTCTTGCGCAGGAAGTCTAGACAACTTTATTAGCAAATCAATTGCCTCATCCATTGGTGGGGTAGCTTTTTTTTTTCATTTCAAATATCTCTCTGGCCAAGGTCATCCTATCATGACCTAGCGCCACCAACTTGTCTATTGAATCCTCATTGCCCTGTGACACCCGCTTCCTCTTCATCCTGACATTGCTAGATGAGGGCACGTTGTTACGGGCTGGAGAAACTCCCTCATTCGATTGGTTGTTAGTATTGGGAGTTTCGACTCTCGACTCTTGTTGATTATCAGTTGGTTCAGAATCATTAAAATTACTACCTATATTAAATTCAGTGCCCATGCCCGTGCCCCCCTCCACATTCTGCTCATCATCATCATGCTCACTACGCGTGTCAAGGTACGAGCTACCTTCGTTGCATGCAGCGTTATCACCTCTCGCCATAGAGGTAGAGCAAATGATCTCCATCTCATCCATAAATAAGAAAAGCTTTCCTTGAATTGTTCTATACTCTCTATTGATCTGAAATTTTAAACAATATTCAATTCATCACTAATAAAAAAATATGAATCAAAAGAACATATATGCAACTTTCGTACCGCTATTAGATCTTCCCAGCTTTCGTCTGTGCCTGGGGTAGCTATTTTTTTGTCATCATCCCACCCCCAACCCGATCGACTCTTGACATTCAAAATTAAATAATACCTTTTCTTTAGATTTTTTAACCGATTCTTCAAATTTTTCATTGAGTAACCTAACTTTGTCGTGTCATTGAAAACTTTGATTGTTTGTCTCCATGCATCTCTTGTGAAATTTACATTGACAAAGCCGTCATTATTAACATGATGTTCTACCAACAGGTCTACGAAGACTTTGTCAGCATGATTGCTCCAATTTGCCACCCTAGTCTTTTCTTTGGATACACTCATAATTTCTTAATAAATGAACATAATATAACATTAGCAGGAAATATGTTAGAGTAATCCAAATACAACACATGACTGAATAATTTATGATGATATAAAACATGTTTTTACTTAAAAGCAGTGACCATAATGTGCTCGTCTAAAGAATTTAGATTAACATTAATACAATAATCAGGGAAACATATACATAAATTTAAATGAAGCTCGTCTAAAGAATTCAGATTTTATGAATAAGATTGGATCTGCATAATAGCCTCAGACAAGACAAAGAGGTTAGAGTAATCCAAATACAACACACGACTGAATAAATTATGATGATATAAAACATGTTTTCTACTAACAAGCAGTGACCGTAAGTTTAATGTGCTCGTCTAAAGAATTCAGATTAACATTACTACAATAATCAGGGAAACATATACATAAGTTTAATGTGCTCGTCAATAACCATTCAGTTTTTATGATTATGCCTGGGATCTGCATAATAGCCTTTAACAGACAAGAGAAAGAATAGTATGTAAAATCACACAACAAGGAATATACTAAAACCACCATCGAACAAGCCTATATGTAGGATGCCAAATTTCACATTAAATCAAACAACAAGGAATGTAGTATGACCTACAGAAAAATGACTTATTACCAAATTATGAAGATCGAGCATAAGTTTAATATAGTATGACCTACAGAAAAATGACTTAACAAATTAAGAAGAACGAGCATAAGTGAACGAGCATAAGTTTCATGTAGTATGACCTACAGAAAAGGAATGTAGTATGACCTACAGAAAAATGACTTAACAAATTATGAAGATTGAGCATAAGTGTAATGTAGTATGACCTACATCAAAGGAATATAATATGACCTACAGAAAAGAGGTGTAGTATGACCTACAGAAAAGTAACTTAACAAATGTAGCATGACCTACAGAAATCTGACCATTATTTATATTCTGGTTAAGCAAAATATGAAGTTCGAGCATCTAATGAGGGGCAGTAGCAGCCATGACTGCTTAAAATATACTTACACGAGGGAAGGAGCAGCCAACACGGTGATGAGGGGAAAGGAGCACCCACTCATTGAAGGGGGAAGGAGTACCCCACGGAGTGACCACACAGAGGTGAAGGGGAAGGAGTACCCCACGGAGTGACCCTACATTATAAGTTGAATATATGTCACATAAAACCATCTTATAAAAGGGAAGGAGAAAGACGTGCAGGGCGTCATTGCAGTAGAGTACCACAAGAGACGATCGTGACCACAACATCAACAAATGGGGAAGGAGAAAGGCGCCCAGACGTCGTTGCCGCAAACCACCACCAGAGACGACAGCAAGGGCGCAGATGGGGAAGGAGAAGGACGCATCGTTGTCGCAGACGACGACCGGAGGACGATCGAAGCCGAGGAGTACCACCGGTGACACGCAGAGTACCACCGGAGACGATCGCGACCACAACAGCAACAGATGGGGAAGGAGAAAGGTGCCCAGACGTCGTTGTCGCAGACCACCACCAGAGACGACAGCGAGGGCGCAGATGGGGAAGGAGAAGGACGCGTCCTTGTCGCAGACGACGACCGGAGGACGATCGAAGCCACGGAGTACCACCGGTGACGCGCTACCACGAGACTATCGCGATCGAAAGGGCAACAGATGGGGAAGGAGAAAGGCGCACAGACTTCGTTGCCGCAGACAAGCACCAGAGACGACAGCGAGGGCCCAGATGGGGAAGGAGAAGGACGCGTCCTTGTCGCAGAGGACGGCCGGCGGGCGATCGAAGCCGCGATGGTGCGATCGGCGGAGCAGGAGGGTAGAAGCGGGGGAGGGCAGGAGCGAGGGCAGGAGCGGCCGAAAAGGAGGCGAAAAACGGGGTTACGGGAGCGGGGATATGTCATTCCACCGTTTCGTAATCCCGATATCTTTCCTAACCCCATTCAAGCTAACCCCCTTATTCCGGCCATTAAAATGCGAACCAAACGTGAAAACAGGGATATCCCGAGCTTAACACCGAACCAAACGAGGCCTTAGTAGCTTACTGCTGGGTGGGTGTGTGTGTGGGGGGAGGGGGGGGGGTCCATGGTGTTGGGAAGTCACCACCCTGTACGGCGTTCTCCTCTCCAGTTTTGAGGCGTGGTCGGACGAGAAGGGGAGATTGTGGGGAGCACCACAGCGACTTTGTCTGCTCGGGGAGGAGGGAGGGGCCTTCTTAGACGGTGTTGATGTTAGATACGCGTTTTCCGTGGCCCAACGAACGAACAGGTCCTGCGCCCGGTATTTAAGGGAAGTGCGGGCTGGACCAGTGGTGGAACAAAATTGCAACTTTGTTCCTTCATTTGGCTAAAAGAGAATAGTTTGAAGGCTTAAAGGGTGTGAACACGCAGTCAAGTTACATGCTCTCTCTCTCTCTCTCTCTCTCTCTCTCCAAATCATGTCTCACGCATGTTATACCTTCTAAGGACCAATAGGTGTGTCAACACTACAGTATATCTATGAACTATAATAAATGATAACTAGGGTGTAGCTAAATTAGAAGTGACCCTTAGCTGCTCTCTAATATCCTTGCTAAATGCATAGGTAATTCAATGTACATGTCGAATGACTTCTTATATAGATCTCAATGTGAACTTCCATACAAATAATGGTAGAATTTTTTATTGTTTTCATACTTATCGTTGGCAAGTCATTCGAGGTGGATAGCCACACATACAGGAAAGCATATCTCTTGGGCCACTTCCCAATGGCCCCAAATGTCCTCTTGGTCGGACCACATGCAAGTACTACGGGATCCTATGGAGGCAAACCAGCCGTGCCAATTATTTGAAGACACACGGTTGGAGGAGCATCATATTGCCTCATATCACCGTCCAAAGTTGCCTCCACCAGAAACTTAGATTCTCCTTCGTTGATGATTTATATATACCAGGCAGAAGAACACTTGATGAAACTTTCAAGCCACAACTTTGGGTCCAAAATCAGTTCTATGAAGCGGAACCTAAAGAGACTGGAACAAGCAATCATCATGACGAAGTTCATCAAAAAGATCCTCAAAGTTACACAATGTATTTACCAGTAGAAAAGAATAGTCAATGGATTATCAAATCCAGCGTACAGGATATCAATCAACAATCAGTAGCAGACCAGGATTATATTTTGACACGATCTTTACAGATGTTCCCATCACCAAACAGCACCTCTTTACACATGTACTATCTACAAAAATCAATCATTCCCTCATCCCGGTCCAGTGCAAGTCTTCAAGATCACAGTGTGAGTCAAAAACAGAACATCGGTATAAAGCATGGTGTAGTCTGGTTAGTTCAAGTATACCGGGAAGAACATATAAAGAGATTCTTGCAAGTAAAGACTGCGTGAAAACAACTCTAAGATGCAAACAACTGAGTATAGTTGACAAATGAAGCTACAGCATCATATTGCCTGCTCCACAGGCCACATCTGAGGCCCAGCAGCAACCCATATGAAGCTCTGAGGTAGATCCATGGAGGAAGTCAGATCCCCCTTTCATAGGTCATTGTGGATGAGTTTATTCAACAAGGTTGTCAAAACGGCATCCCTCTTCTCAGCCCGTGCCTCCTCCCTGATCCGTCTCTGTTCCTCCCTCTCTCGCCATGCTTGCTCCAACATCAACCTCTCCCTCTCGAGCTTTTCCATGGACTGCCTCCACTCTTGTTCAAACATCCTCCTCTCTTGAGCCCTCCTCTCCATCATCTCATGCCACTGTAGCTCCATGCGCTGCTGCTGGTGCAGGAATTCCTGTAGAAGCTCATGAATACTGCTGGTCGTCTTTGACTTGTCTGCTGATCGCAAAGGCTGCCCTCTATCAGGTTTCTTTTTCTTGCCCTTGGCATGGCGTTCATCATCACTGTCTTCATCCTCCTCCTCCTCATCATCAGATAACTCATCAGAGGATCTATCCCCACTAGGCCTCTTCAGTTTCTTCTTAGCTTGTGGACCGCTGGATTCAGACTCTAAGAGGAGTCGTTGCATATTCTTAGCTCTCTCCATAAAGACTGCGTGCAATTCATCAAAGAAAGGGCATTGTCTACCATTCTCTGGATCAGATGTCTCTTTGCCCTGCACAAAAGAAAGACAAAAAAAAATACACTCATTCAGAAGGGTTTCTAGCTGTCCTTGAATATGCACACCTATTCAAGACCGGAAACGGAAAAAACTGTGAGAATGATTTGCGAAGAAAATGATAAAGCACTCAAAATCTAAACATAATAATAAACACTCCTCAATGGATACCAATTGACCATTTCGAGCAAAGATAATTGGTCTTCCACTATCCGCCAATGGACACCAAAACACCAACTAAACAAGACAGCTATATGTCCCAGAATCACAAAAAGAAACTGTGGGAGCTAATCAAATGGGAGGCAAATCAAACCAAAAAGGTACTTCCTTTTTCTTCCAAAAAGGAAAAATATTCCTGCACATCTGGAAACTCTGTAACACCATTTTTCATATTCTTCTAAGTGCAAACGATATATAGCTTGATGCATGTCTGAGGCTACAACAGCTGCGATTTCTTTGCAGCCCAAAACTCTGGATCTATAAAAGGGAGGCTCAGCAACACAGGAATAGGGCAAAGCAGCTATATATCTAAAGCAATTGCTTGCCATCATTACCGACAACGAGTATTTCAGAAAGCATGTGGTATGTGCGCAACAAACAGTAGGTCACCAAATCCTTAGGCCTTTCCTTCATCCAAACCTACCCTCTCTGCAAGTTTCTTCTAGCTTAACCCATTCTAGACTCCTCTTTTAATCATTGTAGCCACTATCCCACCTTAAAAGTTTGATACAAAAAAATCCATATGATCATCTCCAAAGACAATTCCAAAACACCCCCACTCCAAAGTTCTCAGTTTCCCAGAATGAGACAACCTTACGTTCAGCTAATCCATGCGCAGCCCAATGACAAACAATTGAAGCGGGCCAACTAAACCAAAATCAGGGCAGGCAGGATCCTGAAAATCGAGCCAAATGTTTGCATGCAGAACAATGGGAATTGCTTTCACAGGCATTCTAACAAACAGAGTCACAGAATAAGTAAAACAAAGCCCATCCGGACAAAGAAACCAAAATTGTGATCCACCCATTCTCAAACCAGGACAATTAACAAGAATTGGGAGAATGACGGAATGGGGGCGGGACGGACCTTGTAGCGGTTGACGAGGTTCTTCCACTTGCACTTGCACTGCTCGGGGCTGCGACGGTGGCCCAGCTCCCGCATCCGCGCCGCCACCGCCTCCCACAGCGTCTTGTTGCTCCGCTTCGACACCGTGGCGTCCCGCTCCAGCTCCGCGCGGATCGCGATGAAGTCCCTCGTTTCCTGCTGGCTCCACTGCGGGTTCCCCCCGGCCGCCCTGCCGGCCCCCACGTCCTCCCCCTTCTTCTGCTGGTGGTGGTGCTGCTGCTGGTGGTGGTGCTGCGCCGCCGCCGCCGCCAGGCCCCCCATCGCCGCAGCCATGTCCCCGCCCAGCTGCAGCGGCAGGGACGCCATGATCCGCCCCAGCGCCTCACTCTCCCCCCCTCCGCCACCCCCTCCTCCCCCCAGCATCATCTTGCTGAAATCCAGGGTTGCACGGCCGCTTCCCCCCCTCCTCCTCCGATCTAGCGGCTCCTTGTAGCAGAAGAAACCACCACCTTCTTCTTCTTCTTCTGTCACACGCACTCCCCTCTCTCTCTCTCTCTCTCTCTCTCTCTCTCTGGGTTATCTATCTCCGGAAGGAAGCTTTCTCTCTCTAGACTATTTCTCCTCTCTCTCTACAATTTCCGCGTGGGCCGACGGATCGGACGTGGGAGTTCCCTGGGGTTCATTTGTAACGTTGAAACGGGAGACGAGTTGGGGGGGGGGGGGATTTGGAGATATTTACGGTCAGTGCCCTCCCCGGCCCACCTGTCCTATTGGAATCGACAGATTTGCCCCCACCAAAAATATTAAGGTCGTCTCTATTCCTCAGATTTTCTTGACATCCACCGACTCTGCTGGACTCTTCATAAAAAAAACACTCCGCTTTTTATTTTGAGATTTTTTGTATAAAAATTATTATTAACAGTAAATTTATAAAAAAAATATTTTTAAAAATATATTAATAGATATATTATTACATTAGGATATTTATATTGACTCGTGTAGACCCGAGTATCGTTATGTTAATTTTTTCTTATATAAAAAAAACCCATATTGAGGTTTTACTTGTTCAAAGGATTCTGGAAGCCTCAGTGATAGCTACACACGAACATTAAATGAAGAGATATTTTGATTGGTAGTTCAAGTGGTTTGTTTGTTGGCATATGGGATTCTCATATTGAAATATGCTTTTAATGTTACAACCCTCGTTAGCTGTCAAATTTGTTCCCCAGTCTCCCCTCTGTGACGTGGGACAGATGAAGGATTACAGCGTTCCCTCGGGATAAGACCAGGGAATTTCACTCGACACATTGACCCCAAGGCCTCGCTTTGATATACGATTAAATTTGGGTCAGTCATTATTTAATCTAGGATGGACTCTTTTTGAAGTCTAAATTATTTTAATATTTAAATTTAAATTAAATTTAAAAGATGAATATTAAATCCGAAGTAATTCTGGATTTCAAAATTCACCTCCAGAGGTGGGCTAAGGTGAATTAACCCAACAATCAATACTCAATAAATATACCTTCTCTCTCACACCCATAATCAATATTTTCTCTCTCTAAAAATAATAATTATTAATAAATAAAATAAAATAATAAAATAATAATTATAATACTGATAAAAATTATAAAAAATAATTAATAAATATAATGTTATAATAATAAAATAATTTTAAAATGATAAAATTTTTAAAAATGATAACTAATGAATGTAGCATGGAGAGAGAGACGTGAGAGAGAGGGGAGGGGAGAGAAGGAGAGAGAATGAGAGAGAGATTTAAAATTATAAAATGAGAGATAAATATGATATTTTACTTATAAATATTATTATGTTAACCTATTACCTATCAAATCACAATAGATTGAAACTAAGTTAGTCCACCTACTTACTTCTGGATTAATACTCTTACTATCAAATCAAAAATAAGTTAATCCTAGACTAATCTAAATAACTTAACTTAACCAAAACTAATTTAACTTAACTCAAACTCCCTACCAAAGTGAGGTCAATAGTTTAAGATTGGCGGACAACGGCTTCCTTATTTGAACGTAATCCATATAAAAAAGCGTCTATGATGCCTCAATTTTTATCATACCCATTATGAATCATTTGATCGGATGATCTGGGAAACACTTGTTAAAGATATCTTTAGCATACAGTTTTTTTTATACGAGATTAGATAAGTAAAATTCGAGATGTGGCTCGATAGTTCGTCATCTTTCTCACGATAGGGAGATCTTGGATTCGATTTCGCTATCTAACATGTGAAGCAGGATCACCTAATCACGAATTATTTGTAAATGTCATACTATTAGTTAGCGAGATCACTTATCTCTAATTTATAAAAAAATATAGAGCATTAATTTTGAATCTTGATTCCCTATAACTCCCTTGGTCCTTAGACCACTCAATGATGTAGAGATTCATTTCACACATCTAAATAAGTGGACTGGCCTTTATAATTAAGCAAGATTATGAAAGAATAAAATGATGCACTACATGGAAATCACATATATCATATGAAATATATATCCTGTCCTTACTAATTAACATCAGTCAAATATTCTTCGGCATCTTCCAAGTTACTTTTATACGTGCCCTTTTAGGAGTTATTTATGCAGGAGTAATATTTTGTGTATTAAATTCGATACACAAGATCAACTCAAATTATAATCTTCTCTCTCGTTAGTCTAAAAGAAAGTTGACTATTTTTATCGAAAAAAGTACGTCCTGCATCAGGCTCGTACGACTCTGCGTCAAACTCGTATAACCCACTTTTTCGCTCGACGAAAAAATACAAGATTAAAATATTTTATAATACTGAAATATTTTGTTACAAGAATAAAATATTTTGTTATAAAAATGAAATATTTTACTTGACTATAGAAATGAACGAATAAAATATTTTATAAAAATGAAACATTTGTTATGCGAATGAAATATTTGTTATAAGAATAAAATAGTATAGAAATAAAATATTTTATTATAAGAATAAAATTTAACAAAATATTTTAATTCTATATTAAATGTTTCATTCGTTAAGAAGAATATTTTAATCTTACAAAATATTTCAATATTGTATTTTTCCGTCGAACGAAAAAGTAGACCGTACTAGTGTGACGTTAGATGTCCTTTTTTTGACAAAAAATAGTCATTTTAATTTTTTTTTAATCAATAAGAGTGAAAATTATAATTTGAGTTAGACTTTATGCATTTGGTTCGGTGCAAAAAATATTACTCTCTATGCAATGGTCCATGGGCCATATTTCATGCCATCCCAGCTACACTGAATCACTGATGCTTATTAATTGGCATGTTCAAGGATGCACAAAACGCCTACAAGCAAGCAAGTTGAAACTTAAGAACCCACGCAAATTTATACTTGGTAGCTCATTCTCTATGGCCACCTTCTACTGTATGTTTTGAAAATTTGACCCCTAAATCTGGCGTTTCCTTCGTGGAATTAATTTGTAATATATCTAACCCATCAATTGATCATTTAAAGTTGTCTAATCAAACGGGCAAGGCCACACCATGGCAGTTGTTCAATCAAAATTAATAGGGATTTGACTACCGCTTTTTATCGGGCTCTCATCCAAATTAATAGCTCCATGCCTCATAGCTTATTAATCAATTAATAGAGATTTGACTACCGCTTTTTTTCTTAACCTTTAACATCCAGCCAATGTCATCAATAACGACTCAATGCGACTATGGTCAGTTTGTTTATGCACCAAAATCGCTGACGGCCTTATTAACCAATCAGTCTCATCCAAGTGTAAGCTCATCAATGCCTGTTTACCTTAGAACTTGCGGTGTGTAGCAGCAGCCAAATCCTCCCAAATTAACAACTAGTTTCCATCGCCCCCTCACAAGAACTTGCCCCGTTTGTTTCCAATGTGGGAGCCCTGTTGTGTTGTTAACTTTCAGTAAAATAATTATGACGGCACATCTAATTAAAAAGATGATGAGATTAGGAATAGGATATGGGTTAGAATTAGTGGCATATGATGTCACGCCCAACGGCATAAATAATGGAATAAAATAAACTGTTTGAGGGGCATTTCTGACAGTGTGCTTCGCCGCCCGCGCCGTCTCGTCTCATGGCCGGGTGGGAACGTATCCGAATTCCGAAACCGCGTCCACGGCCTTTTCGTCCCGGTGCCGCGGTGACGTGGCGCCCTTTTTTCTTCGTTTGGCGTTCGGGAATACTTTTACCCGGAAGCGGCGGGGATCTGATCTCCGTGTGAACTGCCGGAAAAGGTTTTCGTGTCGGGGTGCGCGCGGACATTGGACTTGACGGTAGCGATTGAGACGGGCGGGCAGTTTGCCAGTCTGAACACGGATGCCGAATTCCCCCCTCCCACCCCCAAATTGTCAGACTCCTCTGCTGCCAAGACGATATTGATGACGGGAAAAGGAAAAATCTAAAAATCTGAAATTGAGTAGAACAACTACAATCACTTGATCCAAACAAACAGGGGTCAGACGAGATGGGGTGGGTGCCCGTACGCCGTGGCGCGGTGGCTCGGACGCCCCCCCCCCCCCCGCGCCCTCGCTGGGCGTGGGTTCGAACCCGTTTCTCCTGTGGGTTGAACCATGTGACTCGTAGGTAGGAGGCACAGGTTGGCCACTGGCGCGCCCCTGTTCTGCACCGTGTGACATGTACCGTTGGCGATATCTTTCAAAGACAATGGGGGTTGACATTCGGGCATCCCTTAGGTAGGTTCTCCTCCACTCCCAGTCTCCCCTCTATAATTACTCCCCTCTCTTAGTCCTGTTCCTCTAACTTTCATTTTTTAATGAGTCTCAGTTCTATTGAGGTTGTGTTAACTTCAGTCTAATGTAATGTGAGTTAAGTTTATTGACTAGTTGGGGTGGATCTACTCAGGATATATCATGATATACGTGAGTTGGCTCGACTTTGATCGATCGACTTGAGTCGAATCATCCAACCGAGTTCAATATCCTTTCAAATTAATGACTAGAACTGACTCGCATCGTATATTACTCAAATTACTCATTCTGAAGTATGAGTCAACTAACCATGGATGTGAGTATGCGTTGTTAATCTCAATGCAGAAATTTGATGTTTAGAGGATCATTCAGCCAATCATCTAATGCTAATTCATTTTATTATAAACTTTTTCCCACTTTTCATCAATATATAATAAGATGAGATATTCTTCACCTTGAAACTCCCCTGGGGTGGACACAATCCTTACTCTAAAAGATCAATAATGAGAGAGATAAGAAGACCTTTTTCAGATATTTGCATATTCCCAGTTAAAGATGTAAAACTGTGGACACAGTACATATCTGAATTCAAATCTGATCAGAAGGTGTGCTATTAGTAACATACCCGATGTCAATAAGAGATTCGCGTATTTGAAGTTGTACACGTATCTAGTAACATTCTCATGTTTAGTGAGAAGGCAGAAATTTGCTCACGTCTATAAGGCCAAGCACCTGTCTACCCATGGCTCGAGGTCCAACAACGATCGATCGATGGTCCAGTACGCTACCCGTCAAGGTCTGCAGAAGCACTGGCCCGGAGCCTAGATCCTGTACATCGCGTGCTCCTACGTTGTTCGACGTCAGTGGCACACGTCTTTGGTGACCATCACCGCATTAATGGCAGAACTACCACCAGACGGTAAAGGAACGACGGATCAACGTCACATCTCACTTGCCCTGTCAGACAAGTAAACGGGTGACCCATGTCTCCACAAGTCAGGACAACCTCAGCATCGCTAAGTCAAGAGACAAAGGTCAACAAATGAACTGCACAGAGACCCTAGTCAGACGATCAGGGAGATATGTGTGGATGTGGGTTTAAAAATTAAGATTTAAATGAGGGGAATAGAAATATATATTGCGATGAAAACACTAAGAAAAGAATCATAATCACTAGAGATCGAGGACATCGTAGGATAAAAACAAGAGTGATCGAGTGAGGAATAAATACCTTTGGGTGAGCGGCGAGATGTATGAATTTCAACTTTATTTCTCTCGGCCGGTCGATAAAGAGAGTCTATTTTCTTAATTACCCTTGTAAAAGAAACAAACACACAACAATAAAAATTGGATTAGAATATGAGAATTGTAGTATCAGTCCTTGAAAGATAAATATGATGAAAATATGTAATTGATGCACATCTTGTTGGTGTCGTGTTTAAACCCTTTAATGTAAAAAGATAGATAAAAACATGATGATATTAAATTGGGGAGGTGTGTAATACTTGCACAAAGGGAGAAGATGTGCAATAGTTGCACAATAAGAGGATCTCAATACGAGATATGATCAAACATAAGAGATATGACGATGATGTATGAAATTAAACTAATGAAATTAAAAAGATAAGAGAAGATAGGGATAGAATAAACTTATTGGATGATGGGATGACTTCTCCAAAATCTCCAATAGACTTCAAGTACTCCTAAAAGATGTAAAAATTCATGGACGGGGGAGGGAGCTCCTTTCTTCAAAGTTTCTTCTCATTCTTCTTCCTTCTTCTTAAGAGTTTAAGGGATTAAAGAATCAAGGACCTTGCAAAGCTCAAAGCGGAGGGGTATTTATAAGAGAGAAATTTGAGCTAAAAATCATAATAAAATTAAGAATAAGATTTTCAACTCATTAAGACGAGGGAATACTTCCAAAAGGACTCCTTTTATATTAGGAAAATATTAGAATCATTTCCTCAAACACATACAATCGTTAAATTAAGAAATGAAGTAATTGGACTTGGAATGGGACTTCTGAAAGATGTAGGGTAAAATGCGCCATGGCAGCAAGCTGCGACTTGAAATGTGTCCACCGAGGTTGCCACGATTTGGAGTCATTTAAGTCGGAAAGAAAATCCATCAAAAATGGGAAAGCTGAAACACGTCCAATGACCAGGACACGACTTGAATGAAATGCGACTTCCCGATAGCACGCGACTTGAACTGAGATATTTTTACATCATAAGCGGAAGGCCTAAAGACGGAAGGTATGAAGTTGAATGGTGTTAAGATAAGGTGAGGTTATTTGGATATTAAATCGTGTCGCCCAGAAGGGGCGCGCTTTGGTTGCGTTGTTGCAAGGGGACGCGTTCTAGAGAAATATCGAGAAAATCAAGAAAAATGGGAATAATCAAGAAAAATAGGAAAAATCACTCAAATAATGTAATAATGAGAGCCACTTTGAGCCATTATAGTGTGATATGAGATTTACTCAATATGGTATCAAAAGTAGAATGTCTACAATATGCCAAACTGGCCACCCTCCTACTCCCTCTCTCTCTATGACTAATCGCTACCCCTCCCTCTGAGCACTCAGCCTCCCCCCCTGAGCGCTCACCTCTCGCTCAATCGGTTACTTAACTTAAGCATTAGAGAGTTGTCCCTTGAGATATCTCCCAGGACTTTTTCTGGCGCATATTCGTGACTACAAGGTCCCTCTAGTGGCATCACCCTCCTCCCGCACCTAAACAAATCTTGAGAGTGTAGCTCGTGGATCGAGGTGACAAATCTTGATCTCTACACTTCTTGGTGTCGTCTGTGGAAAACGAAACTAAAGGCCATCGTGGCACTTTGAGGGAACTACCGCAACATCAGCAATCGTCGAGGGACCACTGGCTCTCGCCAAGCGTCCTGGGATGAAGTGGCAAGCAACCATCTCTCATAGGGGGACAACGTTCAACCTTTGGCCCACTCCACCGCCGAGGAGCTAGCCAAGATGCGCCGTCCGCTCCAGATACTGACGGAGGCTTACCATGGCCTCCTCAACTGTCAGGAGGAGTAGGACTGCGCCACGGAGATCCTGACACCTAAAAGTAAGGCCAGATGGGGGCTAGCAACTGTGCACCCTCGGTCGCCTCCATGACATGCACTTTGCGACCACGTAGGTACTCTCCGCACCGCTCGGCGAGCCCTCTCCACTCTAACCTAGGGATGGCCCGTTGTCGGCTACGCTACGGCGATGTAAAGCGAGAGCTCGAGGGAAAGGTGCTCTACTTGGAAGACATCATCCAGGCAGCCAAGACGAAGGACCTGGTCGACATCGACTTTCAGGCCCCTTTTTACTAGGAGATTTTGGAGACACCCATCCCTCCAAAGTTCCAACTATCGCCATTCACTCCGTATGATGGCACGGCCGACTCGATTGACCACCCCCATAGCATCAAGTCTAACCTGGTCTTCCACCGGGCCTCGAATGTTGTGAAGTGTCTGGCCTTCACCACCACGCTCTAGGAGAACGCTAGGACATAGTTTGAGTCCCTGCCAGCAATCTCGATAACCTTTGTCTAGCAGATGAAGTGGATGTTCAAGGAGAACTTCTACAGCTACAAGAAGCAGGCCCAGTCTACCGTCAGCCTGCTCGCCATCCGACAAAGGCGTGAGGAATCCCTGTCGGACTTCGTCGCCCGCTTCTGCAAGGAAGCACTCCTCATCCCTCGCCTTGACATCATCATAACTACCACCACACTGACCCAAGGGATGCATGACCACATCCTTCGCCGCACATTAGGGGTCCAGTCCCCCACCACAGTCATGGAGCTCCCCACGCTAGTCCAAAGGCACACCAGCTACGAAAAGGATGTGGTTGCCCTCTGTCAAGCAACTGGAGGCGACCCCGCTAAGCAGAAACGCCTAGCTGAGCACCGCAGGCACAATCACGGAAAGTGGGAATGCCACGACCATGATATGCCGAAGGTGAGGCCCGCTTAACCACTCCCCCCCCCTCGAGCAGATCCTCATGGAGATTCAGGAGGAGCCATTCTTTTAGTGGGAACAACACGAACGGGTGCTGAGTGGACACTTAAAGGGTAAACCATGTTGAACGCACTCGTGCCTGATCCTCGAGTGCCTCAACAAAGAAGTGCCCCAAGGAGCTCACTACTTTGCAACATCACTTCTAGCCCATTCACGGGGACTCTATGGGTAGCACCATACTTCCAAGAGAGAGACTAACTAGCCAGCTCTCTTGAGAGACCTGACTACCTAGCTCCCTCGAAAATAATGGGTGGTGTTTGACATCTCCCAAAGGTGGGCTAACAAGTCTCCTCCCAACAAAAGAGAAGGACGTACCAGCCCCTCCTCGAAAACCAAGCTTTCGGACTTACGCCTGTTGGAAGGCATACTGAGTCGGCATATCGAGCCGCTCAGGCCAAGAAGCCCCAATAATGGGGGACCAAATAGTCAGCTCCCCAGGGAGAAGTGACCAACTGGCCCTCCAAAACAACATACTCTCATTCGTCAGATAGGCAAACCACGCCACTCACCAGAGCCGGCCAAGAAGCAGCCAATAATGACGGGCTGAGAGGCCCTCGGAATGACGAACTGACTATAGACCACCCACTGCTCGACAGAGCCAAGCCAGCCAAGTGCCATCCAGTCAACTACATGACTATGGGCCGCACACCGCTCGCCAGAGTTAGGTCAGCTAAGGTTCCATCCAGTCGACACACTTGGAGTCAACGTACCCTAGCAAAAATTGAGGTCAACTCGCCCAAGTGCGACAACCTTCTCCCCTCAAAACTCTTGCAGCACTGCACATTCATCCACAAAAGAAAAATAAAAGCATGACTACCATGCAAGCAAGAAAGATGGGAACGGAGAAGAACTTCTGATTACATGAAGAAGGGGAGGGCAAGCACTCTGTCACTCGGCGATATGGTCCTCGCACTCGGTAGTTAGAGAAGTTGGGTCTTGCGGAGCCACTCCAGGTACTGGGGGGCAATCAGGGAGAGCGACCAAGTCCTCGGCCATCCCCTTAGGCTCCTTTGCATGCTCTACAATTGCTCCGCTACCGCCGACACCTCGATCACCACCGCCACAGCCCTCACCTCTGCCTCACTCCACGCTACCTCCGTCGCCTGTAGTTGCACTCGGGATATTGCCCCGCCCACTCGACGCACTCTTTAGCCCTCTCCAAGGATTCAGAGAGTGCCCGGAGCGGCTGCTTCTCCACCTCCAGGGCATGCGCCAGGGCAAGCCATCCATCATGGACCTTTTGCGTCCAAAGATGCATCCATGTTGGTCGTCCAGCGGAGATCGTCCAGGGGAACAAAAGTGCGGGTGACAGCGATGAACACGTGGAGGGCTACGGTCACCTTGGAATTGGGCACCAGCTCGCCCCTCTACCACCTATGCCGATCCATCGCGATCATCACCTCCACGTTTGGAACACTTCTACACCACTCAACCTCCATCTCCAACGGCTCACTCAAAATGCCTCCAGGAGTGCTCGGTGATCCTCCTTCGACCCTCGGACCAGCTTCCTGCGCTCTAAGCTTGACGGACAGCTAGGGACAGCAACTGGGGCCAAAGGGAACGATGGAGAGATGCGCGCGGTTGATGGCCTCTCGACTGCACCAACCACCAAGGAGCGGTAGCAAAGACTGCCCAGGGTAAGTGGAGTGGCCGACACCGCACGGAGATGGGTACTCCCTCCATGAAAGCACGCCCTGCGCATGTCACAACACCCCCTCACCAAAGCCTACAACATTCCTCCCGAGCACTGAGCACTCTCATTGCTCGAGAGTACATAGGGGGCTAATGAGGAGGGGAAAATCTGCCAATAACTACCGACTGATGGTCCAGTACGCGACCTACCAAGGCCTATAGAAGCACTGGCCTGGAGCTCAGACCCAGTACGCCACATGTGCCTCCGTTGTTCAGTGGGAGCGGCGCACGTCTCTGACAGCCATCACCTCATTAATGGCGGAATCACCACCAAATGACAAAGGAGCGGTGGGTGAGCGCCACGCTTCCTCTGCCCTGTCAAGTAAGCAGGCAAGCGACCCACGTCTCCATAAGCCAGGACAACCCCAGCAGCACCAAGTCAGGAGGCAAGGGTCAATGAATGAACTCCACGAAGACCCTGTAAATAGGACTCTGGCCAGATGGCCAGACTAGCCACCCTCCAACTCCCTCTCTCTCTCTCTCTCTCTCTCTCTCTTTCTCTCTCTCTCTCTAGTTGATCTCTACCCCTCCCTCCGAGCACTCAGCCTTCAACCCCCGAGTGCTCGCCCCTCACTCAGTCGGTTGCCTGATTTAGGGATCGATGGGTTGTCCCCTGGGATATCTCGCGGGACTCCTTCTGACGTGCGTGTTCGTGACTGCAGGATCACCCCAGTGGGATCCTCCTCCTCCCTCACCTAAACAAATCTTGGGGGTGTAACTCGTGAATTGAGGTGACGAATCTAGATCTCTACATTTAATAATTATTATTTTATCTCTTAATATCATATTATTTTAATGCGGTGGCAGGTTTGTATAGTATAAAATTGAAAATATTGTACTTATAGTTGATATTGTACTACTTTATTATTGAAAATATTGTACTTATAGTTGATATCGCACTACTTTATTTAAGTCATACATGATATCAACCATTGGGTTCAGTTACATGTGTATCTGTCATCTTATCCAATATAATTACCGAACTGAAGTATGCCATCTATTACGGCTTCTATCAACATTTTGTATTTTGGGTATGATATCTAATAACCAACAGAAATATCAACCGCGTCATTGAATTGTAGGATGTCATCTACATTCTGATTCCCCGTGATTATATTTGACTTCACACATCTCGTGAATTTTTAACACATAAATCATCTTCCTTTCTGTCTATGTTACAAAACCATAATTTCTTGGACTCATCATATTTAAATGTCTTTAAGGATGCAGTTGAAGGTGGCCACTCATAAGTGGCATTTGATCTTAAAAGCACGCAGGGAGAGAGAGGGGATGCTTGCAAAGTGCAAACGAGGTGGGGGTCACGAGAAGGGGTTTCTAGGGTGATGGGGTACGTAAGAGGCCCGTGTAACAAAAAAATTTGGAGGGGAAGGAGAAGAGAACAAGGGGTTTGCTCGTCCTCACATATATATGAACGGGATGCACATGAGTTCTACCTTTTCTTCCTTTTGGTTTTATGAATATGACCTATCATTTGACCACCAGACACCCACCCGGAGGACAAGGATCGAAGTTAGCCAACTCCAAAGGAATTCCCATTCATGACACAGTCTCCTACTTCCATGTTGGGGTTAATTAGGTGATCATTCCACTCTAATAAAAGCATAAAATTTGATCCCAAGATCTTTCTTATGAAAGAGACTGAAGTCCGGAGAACTTCTGATTATTCAATCTATCTAGAACAAAGACTCATTAGCCCATGAATGTGATTCCAATCCCTTCTCATGGATGTCCATTAGAAGTCGTCAATAAACAATTTTATTGGAGTTCTGTTTTGTTTATCTATCTCTACTCTCTTTTCTTTAGTCATCACCTCCCAACAACATCGATGTTTTTGGATCTTAGTCACCATTGTTCATTTTGGTTGACTAAATGTCTATGTCGTCCGTGCGCTATGGCGCAACGGATACCCCGCTCCCCTGGGGGGAAGTGAGTGACAGGTTCAAAATCCACGCCATTGGTGGCGTGGGTTGTTGGCCTGCCCAGGACGTTTCTCTTCTGCGTGTGTGGGGGCACACGCGTGTATCTGATGTCTCACAGTGCTAGGGAGGCATTCTTTGGGAGTCCCGCGGGGTTCGTTCCCCTCCCCTGTTATCTCCTCCCCGTTATCCCCTCCCGTCTCTGGCCGTTGCGCCAGACAGTCCCAAAAAAAAGATTAAATGTCTCTGTGAATAGAAGAGGGAGTTGCTTGGATCTGGAGTAACCATTAGTGAGAGGACAAAGATGGGAATGACTAGGACCCCAACCTATACCTTGGTGGTTCACTCCTCTATTTTGCATGGGAGATGTTGTGAGTTCAAATCTTCCAAGTGACGTTGATAGTTGTATATTTTCTCACCTCTGCTCTTAATATATTTATAAAAAAATAGGGGAAAGACAAAAGAAAAAAAACAAAATCTATATTGAAATCAGTTGATTTGTCAGGGTAGGGAGGACAAAATAGCGCACACATTATAGTCTTCGTTTGGAAATAATGTTCGGGAGTGATTTTGGAGATTCCAATCTCCCCCTAACAATTCCTTCCAAAGATGCATATGCCCGCCGTCAACTTTTGTCTTGGAAGAATTTTGGGCGTCATAGAGAAACAGGGAAAAAAGAGGCACATTCAAAATTTAAAAAGTGGTTTAAGGATTGCTTATTCTTCTCTAAGATTATGTTTGGGAATATTTATCACGGGGATTCCAATGATTAGAATCCTCTATAAAAATCTTTGCATTTTCAAATGAACCTAACTACTCTCGACTTCTATACATGTATAGATTTTTCCCGTAGGAGAGAGATAGACTCGTGGGCATCCGAATTTGAAAATTGACAAAAACTCAAAGCACCGAACTTTTCACGCTTCTGGCAGGGATTCATGAGATTGGCGACCGAACACCCCCCCCCCCCCCCCCACTTCAAACTTTTTATGAGATATGTCACTAATAAGAGCGCGTTTGGGAACACCACCATGGTAACATGACTTTTTAAAATCTTCTCTCCGTACCGAGGTGTATGATGTCAGAGATTAACAATGATTAAAAATCTTGAGAAACTGGTCTCAGCGTGATTTTGAGATTTGAAAATTGTAATCAGGTTTGTATCTATGTTCTCTCACCATCTCACAATCTCCTCTCCACGAAAATCAAAAAATACCTGCTCATTTGTTACAAATTAAATCATGTTGGGAGATTTTGGTTCGAAAGTCACGTCCATATATGTTCACAAACGCGTCCTAAGCCGCATTCTTTCCACCAATAAAAAATACAGTCCCACCAACTAGAAAAAGAGGGGCATTATGATCTTTGCCAACCAAAGAAAATTACAGTCCACTTACTCACGAGAAAATGGGATAAAAATTAAACAACTATAATTCATTTTTTTTAAAAAAAAATCTCATCTTCATTAATGATGGTACAGATGATGCGATTCTCAATTTTTTTTCATTGTACGAAATTTTACCAAATGCGACTTAAAAATTTTGAAAAAAAAAAACAATTTCCCTCCAATTGTTAAAAAACGCAGCCATAGTTGAGCTTCGGCTCAATGTGGATTCCCAAACTAGTAAAGAGGTGTCACACTTTAACTCACTTGCTGTCCTGCAATGAAAGGGGCCCAGATGATCAACACCCACCTCCGGCGGCCGTACACAGGATTCGCTTTCAGTACCTAATTAGCTTTGCAAGTAGCAAGAGATGTGTAGAGCCTTGCTGTTAGGCTGGCACAAGCCAGCTTTGAGAAAAGTCTTATCACAGAGAGGAGGTCATTTTCATAGAATGGAGCAGACAAACAGTCTCAATGACAGGGACAGATGTCCACTTCTGTATATGATGGATGGGTCCAACCATCATATGCTGAATCTGAACTCGAAGCCTCTTCTTGGGTGCATGGTTCAGGTGTTCACCGTTGCTTTTAAAAAAATCTAGAGATGGGTAGATGGAGATGGACTTTTTCAGTGCCAACCAATCAGTTGACTGTGTGGCAGAGTCAGGTGTGTCAACATTTGTGATTATATATGGGATTTGGTGTGCATCAGTGCATGCGTCAACACTCCTGCGTGGGTACGTAAATAATACGTGATTATTCGGGCTCGCTCCGTTATAAAATTTAAAATACCTAATTTTTTATTATTTGTTAAAATGATAATTTTATTTATTTATATTTAATTTAAATAAAATTTAAATTAATCAAATCATCTGTTCTGATTTTAAAATATTTCGATAGTTTAACATATTCTACGTGGAATTGTTCTAAGTTTTATTAAGATGATTATTAAGAAGAGGAAAAAAGAATACTAAGTAAAAAATCAAAAGACACTTCTAACGACTCTAATCATAATAATTTTGATGAAATAGATATAAAAAATTTAATAGATATTTATCACATTAATTACCACGTAGGAAACATAACTTGCAAGTCAGTAATAAACTTTTAGGAAGTGAAACAGACTTCCATCGTACCATATTTTCTTTCACAATTTACATTTTATATTATATTATTAAATATATATATATATATATTGTATGATTATGATATTACAGATAGATATTTTATGAAGCGAATAGTATGATATCTTTATATATTCTGACTCAAATTCAGATATTATCTGTATTTAAAAAAATAGATACAAATTCAAATATCATGCATCAACGTGGACTCGTACTCGAAACAGATTATAATATCTGGATCCGTTGACATATCTATCGAGGATTTCAAGTATGTGAGGTAGTACTTTTAGAAAAAAATTGAAATGTACGGTGACATTTTTCATGTACATTCAGAAATAAAAAGTTTCTTCTCTCTTTTTTTGGGGGGGATGTTTGTAGTTTCCAAGTAAGTGCAAGAAGGGGAGTCGAATCTATGACCTCTCTTGTGAGAGAGAAGTGAAAGGTGATACTGAATTATAGGCTACGTGATCACACAAAGAAGATAAAATAAATAAAATAATCTATTTAAGATATTTGTGCTCGACTCTTGTTATGATGTTCTCAATGACCATGATCATTCATTTGGTGAATAGCGATCGTGAATTAAATTTTCGTCGATTCAAGTTTGATTCGTTTGTCATCGAGCTAGAGCCAACTGTGACGCGGACGGCATCGGAGGATGGATTGACGGTAATTTTGGAGACGCGAGCGCGATGGGATAACTTGCTATCTCACGCAGCTCGACTTCACGTCGGACGGTCTCAGACCGGACGACACTCGTATCTCACAAAAATGATAAAGGAGGGAAGTGGGATGAACAAAGGGGCAAAGCTCCTTCAACTCAATTCTTTCATTATACAACATATCATACGTAACACCCTTAACCCCCTATTTATAGGGAAGTCCATAACATACATACCATCTAACTTTCACTAATTGTGTTTATACCCAAGTTTAATAAAACAAAGGTCACCAACCTAACTTTGACTCTTGGGTTTAAGAAAATATAAAATACAATAACTTTTGACTATGACTAGTCTAATAAATAAAAGTAAATATATATGTAGTAATACATGTATTTTACTTACATACACACACAAATACGTAAATACAAAAGTAAAAAATACTCAGGATGCCGAGTCTTCGAGGGAGTCTCCGAGCCACAAGTTCGATGTCGGGGTAGTGCGGCGTCGGCTCCGAACATTGGGCCCGGTAGTGGGCCCGATGTCCTCACCAAACTGCAAACTAGGTTAACCAAATTTTATTTTACTCCAATTTAGGTCATTTAATAGTACAGCTTAATTGAATCTCATTTGACCTCCTTCGATACTAATTAAACTTGATCCATTTATATTCACCAATTTATTTGAACCACTAAATAAATGAAACTAATTGGAAAGATAAGTTCATGTCGAACATAAGTACATATTCATGGAATAATTTGTTGGCCCTAGATATGGTAAATCAAAAGAGAGGTGAATTAAGTTTGTTCAAAACTATGTCCGATTTTTGTAAAATCACACAATTCAATAGTTCTATTTTATTGGATGAGACCTAATCACCCTATTACAATATTAACAATGTTATAAATCTTTTAGTCTCAAGTTGATAATGTGTTACATGTCAAAACACACAAGAAAGGGGAGGGTAGGTGTAAGGTTTTGCACAGCACCTACGGACGACGTAGCGGATAACAAAAATTCATTTGCCCGATCCCGGTATTATGGAAACCTTAATATGTGCTCTAATCAGTGTTTCTATATCTCCAACCCGTCTAATTACAGGTTGCGTGTTTATACCTTGCGCGGAACGACGCTGTCCGCTATACCCGATGTAAAATACCGAGCCGCACAACTGTACGGCCTCTAGAGCAGATCCACACTGACCCTTCTGCAGTGACGGTGGTGGGGACACCGGGTCCACTACCGGGCCCACTACTCGGAGCCGACGCCACACCGCCCCGACTGCACCGAGCTTATGGCTCAGAGACTCGATTGAAGACCCGGCATACGGAGTAGTTATACTTGTGTGTATTTATATCTTTGAGTATTGAGTATTTGTACATGTGTAAAATACATGTTTTACTACATGTATTCACTTTTATTTTATTAGGCAAGGTTGGTCAAAGTTATTTGTATTTTAATTTTGTTAAACCCATAAAGTCTTTAAGTGGGTTGGTGGGTTTGTCTTGTTAGGCTAGGGCATAAACCAAATTAGTGAAAATAAGGAGGGTGTACGTGTAATGGGCCTTTCCTATAAATAGGAGGCCAAGGGTGTAAGGTTTTGTATGTTATATGATGAATTGAATGAGTTGCATCCTACGTGAGAGGATTTCCTCCCCTCTTGTTTTCTTCTCTCTTTTCTCTTTTGTGAGGATTGAGCGTCGCCCGGTGTGAGACCGTCCGGCGTGAGGCCGAGCTGTGTGAGATAACAGTTATCCGTTCCCGTCCTATTCGTGATATCGGAGTGCCGTCGATCCATTCTCACGTCGCCGCCGCGTCAAATTGGTATCAGAGCCCAACACGGCGCCTCCGACGGGCCCGACGTCTCCGACGTCTCTCTCTTTCTCTCTCTAGATTGCTAGAGCAAAAAAAAAAGAAAGAGTAGCAGGAATATCTCGGTTGGAGAGAGTGGGAAAAAAATAAAGAAAAAGGAGGAGCATCAAGATCTCGGTTGAAGTAGTTGAGAAAAAAAATATTTTTTTAAAGCATCGAAACCCCCTCCGTACTCTCTCTGTTTCTCTATTTTCTATCTAGGTTCTCTCTCTCTCTCTCTCTCTCTGCACAAGGCCGAAGAAAGGTCAAAAAAAAGAAATTTTTTCTTTCGCGGCACGGGCATCGTCGCCCGTGCCCGCCTTCAAAAGCGGCAGTAGCCGCAACGGCTCTCGCGGCCGCGCCCCAGCACCCGGCCGCCGCCGCTCACGGCCCACCCTCGTCGCCGTCCGGCAGCTCTGCGCCGGCCCGCCAGCCCCGCCGTCACCTCCGCCTGCGCTGCCAGCGCCTCCGCACCCGCGCCCGCCGACCGGTGGCGGCCGCCCGCACCCGGCCCCCCAGCCCGCGCCCCTGCGCCCGAGCCTGCGTGCCCCCGCGCCCTGCCGCGCGCAACGCCGGCCGCAACCGACCGTAGCTGCGCCAGCAGGCGCCAGCAAGCACCCCCGAGCGCACCCACCGCGCCCGGGCGCGCCCTCCACCCGGCCCGCCTGAGCGCCTGCGGGCGCCTGCCTGCGTGCCGCGCCCGGGGTCGGGCCCGGACCAGCTCCGTGCGCCCGTGCGCCGACGCCTTTGGCCGCGTGCGCCCCAGTGTCCCCACGCCCAGCCGCCTGCCTTTGTTGGCCACCTGCCAACCTTTACCCTCCCGCGTGATTCACGCAGTAGGTGAGATTTGAAAAAAAAAAGTGAAAGAAAAGTCAAAAAAAAATTAGGTGAAGTTTGAAAAGAGAAAAAAAAGTCAAAAAGTAGATTAAAAAATGTTAAATATATATAATATATATATAATATATATTATTATATATATCTCTATATATCTCTATATATTATTTGATTAAAAAAAGAGTTGAATATATATATTATTATATATCTATTTAACTTATTTCTTGTGGCACCCGAGTCCGCTATTACGGCTCGGCCCGTGTCTGAGTCGTCCGGATGCCGACAGAAGATCCGAAGATCACGGAACGGGCGTACCTCTGAGTCTCCCTGCGCGGAGAATTTGGACTGATTTGTTCCCCTGCGTGAGAAATTTTAAGCGATTTATAATAATTAAATCCTCCCTGCGTGGAGTGAATACTTTGTAACCACTCAAGCTTCGTCGACGCCGTGCGGGCCCGCACGTTCCCGCTCGCCTTCGTCTCCGGTCGGAGTTAGACTTTTCAGTCTAGCTAGGTACGTGCTCCCCTCACTTACTCATCTAGTATCTTTTCAATTACCGCGCGACGAAGTGAGAGAGAGCCCTATCCATGCAGCCAGTCTTCTGAGTACATCGCTGTGGACGGAAAGCGAGGGCTTGTATGTACCCATCCTTAGGCCCTAGACTGTCGCATTAGGGCACCTTAATTGTCAGGAGATAGTTCCACAACTACTTCGCCTACGGGCGAGCAACCCTCCCTGACCGGTCCCTTCAAATTGGCAATTTGTCAATTAGCCAACAAAATTTGGGTCTATAGCTTGCTAATTATCGGTCACATGACTGCATCATTTAGGTCCGAGGTCGTGCATGCCACGTTGGTCTAGGAATTCATCCGGCCGTCTAGAGCGCCCTTCAACTCTACAATCCCACATGGATCAGAAGAGCGTGAGTGCTATGTTGGCTCAGCTCGAGCATAATCTTCTAACCCATTTTGAAGAATCCATAGGCCAACTTCGACCCGAGCTAGATGAGAGGATCCGAGCCTTAGAGGATCGACTGAAGGGAGAGGAAGGACGAGTGAATGGCCATGACGATCTCGTAGCCAATCCTCGGGAGGAGAGAGAGCAAGCCCGCCCGAATCAGGCTCCCAAGGTAGAGAGCAAGAGGCCCGTACGTCTCGAGAGAGGGACCACGATGATGAGGATATTATCCTACGGAACGTCAAGATTGACGCTCCGAGTTTTGATGGGTCCCTCAACCCCGCTACATATCTTGATTGGGAGACCGGGATGGACCAATATTTTGATTGGCATCGCCGCATGACCCCTGCTACAAGAGTGAGGTTTGTCAAAATGAAACTCCTGGGTCAAGCCAAGACCTACTGGTGTAACATCGAGAATCTCCTAGCAAGGAGACGAGAGGAGCCTATAGGCACGTGGGAAGAAATGAAGGAGAAATTGAGGGAGAAGTATCTGCCACCTTTCTACCATCAGCGTCTTTTAGACCAATGGCAGAAACTCACCCAAGATGGAAAGTCCGTGGACGAGTACATCGCCAAATTTGATGACTTCTTCCTTCGGAGCCGAGTCATGGAGGATGTCTCCGTCACCCTCTCACGGTTTAGGGCTGGCCTACACGAGAGTATTCAGCGGGAATTATTCTTGCAGGAGGTTAACACCCTCGAGCACGCCTACCAGGTTGCACGAGATGTTGAGAGGTTTCAAAGGGTGGTCCCACCTCGGGTTCCCACCTACCGCCAACCCGAAACCCCATAGTCCGCTATACTGAGAGAGCTGGCCCCTCCACCTCCTATGTCTCTACTGCTACCCCACTTAGGGCCATTGCCCCTACTGCTCCCTTTCTAAGGAACCCTTTACCTGCACCCGCTGCCGTGCCTAGACTGGAGTATACTCCACCAGTTGAGATGAGAGATGACAAGGGAAAAGGGGTCATCCCTAGCACCTCCCAACCAGCCCCTATCTCGGGAGTTCGATGCTTCAGGTGTCATAACCTAGGGCATATTGCCACCAATTACCCCACCCGAGCCTTGGTCATCACCGACCCCCAGCCTGTGGAGCTTCCACCTCGGGAAGAAGAACCCCTTGAGAGATATGAGCATGACCCTGATCATATTGTCCAATTTGAGGAATTAGATGCGGGGTTTGATAGCACGCATGTCGAGTACGTGCAAGTGAGAGATATCATTAAGAGTTCTAGTCATGGACGATTGGGTGTAGTTCGTTGCATCCTAGCTCACCCCCAGGAGGACGACTAGCGCCGAACCTCCATATTTCAAACCTATATCATGGTCAAGTCTAAACCCTGCAAGGTGATCTTTGACAACGGGAGCTGTATTAATGCAGTCTCTTCAGACTTTATCTCCCGTCTAGAACTACCTACACACCCTCATCCGAGACCATACAACGTGGCTTGGGTTGACGACACGTCTATCCCAGTCACCACTACATGTGTCATTCCCATCCAGTTTCAGTCCTACCAAGGACAAATCCTATGCGATGTAGTGCCTATGAAGGTCGGGAGCATCATCCTAGGACGGCCACGGATCTACGATGTAGACCTTACTACATTCGGTCGGTCCAACTAGCGTTCCTTCTCCCACAATGGGAAGAGGATTCAGTTGCTTCCAACACCCCCAAAAATGGCCACGGGAAAGAGTCCTACCTCCACACCCACTACATCCCCCAAGAGTCAGGAAAACTCCCCAACCCCTACTACAGGGAAACCTTCTATTCCCTCTTCTCCTACACCTGTCACTCTCATCCCTAAGGCCCCTAAGGTTGACCATGACCCGATTTGGCGCCTTAACTTCATAGGTGTTCGTGAGCTGAATAGGGAGGTTACCGAAGGTGCCCCTGCCTGGGCTGTTATTATCACCATCACCCCCGAGGAGTCTCGAGTCTCAGTCCCACCCGAGGTCCAGGTAATTCTGCAGGACTTCCCAGATATTTTCTCAGAGGATTTGCCCTCTCGACTCCTTCCCATGCGTGACATTCAACACGCTATTGATCTTGTCCCTGGTTCCACCCTACCCAACCTTCCCCATTACCGATTGAACCCAAAGGAACATGCTGAGCTCCAAAGGATTGTCGAGGATCTTATCCAAAAAGGTTTCCTCAGGGTGAGCAAGAGCCCATGTGCTGTCCCTGCCTTGCTCACACCCAAGAAGGATGGCACCTGGCGGATGTGTGTTGACAGCCGCGCCATCAATAAGATCACTGTCAAGTTTAGGTTTCACATTCCCCGTCTTGATGACATGCTTGACATGATGAGTGGAGCCACTATCTTTTCCAAGATTGACTTGAAAAGTGGCTACCACCAGGTCCAGATTCGACCAGGGGACGAGTGGAAGACAGCCTTCAAAACCAAAGAAGGTCTGTATGAGTGGCTCATCATGCCGTTTGGGCTATCCAATGCCCCCAGCACATTCATGCGGCTTATGACAGAAATCCTTCGACCCCTCATCGGTCGCTTTGTTGTCGTCTACTTCGACAACATTCTCATTTATAGCCACAACCCTCAGGACCACATTCATCATTTGAGGGAGGTCTACGAGACCCTGAGGAAAGAAACCCTGTTTCCCAACCTGACTAAGTGTGAATTCATGACAGACCGGGTCACTTTTCTCGGATTTGTGGTTTCAAGTAATGGAGTGTCTGTGGACCAATCCAAGGTCCGAGCCATAGTAGACTGGCCAGAGTCCCAGAATGTCCATGACGTTCGAAGTTTCCACGGACTAGCCACCTTCTACAGACGCTTCATCCAGGGATTTAGCACCATTATGGCACCCATTACGGATTGCATCTGTAAGGGAAATTTTGAGTGGACCAAAGCTGCCTCCCAGGCTTTTCTTGCCATAAAGGAGCTTATGACCAAAGTCACTGTCCTCCGCCTACCAGACTTTTCCAAAGTCTTTGAGGTTTCATGTGATGCATCTGGCGTAGGAATAGGTGGAGTGCTTAGCCATGAGAGCCACCCTGTGGCTTATTTAAGTGAGAAGCTTTCTGATGCGAAGCTTCGATACTCCACATACGATAGGAGTTTTATGCCGTGGTCCAAGCCCTTAAACACTGGAGACACTATCTCTTCCCACAATAGTTTTTCTTATACTCGGACCACGAGGCTTTGAAATTCCTTAGCTCTCAGAAGGGTTTAAACCCTAGGCATGGTCGGTGGGTAGAATTCCTCCAGTCTTTCACATTTGTCCTAAAGCATAAGGCTGGCAAGGACAATAAGGTGGTCGATGCCTTGAGTCGAAGGGTCTCCCTTCTTTCCACTGTGCGAGTAGAGGTCACTGGATTTGACAGCATGAAGGAACTCTATGGAGAGTGTCTTGATTTTGGCCCTGCCTACTCTGCTCTGTCTGCTGGACCCTCGATAGCCTTTTCTGACTATTTACTCCAGGATGATTTTTTATTTCGAGGGCAGCAACTCTGTGTCTCGAGAACTTCTGTTCGGGACTTCCTGATTTGGGAAATGCATACTGGAGGTCTTGCTGGTCACTTTGACCGCAACAAGACCATCCATTCTATGGAGGAGCACTTCTATTGGCCTGACCTGAAGAGAGATGTGGCCAAGATTGTAACCCAGTGTAGGACATGCACAATGGCCAAACAGGTCAAACAGAACACTGGTCTCTACACTCCTCTCCCCGTCCCTGATCGACCATGGGTTGATGTGAGCATGGATTTTATCGTTGGGTTACCACGCACTACTCACAAGCATGATTCCATCTTTGTTGTCGTTGATAGGTTCTCTAAGATGGCCCACTTCATTGCATGTTCCAAAACATCTGATGCATCTAGAGTAGCTCATTTGTTCTTTGATGAAGTCGTGCGTCTGCATGGTCTCCCCCAAACCATCGTGTCTGACCGGGATGTCCGGTTCACTAGCTATTTTTGGAAGACACTTTGGCACCTAGTTGGCACCAAACTGAAGTTTTCCACTGCCTATCATCCCCAAACTGATGGGCAAACTGAGGTCGTCAATAGGAGTTTAGGGAATCTGTTGAGGTGTCCCGTAGGGGATCACCCCGGCACTTGGGACCTTCTTTTACTCAGAGCCGAATTTGTATACAACAGTTCGGTCAATCGATCCGTAGGTATGAGTCCATTTGAGGTCGTGCATGGATACAAATCTAGGAAACCTGTGGATCTCATTCCCCTTCCCCTCGAGTCTAGGATATCCAAGTCAGCTGAGGAGTTTGTACAGCATGTCACGAGTCTGCATGAATCAATTAGCAAGCAAATCAACCTCAGTAATGAGACTTATAAAAAATTGGCTGATTCGCATAGGCGTCACCATGAATTTCAAGAAGGTGACTTGGTTATGGTACGGGTCCGACCCGAACGACTCCCCTCGGGAGCCGTTAAAAAATTACAAGCCCGTAGTGATGGACCCTTCCCAATTCTGTGAAAGATTGGCTCCAATGCTTATGTTGTGGACTTACCTCCCGAATATGGGATTAGCTCGACTTTTAATGTGGCGGATCTAGTGGCCTACAAGGAACCCACAACGATTCCTAGTGACCCTTTCGAGCATTCTCCTCCCATTGAGAGTGAGCCCACCCCTGTGCGTCCCACAGCCTCGAGAGTACCGCACGAGTACATTGAGAGGATACTGGATGAGCAGGTGACCACTACACGGAGTAGGGTATACCAGCGCTACCTTGTCTGCTGGCGGGACCGTCCACCTTCTGACGATTCCTGAATCAGCCGAGAAGATCTCCAGTGCCTCAATCCAGATCTGCTGGAGCACTACCACAGATCCGCTGGCGGGATCGTCCACTTCCAGCCGCCCCGAGAGGGTTGGTGGGGACACCGGGTCCACTATCGGGCCCACTACTCGGAGCCGACGCCACACCGTCCCGACTGCACCGAGCTTATGGCTAGGAGACTCGATTGAAGACCCGGCATACTGAGTAGTTATACTTGTGTATATTTATATCTTTGAGTATTGAGTATTTGTACGTGTGTAAAATACATGTTTTACTACATGTATTCACTTTTATTTTATTAGACAAGGTTGGTCAAAGTTATTTGTATTTTAATTTTGTTAAACCCACAAAGTCTTTAAGCAGGTTGGTGGATTTGTCTTGTTAGGCTAGGGTATAAACCGAATTAGTGAAAATAAGGAGGGTGTATGTGTAATGGGCCTTTCCTATAAATAGGAGGCCAAGGGTGTAAGGTTTTATATGTTATATGATGAATTGAATGAGCTGCATCCTACGTGAGAGGATTTCATCCCCTCTTGTTTCCTTCTCTCTTTTCTCTTTTGTGAGGATTGAGCGTCGCCCGGTATGAGACCGTTCGGCGTGAGGCCGAGCTGTGTGAGATAGCAGTTATCTGTTCCCGTCCTGTTCGTGATATCGGAGTGCCGTCGATCCATTCTCACGTCGCCGCCGCGTCAGACGGTACCCCCCAGCACGGACCTTCCCCGACCCTTTCACCTTCTGGAGAGAGAGAGCAAGAGGAAGGAAAGGGGGGAGGAGCTAATCCTCCTCTCTTAACCCTTAATGCATGGTTAAGTCAAGAGAGATTGGAAGAAGCTCGAATGAGCTTCACGTAGGATTCTATATATAGAGTTTAGGCTTATTTGAAAAGGGCTCCAAAAGACCGAAACTGTATATCTGTCATATCTCATATTATACATATGTATTAAGCTCCATTTACACTCCTTTCCAAAAGGAATTAAATGGAAATAATACATACATTTGTATAATAATAATCCGTCACCCAAGAATCCATTGTGTGTGATCCTCTAGGCCTATAGCCACTCTAGTTTAAGATCCATTAACTTCTAATTCCCAATTAGAAGTAAATTAAACGTATTCTTCGCTTCTACAAGAGCCGAATAATAGTTTAATTTATTCCGAACCTTCGATCACGTTGGGTCAAGTAAATCCACGTGATCCTAGAGGACGCCGGGTTTAAACCAGCATGTCTGGTACCTGTAAGTCCACAATTACCGCATCAATATAATCTATTGCTCCTTCTATGAGTCTGGTACGATCGAGGGTATGGTTTCTGTCAAACCGCATGATCGTGTCATTTGACTATGACCTCCTTAAAGTGTATGACGTCCGTTCTAAACGAACTCACACGACTCTGGCCAGGGATTTAACGGAGCGTCAATGTCATGACCCATTAACTGTCTGATATATACCCGACAGTGAGCGATCCCCTCTTGACCATTGATGATCTTCACACGTATCCTGGAGTGGTTAATGACTCGGTAACTCATGACTTATGGTTAAAGTCACTTAGCCAATTAATTAAACCATTCCAGTCTCGGTGTAAGATCCGATCAATGTCTCAGGTCAAAGGACCAACGATGCTACTGAGACAGTTGAATCTTCAGTTGACATTAGGTATAATCAACCATCTGAAGATCCAATAGTGGAGTAGTTTAGTGTACATCCTCCAAATACATACACCTACACATATGTGTTGGTGCCCCGCACCAATGACCATGAGACTGGTCACTGACACATCATGTGTATTGGTTTAATAGGTAATCAAAGTCCCCGAGTGATTACCCTCCAACAAGGAACAGTTTAGGGCATGTGTACATGTAAAGTCAATCTCATGTTCGAGATCTCATCTCGAGCTGACTTTACAACCACATATCCTAGGCACAGCGTAAAGTAACACAATCGCATATTTACGCTCAAACACCACTTTATAAATAATGAACAAGATCGTACATTTATCAGGTCTACCCGACCCTAAATTGGCATGTAGCACACCAGCACTAACAATCTCCCACTTGAAATACAGCCAATTGCCCACAACTTTGAGGCCCGTCTTATCCCGATGACGCTCAAATACAGTCTGTGTCAAAGGCTTAATCAGTGGATCTGCTATGTTGTCTTCTGACGGTACACGCTCTACCGCCACATCTCCACGATCAACAATCTCCCGAATAAGGTGAAAGCACCTGAGAATATGCTTTGACCTTTGGTGAGATCTCGGTTCCTTCGCCTAGGCGATGGCCCCATTATTATCATAAAATAATGGGATGGGAGCTGATATCTCGGGAACTACGCCAAGTTCCAAGATGAATTTCTTCATCCAGACGACTTCCTTAGCAGCTTCAGCTGCAGCAATATATTCTGCCTCAGTCGTCGAGTCTGCAGTCGTATCTTGCTTGGAGCTTCTCCAACTGACTGCCCCCCCATTCAACATGAATACAAATCCAGACATGGATTTACAGTCATCTGGATCTGACTGGAAACTAGAATCTGTGTAAGCCCTAAGCTGTAGGTCCTCTCCTCCATAAAGCAGAAAAAGATCCTTAGCCCTTCGCAGGTACTTAAGGATACCCCTTACTACCTTCCAGTGCTCTTCGCCTGGATTTACCTGATATCTATTGACAATGCTTAAAGCATTGGCAACATCAGGCTGTGTACATAGCATTGCATATATGATTGACCCTATCGTCGAAGCATAGGGTATCTTATTCATGTGTGCCACCTCCTTAGAAGTTTTAGGACTCATCCCCTTGGATAGGTAAATTCCATGTCTCATGGGAATAAGACCTCTCTTAGAATTTTTCATCCTAAACCTTTTGAGGATAGTGTCTATGTACATGGATTGAGATAATCCTAGCATCTTTTTAGATCTATCTCGATAGATCCTTATGCCCAACACATAGGATGCTTCTCTCAAATCCTTCATGGAGAAAGTTTTGGACAACCAAGACTTAGTTGATGTCAACATCTTTACATCATTTCCAATGAGTAAGATGTCATCAACATAAAAGACCAAGAAGGTCACAGAGCTCCCACTGACCTTCTTGTAAACACAGGGTTCATCTTCATTTCGAATGAAGTTGAAAGATTTGACAGCCTCGTCAAATCTTAAGTTCCAGCTTCTAGATGTCTGCTTTAATCCATAAATGGACCTTTGAAGTTTGCATACCTTATTAGAATGTAGCTTGGAGGTGAATCCTTCAGGCTGTACCATGTACGCCTCTTCTGACAGATTTCCATTAAGAAAAGTTATCTTCACATCAATTTGCTAGATCTCATAATCCAGGTATGCAGCAATGACAAGGAGGATTCTGATTGACTTAACCATGACTACCGATGAAAAAGTCTCGTCATAGTCAATGCCTTGCGTTTGACGATATCCTTTCGCCACTAGTCTAGCCTTGTATGTGTCAACCTGTCCATCTGCACCGATTTTCCTTTTGAAAATTAATTTGCAGCCGATAGGGACTTTCCCTTCGGGTACATCAACTAAGTTCCAAACTTTGTTGGTGTACATGGACTGGATCTCTAAATCCATTACCTCTTGCCATTTCTCGGAGTCTACACTACGGATCGCCTCCTGGTACGACTGAGGATCATCATCCTCATCGATACATACCTTAGAGGACCCCTCTGAGACATGTCCAACCTATCTCTCAGGTTCTCTCGGTAGTCTACCAGATCTCCGTAGTGTCAGTGTTTCACTCTGAATAGGATCAACCGATACACTCTCATCTAATAAGTTTGTGTCTATGGGTTTTGGTTCCTTGACCTCGTCTAATTCTATCTGACTCCTACTATTTTTCTGGAGTAGATATTATCTTTCCAGAAATACAGCTCTCTTGGCCACTAAGACCCTTTGCTCAGAAGGGCCTTAGAAATAATATCCAACCGTCTCCTTTGGATATCTCACAAACCTACACTTATCGGTCCTCGACTCAAGCTTATCACTCTCGTTCTTCTTTACATGAGCAGGACAACCCCAAATTTTAATGTGATTAAAATTTGGTTTCCTGCCCTTCCATATCTCATATGGTATAGAAGGAACTGATTTACTTGATATCCTATTCAATAAATAAGCCGCAGTCTCTAACGCATAGCCCCAGAGAGACAAGGGTAGTCCTGACATAGACATCATGGATCGGACCATGTCTAACAAGGTCATGTTTCTCCTTTTGGATACACCATTGTACTGTGGTATATACGGTGGAGTCCTCTGAGAAATTATTCCATGGTCTTTAAGATAAGAAGTGAATTCATGGCTTAAGTATTCACCTCCTCGATCCGATCGAAGAGCCTTAATACTTTTACCTGTCTGTTTCTCTACTTCATTCTTGTATTCCTTAAACTTCTCAAAGGCTTGTGACTTATATCTCATTAAATACACATAGCCATATCTAGAGAAGTCATCAATAAAAGAAATGAAATAGAGGTAACCCCCTTTTGCTTCCACGGACATGGGTCCACACACATCCGAGTGTATGAGCTCGAGAAGGTCAACATCTCTCTCACCATGTCCACTAAAGGGAGCCTTGGTCATTTTCCCCATGAGACATGACTCACAGGTATCAAATGACTTGTATTCGAACGAATTCAAATACTCATTTGAGTGTAAGTGAGAGACTCTTTTCTCACCTACATGACCAAGTCTGCAATGTCATAGATATGCAAAATTCATTTCATCAGCATTGGAAATTTGCATAACATTAGAACGTGTATCTAATACATAAAGACCACTGACTAATGAACCATTGGCTATAATCAAACCATTATTCATTATAGAGCACCCAGTGCTATTAAAAGCCAATGTATATCTAATGTTATACAAGCCAGAGATTGAAATAATATTCTTAATTATATTAGGAACATAATAACAGTCATTCAGCTCCAGAATGACTCCTGAAGATAAACTGAGGCGTGCAGTCCCGACAGCTTTGGCAGAAACCAAAGCTCCATTGCCCATCCTCAGTTCAATCTCCTTTTTGTCCAATCGCCTTCTATTTGCCAGCACCTGCCCAGAATTGTAGATATGAGATGCACATCCAGTATCCAATACCCATGATGTGGATTCCATATATGACAAATTAAGGTCTATGACAAAAATACCTTCATTTAGAATTACCTTGTAATTCCTCTTCCAATGCCCAGTTCCTCCGCATCGAAAACATTTGTCTTCCTTTTCATTCTTCTTGTCCTTCCCTTTGTCAACTTTGACGATTTGCTTACCCGTGGCCTTTTTCTTTCCCTTCCCTTTGTTACTCGTGGTGGATATTTGAGAGGCCTTCCTTTTCTTGTTGGCCCGGCCAACAATCATTACAGACGAAGATGGTTTATCTTTTTGCATGGTTCCTTCAGCACTCTTTAACATGTTGAGCAGCTCCGGGAGAGTTGCATCAATTCTATTCATGTTAAAGTTTATGATGAAAGAAGAAAAGGAATCGGACAATGACAGGAGTATAAGATCAATGCATAGTTCAAGATATAACTTGAACTCCAATGCATTGAGTCTTTCAATCCACTCTATCATTTTCAGTACATGGGCCTGTACTGATGAACCCTCAGACATCCGTGTCCTGAAAAGCCTTTTTGAGATATCATATCTCTCAATCCTACCCTACTCCCCGAAGAGCTGGCGTAGATTGAGAAGTATACTTCTACAATCAGTCTTTTCAAATTGCCTCTTTAGCTCGGGAGCCATAGAGGCCAACATGTATCATTGGGCAAGGGAGGAGTCCTCAGACCACTTGGCATAAGCCAATAACTCGCCCTCGTCGGCATCAGGAGCTGGCTCAGAATGAACCTTGTCCAACACGTACGTAATCTTTTCGGCGGTAAGGACTATGCGTAGATTACGCAGCCAATCCGAATAGTTCGGTCCAGTTAATCTATTTACATCCAAGATGTCGCGGAGGGGGTTGGATGATGACATTATAATCTGGATAAGAAATAAAAGATAACTTAGCATGTGTTCAAATTCTAACTTAGATGTGGTTTTCTATCTTAGTTAGTCCCACTATTTTTCGATCGGACTATATAACCCTCAGTATATAGAACGGGAGATCAACGAGATCAACCTAGTGGGTCGGAATCCCAACGAGACTGATGTACGACCTTGTGGAAAGCACAACATGCCATACACCATCTCAAGGGCAGTAAACAGGCACTTGCATCTAATGCAATATCCGATATTCGGCCCCTGAGAAATCATCTCCTTGTGGAAAGCACAACAAAGGATATTCTCGGTTAGATCTAACCATCATTACTTCATAGAAATGAGTTCATGACCCGACCCTTGTGAAAAGCACAACAAAGTCGAGTTCAATTCCTCACCCCATTGAGGTCGGGCCTTGGAGTTTAATCCCGTTTCCAAACTCATGGACCTTGTGGAAAGCACAACAAATCCATGAAATGAAGACGTTCATTCACTCCATAATGATGGAGGGCCACGATGACTCCTAGAGCCACGCTTACCAGATCTAAAATTCAATCGCGAGGGAATTTAATTTTATCTTGATCTCACCCTAGGTGGTAATATAAACATATCCAATATATTTACCGTACCTAGTAGTTTGTACAAATTAAATGCATCCAATGCAAAAATAAAACGCAAGTGATCATGGACTTAATCCCTAATGTAACTAAGGCATCCGGCCCGCTTCCGAAGCAGCTGGATCGTCCTCGTCGGGTGTGCTCCGAGCTTTCAAACTCTGACGCCGCAGTAATTACAACTTTTATACAGCACGCAGGCCGAAAAAATGTAAATTACATATCAATAAAATTCCAGAAGCCCTTAGGGAGAGTACAACAATTGAGGAAGATAGAAGTACATTAGAATTTTAGCAGAGAGAGAAAGGAGGTTCGCAGATCCCAATTAATTACATTAATCCAAGTCCATGCTCACTTGCCAACCCATTCAAATAAAATCAATCAAGGGTTATTTTCTAAAAATAATCCTTACTTTTGAATTTAAAAATGGGATGTGCAAACAAAAACAGGCCAGCTTTGTTTAATTTTAAAAATCGAAGCATGATTAATAAAAATTAAACAGACAAGCAGGCCAATACAAGGTAAATAAAGTAGAGCACGTAAATAACCATCATTTTCTATAGGGGCATCTAATTGAGATAATTAATTAAATTTAAATTTAAATTCAATTATCTAATAATAAAATTTAAATTCAAAATTTAAACATGCCAATAATTTAAATTTAAATTCAAACTAATTATCCAATAATTTTGTTTGAAATTAAATTTAAAATAATGTAATTATCCTCAATTAGTAATTTTCTAAAATTCAAAATTTGAATTTAACAATTATCTAATAATTAAAATTCAAATAATTAAAATTTTTAACATTTAACTTCAATAAAATTCAAATTTTGAATTTTTTAATTATCTAATAATTAAAATTTTAAAAATTAAAATTTACTGAAGTAACTTCAATTATTACCATTTTATCTCGAGATAAATAGTAATTATCTCACCTCGGTAAATTCAATACGGTTAAATAAAATTTAACATTTGACATTTACCATCGAGATAACATAATTAACATTCTAGATAAAATCTGATTTAATTTACTGTGCATTTTCATATATATATATATATATATATATATATATATATATATATATATATATATGTATGTATCATATATATATATGTACAAATTTAAGCACATAATAAATTAAAAATAAAAAATAAAAAAATTAAAATTAAAAAAAAACTTGGGCGGGCTGACCCGCCTGCGCGCGGCGCGGGCACTGACCCCCGGGCGCTGACCCCTGGGCGCTGCCTGCGGGTGCCCCACGTGGGAGGCGCCCGCCGGCGCACTGCGCCCTGGGCGAACGCCCAGGGCGCACTGCGCCCAAACCGGGCCGGCACAATTTGTTTAAAAAAAAATTTTTTTTTTTGCTCTAGCGATGCCCAACATTCTGGAAGAACGGAGATGCACAGCATCCCCTTCTAGCAATAGCAATTGAAAATTTTAATTGCTCCTAAAATATGGTTCTATACGATGATAAAACACCGACTAGAGTGCAAACCTGGCTCTGATACTACTGTAAGGTTTTGCACAGCACCTACGGGCGACGCAACGGATAACAAAAATTCATTTGCCCGATCCCGGTGTTATGGAAACCTTAATTTGTGCTCTAATCGGTGTTTCTAAGACTCCTACCCGCCTAATTACAGGTTGCATGTTTATACCTTGCGCGGAACGACGCTGTCCGCTATGCCCGATGCAGAATACCGAGCCGCACAACTGCACGGCCTCTAGAGCAGATCCACACGGACCCTTCTGCAGTGACGGTACCCCCCAGCACGGACCTTCCCCGACCCTTTCACCTTCTGGAGAGAGAGAGCAAGAGGAAGGAAAGGGGGGAGGTGCTAATCCTCCTCTCTTAACCCTTAATGCTTGGTTAAGCCAAGAGAGATTGGAAGAAGCTCGAATGAGCTTCACGTAGGATTCTATATATAGAGTTTAGGCTTATTTGAAAAGGGCTCCAAAAGACTGAAACTGTATATGTGTCCTATCTCATATTATACATATGTATTAAGCTCCATTTACACTCCTTTCCAAAAGAAATTAAATGGAAATAATACATACATTTGTATAATAATAATCCGTCACCCAAGAATCCATTGTGTGTGATCCTCTAGGCCCATAGTCACTCTAGTTTAAGGCCCTTTTAACTTTTAATTCCCAATTAGAAGTAGATTAAACGTATTCTTCGCTTCTACAAGAGCCGAATAATAGTTTAATTTATTCCGAACATTCGATCACGTTGGGTCAAGCAAATCCGCGTGATCCTAGAGGACGCCGGGTTTAAACCAGCCTGTCTGGTACCTGTAAGTCCACAGTTACCGCATCGATATAATCCCTCGCTCCTTCTATGAGTCTGATACGATCGAGGGTATGATTTCTGTCAAATCCCATGATCGTGCCATTTGACTATGACCTCCTTAAAGTGTATGACGTCCGTTCTAAACGAACTCACACGACCCTGGCCAGGGATTTAACGGAGCGTCAATGTCATGACCCATTAACTGTCTGATATATACCCGACAGTGAGCGATCCCCTCTTGACCATTGATGATCTTCACACGTATCCTGGAGTGGTTAATGACTCGGGAACTCATGACTTATGGTTAAAGTCACTTAACCAAGTAATTAAACCATTCCAGTCCCCGTGTAAGATCCGATCAATGTCTCAGGTCAAAGGACCAACAATGCTACTGAGACAGTTGGATCTTCAGTTGACATTAGGTATAATCAACCATCTGAAGATCCAATAGCGGATCAGTTCAGTGTACATCCTCTGAGGACATACACCTACACATATGTGTTGGTGCCTCGCACCAATGACCATGAGACTGGTCACTGACACATCATGTGTACTGGTTTAATAGGTAATCAAAGTCCCCGAGTGATTACCCTCCAATCAGGAACAGTTTAAGGCATGTGTACATGTAAAGTCAATCTCATGTTCGAGATCCCATCTCGAGCTGACTTTACAACCACATATCGTAGGGACAACGTAAAGTAACACAATCGCATATTTACGCTCAAACACCACTTTATAAATAATGAACAAGATCGTATATTTATCGGGTCTACCCGACCCTAAATTGGCATGTAGCACACCAACACTAACAGTAGGACTGTCAGTGGACTAGGTCGACGCCATAAGTCTGCGGGCCTGACTGATATTGGGTTGGGCCGCCGCCCTTTGATCGACTTGCGGGTTCTTAGTTTATGCCTAAATGCCCAACTCGTGAAAGCCAGTGGGTCAAGCTTGGGTTTTTAGCCCATCCAACGGGCCGATCTGACCCGTTTCCTCTTTTTCTTTTTTTCTCTTAAAATTTCTTATTATAGTAAATTAGAAAATTAAAATTTTCTTTCTAAACAAATAAATGAACATCTAAAATTCTAATTAATTTAGTATGATTATAAGTTCTATATTTTATATGTATTATTTTTTATTAATTTATTTAATTTGTCAAACTGTGTTGGGCCAAAGTCGGGCCTTATACTTAGGTGGAATAGTCGGGCTCGGGTTTTAAAACTAATGAGTCGGGCTCAGGCGTAGCTCACCTAAACCAGGCTCGGGCCTGACCCATTGCAACATTAGGGAAGGGAGATAAGGGGCAATCACACACAAGTACACAATGATTTTTTTATAGTAGTTCAACTTCACTGTGTGAGATTTATGTCCACTCTCCCACCTTAGGTTATGCTTTCCACCCACTATCAAATGATGAACCACACTTACGGTTAAATGAATACCCTAACACAATGCTACGAGCACCAACCATACACACATGAATCACACACACCCATATCCATTCATTCTTCTATCGGAGGCAATGAAGCAATTATATGAAGTAGAGAAGATCAAAAACGAGCTAGGGTCACGTACGAAGCTCCCTTTTAGTAGATGTCACTTCTAACAGATGGGGAAAATACTTCGTAGAAAGTAGACATGTTGGAGTTCTCCTCTACCAGTAGATCGCCATTGAAGCTTTGGCAGAAGAGGAAGGAAAATTATTTGGAAGCGTCACGAATTTCTCTACAGCCGCCACAATGATGTGCCTTCTCTCTTAGAATCTAGAGACTCCATCGTGTTCTATTTATAGACCAAGACATAAAATAACAACCCTAGAGACATTAGTTAAAAGATAGAAATTCGAGATTTCGGAATTTTAAAAAAAAATTGACAAGTTTTCTGTGCCATAAACAATCCACAATTTCAGTGAAGCAGTCGACCGCCCCGATCCTTCTTTGAGGGCTCTTGTGTACTAAAAATTTCGGTCCACTATTTTTATGTGAAGCAATCGACCATTTCGATCATCTTTCTGAGAACTCTGGACACTAGAAAACTTGGTCCATCATTCTCCTGAAAGCAGCCGACCGTCCCTATATAATCCTGTTCACTGGATATTTCAGTCAACCATTTTGGGTTAACGGTCCACCGTCCCAATGTATCCAATTGTCCCACCTTTGATCAGTTCGAATTTGGATTCAGTTTTGACTCTTCTATTTTTTGGTTCCCAATCTATCATAGGCATTGAAGAGTGCCTCACAAGTAACATGGTCATGATCCATGGGTAGACGGAGATCATCTTTTCAGTGGCAACCAATTTGTTGACTCTGGCAACAGCATGTGTCTTAACATTGTGATTTGTGAATTCGGTGTGCAGCAATGCTTTTGTCAGACTTTCGAGAATTTCAGGTCTCTAGGGCAGTACTTCAAGTAAATTTATGGTGACAATTTCTATGTACACGAAGAAAAAACCTTTTTCTTTTTCATTCATGATATTTGTAGGTTCCGAGCGAGGGCGGGAAGAAGAGTAGAATCTATGACCTCTCTTGTGAAAGAGAAGTGAAAGGAACTACTGAATTATAGCCTCTTCGATTACATAATGAAGATGAAGAAATAAATATAATAATCTATTTAAGGTATTTGTTCTCGACTCTTGTTCTCATGTTCTCAATGGCCATGATCATTCATTTGTTGGTGAATAGCGCACTTTCTGGTGAATCGAATTTTCGTCGGTTCAAGTTTTGATTCATTTTGTCATCGAACTAGAGCCGGCTACGAACTAGGTGAGCCAAATTCTATTTTGCTCCAATTTTAATAGTCCAGCTTCATTGAATCTCATTTGACCTCCTTCAATACTAATTAAACTCTCGATTCATTTGTATTCACCGATTTATTCGAACCACTAAATAAGTGAGACTAATTGAAAAGATAAGTTTGTGTCTAACATAAGTACATATTCGCCGAATGATTGAAGAGAATATAAATAAATTTCGAGTGAGCTAATGAATGCGGTCATATTACTTAAGAATGAATCAAATGTATCTACATTCAAGCTCAATTTAATGAACGGATTCGATGCATCCGCTTATTTGAATGATCTATAAATCAAGCTCTTGTGGAGCCTAATGATCACCTCGAGCATACATACTTGAACTTGCACGTCTAATGTTTGCTGTAGCCGTGGGCATGATGAAGAGGCAAAATCTATCTCTCTACTCCCTACCCACCCGAGAATGTAGATGGCTGCTAGAGAGGAGTGATGCACTTTCTTTTGGCGAGAAAACAAAAGAGTCTAATCTATGACCTGGTCAGTGCTTCCAATTTGAGTGACGTTTGGTGTATCGTTTGAGTGATTGCACTGTTAGGTGGTACAATAGGTTTTTTTTTTAAAAAAAATTCAAGAATACTCTTTTGGGCGGCTGAAGTCAACCTGAAGCTCATGTTGGTATGGTTCGATTTGAAATGAGATGGCTCAAAAAAAAATCAGAAAAATATAAAGATCGATACTGGGCCGACTACTTTTGGCCCATTGAAATGAAAGCACTCAGTGTTTTATTTGATTTTTTTTCATCGTTCGATATTCAAACGGATTGTAGGAACATGAGCCTCTAAAAAATAAGATATAGTTGAAAAAAATTATTACACAGTCTGGTGTTGCTGCAACAACAAGGGCAGTGCAACAGGCTTTATACTCTTTCATTTTTTTTGTTTTAATCCGGCCAGAAGTATTAAAACAAGGGACTAGAAAAGCCCAAGTGTGACAGATAGATGGGCCAGCCTCGTGCCTGGTGGTGGCTCGCTTATGTAGAGGAGGGTAGTGAGTCTTGGGCCCATCAAAAGATTACTTGCTGCCATTTCAGGGACAAGAGTGTACGGTACTCGTATAGCCGCTGGATGCATAGCAACGAGAGCGTTTTACCTGAGAAATGGACGCCTCCCATCGCATCCGACTCTGATCCTATGATCACAATATTTGTGTATTTTTATATTTTTATTACTAATAATCTACCACAGCGGCAACATTTAATTTCGCATATGTGATCCAATTGAGTTATGGCATGTGGGTCGGCCGGTGCTGGCATGTCGGAGAAGGCAATTCAGCTATTATTGGTCACGTTGTTGTCTGTGTACTTACCTAAGTGTTCCCTGTTTTTTATTTTTTGGTTGGACTTTATGTGACTTATCAGCTATTATTGGTCGGATTATAAGAAGGCAATTCAGCTATCTTCTCACCTCTAAGTTGAGGTTACCTTCATGGGTTTGGGAGGACATCTCTGTATTCCTCTCACCTCTTTTTCATGCTCGAAGGAGACTCCATTATTGGGGGGGATGACCTACCAAACTTGGATACGTGACACATTTCCATTATTTTGGGCACCTCCTACTCATTTTCGAATTTCAACCTTACCGATAGCAAGACTCAATCCCCGTCTCTTCGCATCACCCGGCACACATCATATGTCGCTCTGGCCGACGCTCTGCAACTGCCATGTGCACGTCCCAACAATGAAGTTGACATTAATATCCCACGGCATGAGACCTATAAAAGGCAAGTCACAATGGCCTCTCAAAAAGAGAATGTGAACTCATGACTACTCTCTCTCTCTCTCTCTCTCTCTCTCTCTCTCTCTCTCTCTCTCTCTCTCTCTTATTAATCCTTCCACCTTATGGTGACTTGGTTGGGCGGAGGCGGGTGGAGGTCGTCGCTGCGCGCCGAGCCTCCCCTCTCCCCCGGTCGCGGGGTTCTCTCCCCGATGGAACGTCCGGTGGGGGGAGCTCCCGCCGGGAACTCCCCCCACCCTTCCTTCTCTTCTGCAGGAGACCCTCGTCAGTTGAGTCTCTCCGGGACCCTCTTGGGTTTTTGTCAGGGGGTTTTCTAACCCCACCTGGATCTGTCAGGAGATATCGAGTTCCTCCTATCCCCCCTGGAACACCCTCCTTCCCTGCCCCCCTCCTCCCTCTGCCGTCCCTCCGCTCCCCCCCCCCCCCTCGCTCCCCCCGACCACCCCTCCTCTCCTCCGGCGACCCCCCACTCCCTCTTCTTTGTTTCCCCCAACCCCCCTCCACTTTCCCAGTCGGCCCCCGCCCCCTCCCCTCATCCCCCCCCCCACCCCCGCCCCCCCCACCCCCTGCCCTTCCCCTCTCACCGCCGTTCGCCGTCCCCCTCTCCCCCTCCTCTTGTGTCCCCCCCCCCCTCCACCATCCGTCCCCTCACCCGTCCCCTCCTCCCCGTTCCTCGTCTCCTCCCCCCCCCCCTCCTGCGCCGCCCCTCTTGTCGTGTTTCCTCCTCCGCCCATCCCCTAGCCCACACCCTCCACAGCTCCCCCCCCTTCTCCCCTCCCCTTGCCCCCCCCACCGCCCCCCCCCCCCCCCCCGTCCCCGGCCGACCCTCTGTCCCCCCACCCCCCTACGTTTTTGGTCCAGCACATAACACCCCTTTACCCCCCGTTCCCTCCGACTTCCTTCCACTCCCCCGTCCGGCCCGTTCTCCCCCTCGTCCTCGCCTTCCCTCTGGTCTGCCCCCCCCTCCGACCCTCTGCTCCCCCAATCATCGATCCATCCCGTCTCTCCCCCTCCCCTTCCTCTCCCCCCCGTGTTTCGGTCTCCCTCTCGTCGATGGGCGTCTCCTCGAGTTCCCAGAGAAGCTCGAGTCTGATGGGCTTCCTCCTTCGATTTCAAAAGGACTCGGAGACACTGCGCTTATACCCCATGCATCCTTAGCGATGCCGGCCACCCGAGCACCGTTTTTTCACCGCCATCAGATAATGCGGTCCGGCACCCTTGCGCTCCTCGAGGAAGGTTCCTGTCTCCTACGAAAGCGGCAGTCTCTTCCTTGACATCTCCAGGTCCCCCATCCTTGAGGAAAGTTTGTGTTCTCTGTTGTTCTACTCTGTCTTCCTGCTTCTCCCTAGAAGTCGTCGGTTCGGGCCAGTTGTGGTCGTTCATGTTCGGTTGGTTGTCTATGCCGCCTACGTATTGTAACTTGCTCTGAATGAATGAATATCATATGTTTTTCAAAAAAAAAGTATGGGAAGACACATCACCTCCAGTGGAGGACTTCTATTTATGTGTAGGAAAGCTTGACCCCCTTGAAGCTTCTCTCTCTGCGGCCGTCTCCTCCATCCAACTCAAGGGGATTTGACGTCTTATGCTCAATGTCCTGGCTCATACAAAGAAGAAAACTTTTTTACGCTCAGTCACGACGGTTGACCTATCATCTGAGAATTCTATCTCTTAGGGCCACTTTGATAAGTGAATACCCCCACCCTCGGGTGGCGTATCCGCCGGTCTCTCCCCGGTTCTACCGGTCTCATCCCATTCCCACTTTGATAAACACTCGAGCAACTGACTCTAACCGCCCTTTAACAGATGAAAACCCGGTTATCTCATTTGACCCTGTCACAGCGAATACGCCAACCGAGGAAAATCGTGGGATGCCCCACCCCAGCCTTAGCCCGATCCGATATCAAAGCCCCCCTTAGTGTCCAAGCTCTTTTTCTCGGTACCTAATTATAAATTCAAATGTAGACACGGGGAGAGAAAAAAAATGAGCAATGACAGTCGTGGTGGTAGTAGTAGTCATCTCCGTATTGGCAGCAGGAAATAATAGTATTATATATATATATATATATATATATATATATATATATATAAACTTTTGTTGGCCAATTTTAAACTCCTCTCAACGCGTCACATCTCTTGTTCATATTTTCTAACTAAAACAACCGAAAGCCAAAAGTCTAATTGTCGTAGTTTCATGTGTGGGTAGTAGCATGCCCAACTCCAGAGAGGCTACTAATTTCAAGATCAAAATATTGAGGTGTTCGGCAACACAATAAATTAACAGCATTAAAGAAAAGGTCGGGGCCAACAATAGTGATATATCATCGCTCTATCCCACAGCCTCACCAAATCCGCATGGTGGTGGGAAGGTTCTCGCACAACATTGGGAAGCCTCCCACGATGATGTCCACCGCTGATCCAATTACGTCGACGGGTGGTGGTGGGTTTTGCCGTGTGGAGAGAGAGAGAGAGAGAGAGAGAGAGAGAGAGCTGAAGTAAGCAGTGACACTCGAGTGTGCCCAAAAAATAGTAGAGTTTTGAGGTGTCGTCGGTGGTTGCGATATACCACGTACTAATCCAGACTAAGATTGGCCAAACCTAAACGGATGGGATGGAGGGTGGTTTGCACTGGTTTCCACCAAAAGTATATAGTTTACATTTTCTGCTCCCCAAGTGGTGCGTGCGTGAGTCCCGTTTCAATGGGTCCTCGTCGACCTTTAAATTTATAAGAACAAAGATTGTTATCTCGACGATCCGCTGATTAGGCGGCTATCACCTTGTCTTTCCTGTTATTTTATTTAGGCTTCCAATAAAATTAACTTATCTTATTATAGAACGTGGAGGGCTGGAAGAGGTGCCGATGGGGGAGGAGGAGTGGGAAGCAGGTGAAGGTGTCTGGAAAAAGGTCGATCTTGACGCCTAGGGCTGGGGCGTTGTTCACAATAATAAGCTAAGGGGAAGGGTATTTTGTTTTTTTTTCCCGTTCTACTCTCTTGGTAGGTAACGCTTTTTGTAGTTGCATTTTTTTAAAAAAATTTTTTTGAGTGAGATTAGAGACAAATTATTTTGATCTCTGGTCAGTTTTTTCTCTAATTTTTTTAATAAATTTTATATATTTATAATATACAATATTTATAAGATATGTCAGGTCGGAGGATGTTGACATAATCATCTAACAAAGGTAACGTGAAATGAGAATTAAGTTACTTTTTAAAAAATGAAAAAATAATATAACATCTCTCCGTGTAATAATCAATAGAAGTGTTTTTTTTTTTTTTTTTGTAAACATACCATTCGATATTTCATTCGTACCAAACGAGAGTACATGAAAAATAGGGACCCCAAACCGTATAGAAAAGCCATCCCTGGCCCAAATCGTCGCTAGAGCGACGTACATACATGAAGAAAGAGGAACAGTAGAGATCATAAGACGACCACCGAGGGTGGGAGCTCCTGGAAACTTCGAAGAAAAGCCAGCCGGTACTAAAGGTGACAGATTTCTTCCTCGAGGAGCGCATAACTGCCGAACCATAGCTGCCGAACCGCTCTTGCACGATGCTGTGAGAAGAGGACACTCGGGAGGCAAGTATCCAGTTGGATACAGGGGGGATAAGCGTTGTATCTCCGAGCTCCTTCGAGACCAAGGGTAGAGACCCATTACCTGTATCACGGGGACCTGACCCATTCTCCGTCGAGTGCCTGAGAGAATGCCCAACCGGCGAGAAATAGAGTCAGAGAAAAGGGTCGGACTAAAGGGGAAGGGGAGACGGTAGGCTTCAAAAGGGTTAGGGGGGACGTCACATAGGTGGGAGAAGGTAGAGGAGGGGTGAGGCTGGAAGGCAGAGGGCCGAAGGGGGAACGGCGGTGGCTAGGAGACGGGGGCGGGGGGAAATGCGAAGGGTGGAGGAACAGGGGAAGGGGAGACAACAGGCGGAGAAGGGAGAAGGGGGTGGAGGGGAAGAGAGCGGGGCAAAGGGGGGGACGGCGCGGGGTTGGGGGGCGATGGCGGGGTGTGGGGGGGGGGGGGGGGCGCAGAGATCAGAAGAGGGGGGGGGGCGGTGGAGGAAGGGTGGCGGGGAGGGGAGGGGACGGTCGGGAGGTTGGAAGACAGGAGAAGAAACGGCGGGGGGGGATACGACGAGCGAGAAGGGTGAGGGGAAGACTGGGGGGAGGAAGGAGGAGTGGCGGGAGAGGGGAGGGGGGTGGGAGGGGGTCGACGAAGAGGGATAGGGAGGGGCGGAAAGCACACCTGGGGGGGAGATCTCGACGGGACAGGGGGGAGAGGAAGGGGGGAGCACGAGCGAGGGAGGGCGGACCGGAGGGTGGGGGCGCGCAGGCGGGGGAGGCGGAGGGGGGTTGGGAAAGGGCGATCGAAGGGGGAAGACAGGGGATGGGGGATCGGGGGTTGGAGAGCGAAGGGCCGAAGGAGGTGGGAGAGGGGACGACGAAGCGGTGGTGAGGTGGGGGGAGGGGATGGGAGGGGAGGGGAGGATGGCGGTGGGGGGGGGGACAGGGGGACCAACAGATAGGGAGAAGGAGGGGAAAGGGCGAGAAAGGGTTGGGACAAACATGGAGGGAGGAAGGGGGGAGTTCCCGACAGGAGCTCCCCCCACCCAATGAGCCACCGGTGGAGTGCCGGTGAAGTAGCCGCCGGAGGAATCTGGCGAAAGAGCCACCGTCAGGGACGGGGGGGGGGGGGGTTCCGGGAGTAGGTGGGAGCTCCCACCTACCCCGTTCTTGGATCAATAGAAGTGTTTCACAAAGTGTTTCTCATCTCTTTATCTTTGTTGCTCCCTTAGCCCCATTTTGGTTTGGGATCAAAGATAACTCGATTACTTTGGCATGGCATCGGATTAAATTATCACACTTGCGGAGACGGAATAGGTTAATCCGACTTAAGTCAGATTAAGTCACTTTTAAGTGGATTATCTAAATCTACTCCCGTCAAAGTAAAATGACTTAAGTTTGAATTAAAATGGGGATAATCTTGAGATAAATCCCAAACAAAGTGGGGCTTATTAGTTATGCACTCACAACTTTATCTTTTGAGTGCATGCTAGAGGTGTTCATAATTCGGTTCAAATCGAATCAAATCGAATCGAACTGAACTTCGGTTCGGTTTAGTTCGGTTTGAACTTAAATTCGATTCGTGTAAACCGAATCAAACCATATAAATTAAATTTATTATTTATATTTATATTTATATTTATTAATATTATATATTATAAATATATTTAAATATTTAAAAACATAATTATATAGATGTATAAACATACAAAATATAAGTATTTTTATTTTTTATTTTTATTATATATATAATTTAGTAAATATATATATATTATAATAAGATATAAAAAATTTGATTTAAACCGAATTAAATCGAAGCAAATCGAATTTGTTCAGCTCGATTCGATTCGATGATTTGATTCGATTTAAAAAAAATTCTCAAATCAAACCAAATCGAACCATCAACACCCTTATTGCCTGCCTCTTCTGTAACTCTTTTAATATTATAGAGATCAAGGTTCGCCGACTCGCTGATCCGTACCGGATCGGGATCCTCCTGATCTGGTACGGTACGCCCGAGTCTCATCCGACTCGCATCCGACTCGGTCTGACTCGGCCCTCTCTCTCCCCCTCTCCCCCTCCTCTATCTCTCTCTCACTGTGACTCGGCCCGACTCGGCCGATCCTAGGGGTGATCCGTAGTGTACCGGGTTTGCCCTGATACGGTACGATACGCCCGAGTCGGCCCGAGTCGGGCCGAGTCGGCGAACCATGATAGAGATTTTTTACCTATATATATGCTCTTACACTCTTACATAATTATATATAATTTTTTATTTTTAATAAATTATCAAAAAAACTCATGAGTAATATTCAAGTAATTGTGCTTATATATTCGTCGCATATATGCATTACTAACTTCCAAGGAATGCTGCTATAACATACTACAAAAAGTATTATAAATAGAAAATTCCAGAAATATTCTTAAGATTCACGTGATCTTATTAAGTGGAGATTAGAGAATAATTTAGTCACTTCAATATTTAAAACTATACTCACGCTTGGGTGAAAAGCATATATACAGAAGTATTATATTATAAAGGTGTATATAGAAACTGTTCTTTCCGTCTTGGACGGTGAGCTCAGTTAATGTAGTGGTACTGGTAGTGGCGTATTTATAAAATGGTTTAGTAATATTAATTTATTACATATTTTTGCAAATATACCCTCGATTTGTACATATATCGCATTTTATTAACTTCAGCACCAATGACATGGTCCTTTTTAAATTAAAGTTGCGTAAGATTTCTTTGGCGCCCGGGGAGGAGCGGAGGGTTTCACCCGACACGAGATGGCATGGGCATCAACTCCACACCTACTAAACAAATATTCATCATCACATGCCTTTCTTTAATGTGATGGTGGCCTCCCACGCACATGCAGGTCCATGTGATTCGTTGGGAGGGTAATCGATCACGGATCTATCAAACCTCACGTGCATATGGGTTAGCTGCCTTTTTTTTTTTTTTGAAGCATAGAGATAACTTTCATTAACTAAAGCATAGATACATACGGCAAGGTAAGTCACATACGGAGCAGACGGTAATTACAATATAGACGACATTGACACCCGTTGAACATGAGCAGTCACGACATATCCATAATCTGGACTTCCAGACGAGGGAGACAAGGAAGAACAATAGAGAACACAAACACCCCTCAAGGATGGGGGGCCTGGAGACACCGGGGAAGAGGTTGCCGCATTTGCAGGAGACGGGAACCTTCCTCGAGGAGCGCAAGACTGTCGAACCGCACTATCTAATGGCGGTGAAGAGAAGGTGCTCGGGAGGCCATCATCACAAAGGATGCGTGGAGGATGAGCGCAGAGTCTCCGAGTCCTTTTAATATCGAAGGAGGAAGCCCAAAACTTGCATCACGGAACAAACCCGAGTTTCTCCGGGTGCTCGGGGAGTCGCCCATCGACGAGAGAGTGATCGATCACAGGAGGGGGGCGGGAACGATGGGGGAGAAGGGACCGGGTGGGGGAGTGTGGGGAGGACCGAGGGAACGGGGCAGGGGGAGCAATGAGTTGGGACCAAAAACGGAGGGGGTGGGGGACAGAGAATCGGCCAGGGACGGGGGAGGGAGGGGAGAAGGTAGGGGAAAAGAGGGGGGGAGGATGGGTGCGGCGCGGGAGGGGGGGGAGTTGGGTGCGGGCAGGAGGGGGACGGAGGCGAGGAACGGGGAGGAGGAGGCAGGTGAGGGGAGGATGGTGGAGGGGGGGAGACGCCGGGGAAGGGGGAGAGGGGGGGGAGAGCGGCTGACGGCGGAGGAGGAAAGGGCAGGGAGGGCGGGGGAAAGATGGGAGGGGCGGAGGTCCGACTGGGAAGGGGAGGGGGCCGAGGGACGGGGGGCAGAGAGGGGGGAGTGGAGGGACACCGGCGCAAAGGAGGAGGGGGCTGGGGGACAGGGGAAGAGCGGAGGATCGGCAAGGGAGGAAGGGAGGCATGGAAGGGGGGTTTCCAGAGGAGATCGGAGGAGTCCCGATCTCCCCTGACAGTTCCAGGTGGGGTCAAAGACTCCCCTGATAAAACTCCGGAAAAGTCACCGGAGAGACTTACCTATACTAGTTAGTAAGGACCTCCGGTAGAGGAGAAGGAGGAGAGGGGAGATCCCGGTGGGAGCTCTCCCCCACCCGACGTTCTGTCGGGGAAAACTCCCGCGACCGGAGGAGAAGGGAGGCTCGGCGCACAACGAAACCCCCGCCTCCCCATCACTTTTTGGTTAGTTGCCTCTTGAAACAAAGGGAATCCTCCAGAAATAATCTACAACTGCAGACTATACTTAAACCTTGGTGGCCGTGGAGGGCTGTCATAATGGGTCTGGATTTCAGGATCCGCCCCGTTAATCGAGGCTGAATATATCCAATTATGTAATGATACACTCCTTATTATTTTAAAGCTAAAATTTTTAGATTTGGATTGTTTTTTTACATACTGTGTTTATAAGATCATCGGTAGAATTCTACTTCTTACTTTTATATTATTTTAATATTCTTACTGCGTCACGATGCTTACAAAAGTACCATTGTCATCACCGACGTTTACCATTTCATTAAAATATCTTATTTACTTTTATTTTAGTCTTCAACCAAACTTGAAAAAGTCAAGATCTCTTTAATTTATTCTCTCTCTCTCTCTCTCTCCGTGTGTTCAAAGTAACTCATTTTACAAGGATAGTTTTGTCAGAAAATTTAATTACATGAATAAAAAGTAGAATATTCTTTGATTGCTGTCATCTCTTTGTCGGCTCTTCTCAATCATTCCCGGCTACAGCTTGATCTTTGAATGCCGTCCCTTCTCTCCTACTTTTCTGATTGAGAATTCGATGACCAGAAGCTTTGAAATTTCATTTTAGATAATTAATGAGAGCGATAAACATATGATATCGTCATTTAATATCTAGGTATTTGATTCTGTTCAGGTAAGAGAAAATAGTTTTGACAACATTTAGTGTGCTGAAAGAACATTGAAACAAAAATCTAGGTTAACAACAAAGTTTGACGTATCAGTTCGGTACGTTACGTATTGTATCGCATCAATCGGAGATTAAAACGATTGGTACGTGATACACAATCGATACGATATTTATATTTATTTAAATATTATATATTTTATTTTATGTTCAATTAATTTTGATAGTCAAATTAGTTGGAGTGTTCCCTTGTAATAGTTCATCTTAGGTTAAAAACTTGTGAGTAGCATTTTTTTTTCAAATTTTTATTTTTTAATATGAACAGAGTCAAAAATAGATGTCACTTGTGAGATTCGAACCCTAAATCTCATAGTTATACACACGATTCTAACCAACTAAATCATAAATGATTTTAACACATAATCTACTATAATAAATATTTATTATATTGTTGACACCTTACGATATAATACGGTACGACATCATATCATATAGTATCAATAAAATATCAATATAGTCGATGCGATCGAATCATCGAATTGTCAAATTTTGATTAGTAAGTTTTTTCAAAAATTAAAATTAAAAAATGTGGTAACTTCTGGATATTCTATTGCTATTTTATGGATGATGTCATTGAGGTCCTCTCTCTTCCTTGGACTCAGGGTGACTGGGTTGCTTTGTAAGTGTGTGTGTGTGATTTGTTTTTTTATATACATTGTTTAGATCCTTATATTTATCAAGTTTTGGATGCAAATTGCCAAGGTAATGAGATGGCCGGGGGTCCACCAAACACAAGACAACAAGGGAAAGCTTTCTGAAGGGTCTCTCTCTCTCTCTCTCTCTCTCTCTATAAATATATATATATATATGTGGTTTTTTACATATTAGTCCCTACAAACTTAGTGAATTACCGATTAGTCCCTCAAATCTGATTATTATCTTAAAAGTCCTTATAATTTTTAACATTTTACAAATGAATCCCTGTAGTTTGTTGCCGTCTACAGAAAAGAATATTTTGTAGAATATTCCATCAAATGTATGTAAAAAGTCTAAAATACCCCTGTTGAACGTTGACTCTCTCTCTCTCTCTCTCTCTCTCTCTCTCTCTCTCTCAGAGGGAGGTCGAGGGACAGGGGATCGGAGGAGGTCGAGGGACAGGGGATCGGAGGGGAGCCCTCCGATTCCCTTCTCCCCCTCCGGCCGCCCTCCCCCCTCCCCCTCCGTCTCACTCTCTTTCTCTCTAACCCTCACACCGCACGCACACGCACACACACTCACCCCTCGCCGCTGTCACCTCCCTCTCCACACCCTTCACTCCTCTCTCCCCCTCACACTGCAAACACACACACGTTGCACCGCCCTCCTGCGGAGTCGACCTCCCCTCCTGCGGAGTCGACCTCCCCTTCTCTGTCATCTCTCTTCCCCTCTCTATTCTCTCTACACCTCTCTCCTCCTCCTCTTGCGCTCGCCAGACCAGTGCTGTTTACGGGCTCGGCGCCTTTGTCTTCCTTTTCTTCTGCTTCTGCTTCTTCTTCTGCTACGCCTGCCCGCCGTCGTCCCTCGGGGATAGATTGATTACGTGCTGGTGGATATTTACGGGTCTGACAGCGGCGGCGACGAACGTGCACCCTTACGTGCCGAGGGACCTGGAGCTGCCGGGCTTCATCCCCAACTTCCTCACCACCATCGACATTCTCATCCCCTACGCCGCTGGCTCCCTCGTTGTCGTCCTCCTCGTCTGGTTCTTCTCAGGGCGTTGTCCCAGATTACGTAAAACTGATAGATTGATTATGTGCTGGTGGATATTTATGGGTCTGACACATATTGTTCTCAAAGGATATTTCGCTTTCTCTCCAGAATTTTATAAGAAGAAAACACCCTGCTACTTGGCAGAAGTCTGGAAGGAATATTGTAAAGGTGATTCTAGATATGCTGCAAGGGACTCTGCAATTGTAACTGTTGAAGGAATTATTGTTGTACTAGAGGGTCGGCCAGTCTTCTAGCTGTGTATGCCATTGCTGCACAAAAACCATACAGATACACACTTCAGTTTGTAGTGTGCTTGGGTCAGTTGTATGGATGTTTAGTTTATTTCATAACAGCATACTTGAAAGGTGATACTTCTCCACAATACTTCTACAAGGCCTGCAGGCGGCACTGGACCGAGGGCAGCACCTGTTAGAGTGTGGAGTCAGAACTCTTTTGTTCGTGCGCCTCTGCACGGGATCACACTCTACCTCAGGAGCGCATCCACTGCTCCAGGGGAGCATTCACAGCATCAGGGAAGCATGGCGAGCTTATGCCATCTCCAGGGGAGCATTCGCTGCTCCAGGAGAGCAATCGCTGCCCCAGGGGAGCATCCACCGCTCCAGGGGAGCATCCTCAGCTCAGGGGAGCATGGCGAGCATATCGCATCTCCAGGGGAGCATTCGCTGCTCCAGGAGAGCAATCGTTGCCCCAGGGGAGCATCCTCAGCTCAGGGGAGCATCCTCAGCTCAGGGGAGCATGGCGAGCATATCGCATCTCCAGGGGAGCATTCGCTGCTCCAGGAGAGCAATCGCTGCCCCAGGGGAGCATCCTCAGCTCAGGGGAGCATCCTCAGCTCAGGGGAGCATGGCGAGCATATCGCATCTCCAGGGGAGCATCCGCTGCTCCAGGGGAGCATCCTTCAGTGCCACGGGAGCAATCGCTGCTCCAGGGGAGCATATGCTGTCTGGGTTCTAGCAGGGAAACACATGCTGTCTCTGGGGAGTAATCGCTGCTCCAGGGGAGCATCCTCAATGTCAGGGGAGCATGCATTACTGGCTCAAGGTATTTTGATGTCACTTGGAGCAGGCCGACCTGCATGAAGAAGTGTCGACTCTTGTCTTGGCAATGCATGAAGAAGTGTCGACACCTTGGGCAGAGGTGTCCACAGAGCGGCCGGCAGGAGATCGAAATCTCTTCCTGGGAGAAGATGGTGGCGGGCTCACCGGCATCTGTGAAGGCTGGAGCGTGGATGGACAGGGGGAGGGAGGGGGGTTGAAGGATTGGAGAACAACGTGGGCGAAAGAGGGGCTAACCGAGGGGGTAGAAGAATGGCCAAGGGGGTCGAAACACGAGCGTGCGCCACCGCCTCCGCCAAAGGAAGACGTACGCTTGGTGGTGGCCGAAGGAGGCGCACCAGAACGCAGCCCACACTGCGGGGGAGGTAGGCTCGTGCCTGACGCCACCACCGCGACGGCGTCAAGAGAGACAGCCTCCGGCAAAGAAGAAGGCAGAGCAGTGGAAGTGAGGGGCACAGACGCCTCATGAGACGTAGAACGGCTAGCAGCCCCAGACCCCGCCAAAGCCAGCGGAGGGCAAGAAGAAGGTGACGGCAGGAGAACAAGGCCAGGCGGTGCAGCCACCGGACGAAGCACAGGGGAGGCCGATGAGGGGGCATCACCCGGAACAGGGGAGGGAACGTCAAGAAACAGAGCACCGTTTCTTGGCCCTCTCCCATCAGGAATAGTGGTAGTCAACGGTGGTAGTCAACGGAGGAGGAGGCCGGAGGGGGAGGGGAGAGGTCGCAGGAGAGGGGGGAGGGAGGCCGGAGGTGGAGAGGGAGGGGGGAGCGAGGGAGGTCGCAGGAGAGGGGCGTCGTGCCGGTCGGAGGGGGAGGGCGGCCAGATGGGGAGGGGGGAGGTCGCAGGGGAGGGGGAGGGCGGCCGACGGTGGAGGGGGAGGTCGCAGGGGTGGGGGGAGGCACCCCTCTCTCTGTCTCTCTCTCACACTCTCACACTTAACCCAGGGGTAAGTTAGTATTTTCATTACCTTTAGTATAAGGTAACTATAGTTTAGTTAACTGAATGAACGGTAGGGACCTAAACGTGTAACGACTAAGATTATAGGGACTATTAAAATAATATGCAGAATGGAGGGACTAACCGGTAATTCACTAAATTTATAGGGATTAATATGCAAAAAACCCATATATATATATATATATATATATTGTATGGTACGGCACAACTGTGCCTTGCTCGACTCGCCATGACGCACGGTTTTTTCTTCTTTTTTCCTCCATCGATTCTTTGAAGACAATTAAAACTGAGGAATGAAAGTACTGTTCACTCCTCTATTTTATTGTTATTCCGATAGAATAAATAGTATCGGTCACTGTCACCCTCTCCAGCAACAATGTACCCTTTGGTGACCTTCCCGCTCTCCACCGTCAACGCCCCTACGCTACCAGCCTCCACCCAGCGTCGACGCTGATGGGGTCGGCCTCCGCAAATACATCATCGCATAGCGTAGCGTCCCAGTGGTGCTCAACCTCGCCGTCTCCACCCTCTTCTCCGGCCTCCTCCTCCTTTGCCGGACTCTACCACGGTCCACGCCGTGTTGGTGACCCGCCGCATCACCTGACCTCTCTCCCTCTCTTCCTCCGCCACATCCGCCGCCACCTCCACCGTCGCACACTCCCTCCACTGTTGTATCTGTAAAGAAATCAAACCAGAGAGAGATAGAGGCGTAATACACTTGGTATGAGAGAAGGCTCTCTTTTCTGTATTATATTCTGAGGCCCATCTCGTGTACAATTTATACAGATGTATGTTGGTTACAAGTGGAAGGTAACAGGGCTGTACAGGTAGAGCTGCTAAGATTAACCTTTGCCCTGTTTAACATTGCTAAGCATAGAAGATCTCGTAGGATTGGAAATCTTTGAGAATAAGAAATTCTGGGAATTGGCAGTGCCCTTCTCATCCGTGGAAGGGGAGGTTGTGCTTACAGGGAAAGTGCCTTTATCACGCCCCCGCAAGGTCAATGGGGATGGGAACACATTGAGCTTGGAACGTAGCTCGGTGAACCGCTGCCGGGCCAACGGTTTAGTGAAGATATCGGCTCGTTGATCCTTTGTGGAAACATAAGCAACAACCAAGTCCTTAGCGGCAACGCGTTCTCGAATAAAATGGAAATCAATCTCCACATGTTTGGTACGCGCGTGGAAGACTAGATTGGCTGCCAAGTATGTAGCCCCAATGTTATCACACCAGAGAACCGGAGGTGGAGTAGAGAAACCAAGCTCTCGCAAGAGGGAGAGCAGCCAGAGCAGCTGAGTAGTGGTGTTTGCCACCGCCTTGTACTCCGCCTCAGTACTAGAACGGGAGACCGTTGGTTGCTTCTTTGAGCTCCATGAGATCAGATTATGCCCAAGGAAGATGGCATACCCACTTGTTGAACGGCGATCTTGAGAGGAGCCGGCCCAGTCGGCATCACTGAATGCATGAAGATGGCATGACGAAGTTTTGTGAAGAAACAATCCAAATGAGGATGTGCCTTGCAAGTATCTCAAGGTGCGTTTGACATGTGCCCAGTCGTCAGTGGTGGGCATGTGCATATGTTGACACGCCCGGTTGACCACAAAGGTGATGTCTGGCCGTGTGATGCTGGCGTATTGGAGGGCGCCCACAACACTGCGATAGAGAGAGACATCAGCAAAGGGAGAGGTCTGTTGAGCATCACCTGAGGTGGCCATGGGAGTGGAGATAGGTCGAGCGCTAGCCATCCGAGTACGTTGGAGGAGGTCCAAGACGTACTTAGATTCGGTGAGGAGGCAACCGGACGGTTGGTGAAGCATCTCGATGCCCAGAAAGTAGTGGGCGGGGCCCAAGTCACGCACAGCAAAGGTCTGTGCAAGGGAGGAAAGGATAGCAGCGACGCCCCTGGGATCATTGCCGGTGATAAGTATATCGTCCACGTATACTAAGATGAAGGTCCGGGATGATCCGTGACATCGATAGAATAGAGACGTGTCAGTCTTGGATCCAGTAAACTGTTGAGCAAGAAGCCAGCTGCTGAGGCGTTTGAACCAAGCTCGTGGGGCCTGGCGCAGCCCATAGAGAGACCGGCGGAGCTGACAAACATGGTGCGGTAGCTGAGAATGAGCAAAGCCAGGCGGTTGCTCCATAAACACGGTCTCTTCCAAATCGCCATGGAGGAAGGCGTTGGACACGTCAAGCTGTCGAAGGGGCCACCCAGAGCTGACAGCGATGGCCAGTAAGAGACGAACAGTAGTGATCTTGACAACCAGGCTGAACGTGTCAAAGCAGTCTACGCCGGGTTGTTGTCGGTAGCCCTTGGCGACGAGACGTGCTTTGTGTCGCTCAACAGTGCCGTCAGCCCGATGCTTGAGCTTGAAGACCCACTTGCAGTCGAGAACATTCATCTGATTATCTCGTGGAACGAGATCCCATGTGCCGTTGCGGAGGAGGGCGTCAAATTCTACAGCCATGGCGGCATGCCAGGCTGGCACCTTGACCGCCTGAGAGAAGCATGTGGGCTCGGCGGGGATGGCGGCAAGGAAGGCCTGTGGCGCCTGGGGTGCAGTGGCATAGATGTCGCTCAGGCGGCGCATGCGACGCGGCGGACTGACAGGAGAAGAGGATGTAGGCGCCGTATCACAAGTGGAGGGAGCATCCGGTTCCTGCGAGGTCTGCGAAGGAGGCGCATCAGGGGTGGCAGGAGACGCGGTTGTGACAGGAGAAGGCGGAGGCAATTCGGGTGGCGGCGCTGGTTGCCTGGCAGGAGCCCGAGAAGCAGCGGCGGGGACCCATAGGGAATGGGGCGCGGGTCCAAGAATCCCGGCGGCATGTCCGGCGGCATGTCCTGCTCCTGCAAAGGGAAAGACATCCTCATGAAAAACCACGTCACGAGAGACATAAATGCGGCCGGTTAGGGGGTTAAGACACCGGTACCCCACATGGTTTGGGCTATAACCAAGAAATACACAACGCTCAGAATGAGGGCTCAGTTTGGTGGAGGCATAAGGACGTAGCCAGGGGTAGGAGGCACACCCAAAGACCCGTAGGAAGGCATAATCAGGGTCCCTGTGAAAGAGGATATGGTACGGGGAGCGCATATGAAGGAGAGGGGTTGGGAGACGATTGATAAGGTAGACAGCAGTCATGACTGCCTCATCCCAAAACCGGGGAGGTACAGATGCATGGAGCAGCATAGCCAGGGCAGACTCGACAATATGTCTATGCTTCCGCTCTGCGGCGCCATTCTGTTGAGGGGTATGAGGGCACGAGACCCGATGGACGATGCCAACAGAGTCAAGGTGGGGTCGAAGAGCTTGATACTCGCCACCCCAGTCTGAGTGGAATTCCTTGATCGGTCGGCCGAATAAGCGCTCCACATGACGTTGAAAACGTAGAAAGACAGTATGTACATCAGATTTTAGACATAACGGGAAGAGCCAGATGAATCGGCTAAAATCATCAATGAAAATAACATAGTATTTGTAACCAGAATGTGATACGACGGGGGCAAGCCCCCAAACATCGGAATGTATAAGATCTAGAACACCCGCAGAGCACGAAACAGATGACTGAAATGGGAGTCTATGAGACTTGGCCTGCAGACAGGCATTACACAGAGAAGGGGTAGACGAGACTGAAGGAAAGCCAAAAGTAGATAGAATACGTTGCACAGTCTGTAACGCAGGATGACCTAGGCGAGCGTGCCATGCGGGAGTGGAAGAGAGCTCGCTAGATAAGACAGTGGTGGGAGGCGTAGAGGGCTTGGACCCAACAGAATGGCGATGCAGCGATGGCAGGCGGTAGAGGCCATTATCAAGGTGTCCGCGTGTCAAAACCGTCCCCGACCGTCGATCCTTCACAAGACAAAAGGTTGGGTGAAATTCAAAGATGACATCGTTATCAGTAGTGAGATGATGAACAGATAGAAGATTACGGGTGATGGCAGGAACATGCAAGACATTATTTAACAGAAGGGGACGAGGAAGGGTGGGAAGCGTTGTGATTCCAAGGTTATGAATCTGCAAACCTGCACCATTACCGACGCGCACCGTGTCCGACCCATGATATGGAGCAGTAGTCAGAAGATGACTGTAGTCAGGCGTCACGTGATGTGTGGCACCAGAGTCAGGATACCATGCCGTGGATGGAGGAAGAGGTCCCGCAGCAGTATGGAAGGCAGTGACGGGCGCCCCCGGAATCAGAGGCGCAGTGGGCGCTGTGGGTTGCTGCTGAGTTTGACGGCGAGGGCCACCGACAAAGCCCGGATTGAAGCGCTCGGGGCACTCATGAGCATAGTGGTGGCCGGAGACCCAGCAAATGTGACAGAAGGGATTACGTCCTCGTCCGCGGCCCTTGCCGCGTCCACAGCCAGAGCGACTGCCCCCGCGAGTGTTGCCACGGCAAGACTAGTCATCAGAGGGAGAGCCGCGACCAGCTACTACTGAGTTGGCAGAGGGAAATGCCGCTTCATCGGACTGCTCACAAAGTTGCATGAAACTCTCATGGGCGAGGAGCATCACATGCAAGTCTTCTAGTTTGGTATCGCGAATGCGAGTGGTGACAGAGGGAATAAATGTATTGTATGCAGGGCCGAGCCCGGCAAGAACTTGCATGATCAGATCTTGCTCACGAACAGGTTCTCCGATAATAGCGAGGCTGTCAGCAATACCTTTGACTTTCTGCATATACTCGGTGATGGAAGACGAACCTCGACGGAGAGACTGGAGCTGAGTTCTCAGTTGGAGAACTCGTGCACCGGAGTGAGAAGCCAAGGCTTGACCGATGGACAACCATGCTTCCTGAGCTGTCACAGTCAGGTACAAGAGCGGCTACGGCGTCTGACATGGACGCAAGGAGCCAAGACATGACCAGAGCATCGCGTCGTTGCCACGCCGCATAGTCAGGATTGACGCGGCTGCCAGTATCTGGTCCGGTGATGGTCGTGGGAGGGCGTACGTCCGTCCCGTCGATGATGCCCAAGTAGCCGTTGGCGCAGAGTGCAGCGGAGAACTGTCGATGCCTGCGGACATAATTCTCATGGGTCAACTTGATGGTGAGGAGGGACATCACGCCAGACACAACTGGAAGGGGCGTGGCCAGAGAAAGGGACTCTAAGGAGAGATCAGCAGTTGTTGTAGCAGCAGGGGGGAGGATGGTGGAGGGTGGAGGAGGGGAAGAAGAACTAGCGGAAGGTGTTTGGGCCATGAGAGCAGGGAGGATCAGGCTATTAGGCAAGCAGCTCTGATACCATGTAAAGAAATCAAACCAGAGAGAGATAGAGGCGTAATACACTTGGTATGAGAGAAGGCTCTCTTTTCTGTATTATATTCTGAGGCCCATCTCGTGTACAATTTATACAGATGTATGTTGGTTACAAGTGGAAGGTAACAGGGCTGTACAGGTAGAGCTGCTAAGATTAACCTTTGCCCTGTTTAACATTGCTAAGCATAGAAGATCTCGTAGGATTGGAAATCTTTGAGAATAAGATATTCTGGGAATTGGCAGTGCCCTTCTCATCCGTGGAAGGTGCCTTCTCATCCGTGGAAGGGGAGGTTGTGCTTACAGGGAAAGTGCCTTTATCAGTATCCAGTTATCCACCGCCTCTGCTATGATCGTCACCGTGCCGGTGACCTGCCGACCCAGCATTTATTAAGTAGAATATAAGTCAGCCAACTCACACCAGTAACGACAAGTCGGCTGACACTGAACTTCACAATGTCCACACGAGGTGAACGAGGTGATTAAAGAAAAACGTGGTGAGCCCTTCACGCCTTCCTTTGCTAACGCTACCGTGAAATTGGTGATCATAATGTCTGAGAAGGGCCAAAGTGGGCAGTCAGAGAATTTTGGAAAAGGTTGATTTTGATGTGTCACGGTTTACAATGTTGGGTTTTTTCTTCTCACCTAATTTGAGATGAGACGGCCAAAGGGATGGATGTGATTAGTTGCACTAGTCACCGTCAACCACAATTTAGCAGCTAACCCTAGCTACAATTGGGTGGGGGGTTTGTTGGCTGACATTCTACCGATGCAAGTCAGCTCGATATATACTTGGGGAACTCCGAGTCAATAGTTCACTGGCATGATACCACTATACCAGTCATGGCGGAAGCAACAGTGGAGGGTAGAGGGGAAGTTCACGGTTGAGGCAGCGAGGGGATGAGGAGAAGGCCACAGCAGAGGTGGGAGGAGGGGGAGGCCACGACGGAGGGACGATAGGGAGACCTATCCTGCACCGCAACGCCCTCACCCTCGACTTCTACGTACTCCGAGCTCCCCCATGCCCAAGAACGCCTCCACCGCCAGATCCACTTGATGTAGGCAGCCACGACCACCGTCAGTGGCGCTGGAAGCGTGTGATCGCGGCAGTCCATAGCACGTGTGTCGGCACGTCATCACCGACTACGGTATCCGTTACTCACAGGAGATGCCTTTTTCTCCGCTGTCTTTGCTTCCCGAGAGGAGATGGAGAGTGAATGGTCGGGGACTCCCAGATCACTACCGGCCCGCTCTCACCTTCCCGACTTCCCGACGAGATATGGGCATTAATGGCCGGGTGTGAAGGGAGTTGGCCGGCTACTGTCAGCCGTTTCCCACCTTCCCAACTCCCCGTCAATATCTGGACGATGACCGGCCGCGAACGAGAAGCCATGCATGCATCATGGCCAGAAAGGGTACTCAACAGCGTGGTACCGTACCGTATCGTGTAGTATCGGTCAGACTCCCATTGCAATATGGCAAACTTTGGAATTGGATGACAATATTCTATCGTAGACTCCCCGTCAAGATCTGGACGATGACCGGTTGCGAACGAGAAGAGTATAGAAAAGTATCATATTTTTATTTCATTCTATATGAGAAACGGTGATATGTACTTCACCAATGGACACATTGAGGGCCGCTTTGACAACATAGTTGTCAGGTGATTTCGTTAACTGAAGAGAGAGTAAGTTACGGCAGGACCCGTCTCCCTCTCACACAGAAGCGACTAATCGAGGGCGCGAATTAACCAATTAACTGTCCTTTCTGCCATTTTGAACTGATTCCTATACTTCTGTTGGCAAGAAAATGGCGTAGATTCACAGATTCCATTGTATATATATATATAAACATCGATTTCATCTGCCCTCTGTTGATTGATAATTGAGACACGAGAGAGTTGCCTTTCAAGGCAACTAATTAACGAGGCCAGCTAATTAAATCGACCTCCAATAATTACAAGGTCGTCCCACCGTCCACTCTAACTCGATTGGAATGTATGGGATGGCCATTGGGGACGGTCCCATGCAACATGGTCTCCACGCCCCCATCACCATCTGGTCCCCTGATCCCCACACTCCCACGTTCATGAATCATGAGACCCGTATCTATGCCGTGTATAGTTCTTCTATGGGTTGGGCTGACCCAACGGATCCGTAGGCTGAGCTGTCAATCCCTTTCAACTTGCAAGCTCTTAATCGGACCACGAAAGCCCGTGAGTCGGGTTCACATTTTTAGTTCGACCCTAGGCCGGTCTGGCCGGTCCTTTTTTTTTTCTTAATTTTTTATTTTGCTTAATTAGTAAATAAAAATTTATTTAATTAACAATTAAAATTTTTAAATAAATTACTATTTAAAACTCCAATTAATTTAGTGTGATTGTAACTTTTATTCTTTAATATTTATTATTTTTATTGATATTTTATATAATTTGTCGAGCCGAGTCATACTGAAGTAAAGTCTTTACTAAATTCGGGCTCGGCCCGGCTAGACCTTATGTTATAGCCTGGACTTAGGTTAGACTCGAGCTTTAAAAGGGAGTAAAATCTTATTTGATAAATTGCCTTCAAATCTTTTTTGCCGTTATTTACTGAACCCAAAATTGTTTGCGATAAATTACTGTGCATTTTGAAATACGACATCTGCGAGTGGTGTCTAGCCCCGAGGAGGGAGGGGACGGTGAGCGACTGAGTGCAAGGTCCACACTAGAATGTCATCCCAAAATCTGCCAACCCAATTACCCTGGCCAAGAAACAACCTCCGCTTATATTTATATATATATACACAGAGAGAGAGAGAGAGAGAGAGAGAGAGAGAGAGAGAGAGAGAGAGAGAGAGAGAGAGAGAGAGAGAGAGAGAGAGAGAGAGAGAGAGAGAGAGAGAGAGAGAGAGAGAGAGAGAGAGAGAGAGAGAGAGAGAGAGAGAGAGGTGTCGGGACCACTTGGTGCCATCACCCCCCCATGCATTTATGAGGGGGGGGGGGCGATGAGAGGGGGGGTGGGCGTGCGATATATATATACATATATAGCTTCTATCTTCTCCCACAAAGCCAGAGCCCGCCCTGATCGGTGGCTCATTGGGGTCACGTTTGCGATGTGAAGTTAGAGTTGTCAATGGGTCGAGTTGACTCGACATGTTTGCGGGCCTGGTCCGATTTTGGGCGGGACTGCAAGATCTTTTTCGATCCGCGAATTTTTAGTTTGGCCTAAAAGTCCGGCCCGACTAGACCCGCGGGTCAGGCTCGGGCTTTGAGTTCGGCCCACGGGCCGGATCGGCCCATTCTCTTTTTTTATTTAATATCAAAATTTTAAAAAATATTTACTTAAAATTAGATTATTTTATTTAAATATAAAGTTTAAAACTCTCTTTTCAGACAAATTATGTAATTAATATTAAAATTTTATTTAATTTAATGAGATTATAATATTTATATTATTAAATCTATTAATTTTTTATTTTTTTATTTTATTTAAGATGTCGGGCTGGGCCGGGCCGTAGTCGGGCTTTATATTTTTTACATAATGTTGGGCCCGACCCGGCCCAGCTCGACATAAGTCGGGCCCGGGCCGGGCTCGGGCCTTAATCTTGATAAGTCGGGCCCGGGCCGGGCTCGGGCCTTAATCTTGATAAGTCGGGCCCGGGCCGAGCCGACCTAAGCCCGGCCCGAGCCCGACCCATTGACAGCCCTATGTGAAGTATTCTTTTTAGGATTTTTTCTTTTTAATCTCTATCAATAACTGTATTTATATTTTAATCTTTCAAATATAATTATTATGTTTAAAGTCTCTCAAATCTTCGTCGTTGTATTTTTTAGTCCCTACCGTTAGTCATTAACTAGAGTTGAACGTAACCCGAGTTAAATTAACTTAAGGTGGGTAAAAGATTAAACTAACCTTAGTTAAACTATGAGCCTCTCTCTCTCTCTCTCTCTCTCTCTCTCTCTCTCTCTCTCTCTCTCTCTCTCTCTCTCTCTCTCTCTCTCTCTCTCTCTCTCTCTCTCTCTCTCTCTCTCTCTCTCTCTCTCTCTCTCTCTCTCTCCTGTAGCTCTGCTTGCAGAGCATGTAGAAGATTTTTAGCTTGAAAGCGAGAGTTGAGGAAGAGGAGCTCGTCCTCATCGGCGTCATAGAGGGCCTTGAAGTTGGTGACGGCGTCGCGACTGCAGAAGCACTAGGCGGTTGGGCGGTGCATGTCGGCGTCGACAAGGAGAATCCTGATGGTGACACCATGGTGAACATTGGCCACAGGGCTGTTGGAGATGGAATCCCCCTCGGCGTAGGGATCCCGCCATGGATGCACACGAACAAAGAGAGAGAGAGAGTGAGAGTAATAGAGAGAGGGGGATAAGAGAGAGAGTAGCGGGGAGGGGGTGCCAGAGGTGGTCTCCCCTCCGACGCAAGATGGATGCACAAGCGCACACACATAGAGAGAGAGTGATAGAGAGAGAGACAATGGTAGGGAGGGGGATGACGGAGGCGGTCTCCCCCTCCGACGCAGGACGGATGTACACACACAGAGAGAGAGAGAGATTGAGGGTGATAGGGAGAGAGAGAGAGAGCGGGACGGGGAGGGGGTGTCGGAGGGAGTCTCCCCTAGGACTGTCAATGGGCCGCAGCCTAACAGGCCCACGGGCCTAGCTTCATTTCGGGCTTGGCCGCCAGGTCTTTTTCGGCTCACAGGACTTTAGTCAGGCCTAAAAGTCAAGCCCGACTAGGCCCATGGGCAGGGCTCGGGCTTTGAGTTCGGCCCGCGGGCTGGCCAGGCCCGTTCTCTTTTTTATTTCTCCCTTTAAATTTTAAAAATTACTTAGTTAAAATTATGTTATTTTATTTAGATAGAAAGTTAAAAACTCCATTTTCAAACAAATTATGTAATTAAATCAAAACTCTACTTAATTTAGTGAGATTATAAATTTTATATTATTAAATATATTATTTTTTATTATTTTTATTATTTATTTAAGTTATCGGTCGTGTAGCGACCCAGGATCCGGATACCGAGAAAGGAACTCGATACCATTTGAATCTTGGCCCTCCGCCCATGAGCCGGGGCTCGGAAGGGCTAAAAAGGAGTGTGGAGGTACAAGGAAATGAGAAATAAGGCTGGACGATTCAACAATTAAAAGAAATAAATAAACTAACTACTACATCAGAGTCCAGTCCCATAGAAAGTATAGTCTAAGACAGAAGAACGTACCCAACGCCAAGTGAACACTCGGCCCGACAAGCTGGCGACTAAGAACCTCAGCACAGCACTCTCGAACCTCGAGGAAGAACCGTCGTACCTGAAACGCAGGGGTGAGCCTCCTGTCACTGGCTTAGTAGGGGTCTCGTGGAACCCCAACCGAAAACACGGCGGCACGGAAAGCAGCAACTACAGCAAGAACAACAGGAATAGCAGGAACAGCAAACCCGGTGGTCGGTAAAAACCTCGGCACTATAGCTACTCCTACCATACCAGGAAACACGTCTTGATCTCACAGTCAAGGGACCACCAGACAATAACCCACCCTAGTCACGCTACTAGGAAAACGACTACGCTGTCGGGAACTCAACGCTGTCTAGGGGAGAGCCCTCGGTGACGCTCACCGGAACCCCTGGACATCGTCATCGGGAAAGCACCCGGAACTCCACGCAAAATCACGTCTCGCAGACGTGAAGTGAAACTCAACTCACGCGAAACTCACGTCACGTGACGGGAGCACTGCCCATCAGAAGCAAGGCCAGATGCGTCCACTGACGACTTAGTCCACAGCCTCAGGTGTCTCTCTACGACGCCCCAGGCGGAGACCGAGACACCGTACAGTAACTTGGAACACAAAATAAGGACTAGATGGGGTCGCGCTCATCAGCGCGTGTCCTCTGCCCCCAACTACGCGTGCACACACAGACCATCCGCTCTAGGTCGGGTCCTCTAGCTTAATTTCTCCCCAGCCGGATTTAGGCTGCACAGGCGAGGGGCCCTGCGGTAACCAGCCTAAAAATCGTCTCTCTCGGGTAAGTCGCTCCACCACTCCCGGGTGGGTCAGCACACGCGTGCCGTAAGAAGGCTACGACTAATGGGAGGTCACTGAACGTGAACACAGAAAATCACGCACGTACCCATCGTGAGTAACGCGGAGTAACAGGTGGCTCGACACCTCCGGACTCTGGATAGCCCACTAGACCTACTAAATCCAACGGTCGTTGAGTCACACGACTCGGGGTCAAGACCATCGTACCGGGATAGCTCCATGTTGTCAATCTTGCATATGCCTAGGTCAGAAACCACGGTAACGCGAATATCGAGACAGCTCACAAGCCACCAAGATAATCCCTCATCCAAGGGACACACGGAAAACCTCCAACCCCAGGCTGGTTGACTGGACTCACAGTCCAAGGCCACACACATGGCCCACTCGGAAACTATCTTCCGGAGAAACCCACGGCGTGCAGGGAAGCCCCACCGCACTCATACCGATACACGGTGACTCGATCTAGCGAGAACACGAAAGCCCGGAACACATGGGGGTCACCCGGACCCTCCAAACCCACGGGCGCGTTAATCATGATAACACGGTACCTCTAGACACCCCCGAAAATATGGACACAGAACCTCCGGGGTGTCCGGGACATTCATGAGGCCGAAGGTCAACCACTGGGTCACAATTGGGTCGACTGGAGACCGTCAGAACGCAAAATGAACATGGTGAACACGAAGAATCGCCTAGCGGTTCTCTCTGGACCGTCAGAGAGCCTAGCGGTCTTCACCAGGACCGCATGGGCTGGCCTGGCGGTTGTAGATCTCTAATTTAGAATAATCCACTTAAGAAAAATATCAAAGAAAAGACATGCAATAATCATCAATAGTGGAGATGAAACATGCACGAGGTGCACAAGGGGAGTGTGTGATCGCCAGAGACGCGAGGGTCTCGAGTGAAAAATAATAAGGGAAAGGATGATCGCGAAAATACCTCAAAGTGCGGGGATGTGAGTGCTTCCTTTCTCTTCAAATCGGCCGGCCGATGAAGAGGGTTCTTGCTTTTATTACCCTTGCAAAAAAAATCAACAAACACCAATAAAGAAATTGAATTAGAAATAAGGTGGGTATAGCATCAAATTCTTAGAGAGAAATATGAGCATGAAAATTGTGCAAGACACACCTTGTGGGTGTTGGCCCTTAAACCCCTATGCAAAAGGGATGGGAGATGTATGATGAATGAATATGAATAAAAATATGAATAAGGGAAAGAGTGCAATAGATGCACTATGGGGAGATACTCAACGTAGTTGAGTTAAAAATATAAATACCATGATGCATGCATGAACCAATGCAATAAACAAAAGAAAACAAAGATAAATGATAGAAAGTAAAAGCCTGTTGCTTGGCTTTATATGCTCGATGGGGAGAGAGAGCTTCAAAGGATGAAGATGTGCGGTGCAGAGCCTCCTCCCTTAGCCATGGAAGCAGCAACCTGTGAGAAGAAAGGAAAAAAGAAAAAAGAAAAACAGACAAACAAACGAAAAACAGAAGGAAGAAGAACGGGAGAGAGGAAGAAGAAGAATCAGAAAAGGGAGAGAAGGGAGAAGAAGAACCGAGAGAGGGAGAAAAGGGGATCGAACAAGGGGAGTCCAAAGAGGGGGGATAAACATGGGCAAGAGTCCAATAAAGGGGAAGGATAAGAATGGGCAAGAGTCCCAATCAAGGCAGGAGTCTAATGAGGCAAGGACTCTCTGGGGAAAGGGTACGAAGACAGAAGATGAAACACGCCCTGGGTCAGGGCGTCAATTCAAGAATTGACGACCTACCATAGGGCGTTAATTCAAAACACGACATGGACAAGGGCGTCAACTCCCAGATCAATTTTGGAAATAAATATTTCTTTTATTTGGAAATTCTAAAAAACGCCTCCAAGTGAGGCGTCAATTGAAACACGCCCCAAAGAAAGGCGTTAATTAACATTTTTCAAACATTTATTCTTTTTCAAAAATTAGATAATGCCAGGAATTGACGCCCTCATCTTTGGGCGTCCTTTCATCAAGAAACGCCCCAGGTCAGGTCGTGTCTTAAAACACGCCCTTCACCAGGTCACGAATTTATAAAATAGGTAAAATGGGGAGAAATAGATAAAACGGGGAGACACGCCCTGGATCAGGCCGCGTTTTAAAAACACGCCCCTCTCCAGGGCGTTAATTTAAAAAAAAGAGGAAAAGGGGAGAAAATCCATGAAAAATGAAAAAAAACACTTAAATAAGCTAATTTGAGGGTCAAATGGGGCATTACAAGGTAATATGAGAAATACTCAAAGTAATGTCAATTTTGGCATGTCTACAGCTGCCCCGTCTTGGCATCTGCTTTGCAAGGGAGCGTAGCAAACTGAAAAGTAGATGCCAAGGTGTGATGAGACACGCAATCAACATCACTTGATGAGAATCAAATCAAAAGCACGAGACGAAGCAAATCTCGGGAAATTCAACGAAATCAACAATGTTTGGATAAAAGGGGAGATGTGCACGCGGTGCACGAAGGAGATAAAATAAAATGATCAACTTCCAGCACGGTGGAAGTACCCTAGGTCACAAACCTGTGGATTTCACCATTGGGGAGCGGTTACCAGCCAATGTGGACGTGCTGCAGCCAAGGTGGATCAAAGGGAAATGATTAAAAATAAGATGATAAAAATCCAAACAAGGAGCTCTCGAGAAAAGACCCAAAACAGCGATAAAACGAACTGAGGATCCAATTCGACAATGAAAATCTCATATCGAGAAAGATTAAGATCAATTCAACTCTCAACATCAGCTTATCAGAATGATTTTCTAATGTTAATTCAAAGTCCTACATGAATGCATGCTGGGCTAAAGGGAAAATAACAAATGAAAATATAATATAATCAAGGATAATATTGTTAAACTGCCCAGACTGGGTTAAGAAACCAATTCTGCGAGCTGATACTAAGCCGAAGCCCGTTTATCCACGCACCAACTCGTAAAAAGGGAACCATCGTCCCCAGTCTTGGACGGCTCAACGGCCTATCCGTGTGACTAAGACTTCTCTGGAATCATCATTATTTTTGATGAAGGGGAACTCAAATCCCAGATTTACCAAAGCCACAAGGTCCTTGATATAATCTAGTAACATATGTAACATATAGTAGAATGCATACAGGGAGATGGTGATATCAATAAGCATGGGAACTGAGAAATGAGCTGCAAGCACCATGGGACTTTGAGTGATGATGCCCTGCCGGCGGGACCAAGAGCCTCTTCCTGCGCTCAAAATTCATTAGCCAAGATATAACAAGCAATGAATAAGGCATTTAATCATAGCATGCATAGCATGAATAGCATAAGTCAAATCATGGCATAGCAAAGCATCATTAATTGTTGTTTGTCATGAGGATGACAATCTGGCTAATCAAGTTTTGGAGTTAAATAATCAGGATCTGATAATGTCCATCGGCGGAGTAATTAGATGAAACGAGCAGGAGTTGATTGAAAGATTTGGAGATGAATAATCATGAGATATGATAATCAGAATGATATGGCCAAAATGATATAAGGAGGTGATAACCAAAAATGTCCAGGGTGACATGTCATGAGAATATCGGGAGAATCAATAGATTGATAGCAATGAGTGGAGATATGACTCATCCCGTGCTCTTGGTCCTTGCAAAGCTGTTCCTGCAAAATACCATCAGAAAATACAATGCAAATTTTTATGAGTTTTGGAATATGCAAATTTTTATGAGTTTTGAAAATATTTGAATTTTTATGGAGATTTTTGGAAAATATATTCAACTTTTTATAGATTTTGGACAAGAAATATTCAATTTTGTTTGATTTTGGTTAGACATTGCTAAAGCAGCATCAAAGGGTTGTTTTGAACCACTGGCTAGGGGTCCTTGTTCCTTCCCTTTTTGCTAAAACTGCCCAAAGCTGGACATGCATTGAAAGTGGCATCCTATAACCGACCGTCTTTGATCAACGGTGTCCCTACCAAGGCCATACCCGAGAAACATTCGGTCTTGGAGGGAGAAGAAAAGAATAATTGTAGATAAGCTTTGTGCAGGATGGGAGATATCGGGACTTGAATTCCTTCCAAGGTGTTCCCTTCAAGGAGGTAGTCTGTTGTGCCGGGGCTTTGTGCCTTTAATTTTTAGACCCTTGACATGCATACGACCAGGGTTTTCCCTGCGGGGACTTTGCCACTCTTGTCATGCCATAATTCACAATCTTACTTTTATCGAAATTCTGACTTGATTTTCATAATAGTCCTTTTGGCAGGATGTATATCATGAAAACTCATATTTAGTTTGGGTCAAGACTGCCCCTATTTGAGACTCCTATCGTATTAGGGATTACCAAGGTTGGTCATCTCATCCGTCAACCTCTTGCTCCTGCACGTGGCCGAGTAAAGAAGAGAAAAGACTTTCAGATATACTCATGGCATGGCCAAGGTAGCAACGGTGTTTAACCAAATGAGCCGGCTAAGGACGCCGTGAAGTGTGTGAGGTGCCCAGCTGAGGGTTGATCTTAACAAGTAGGGAGAGAATGTTGAATTCCCAGCGCGGGGTTCTTATTAACCAAGGTGCTGCATAAGCAAGCCTAAAGACTCTTTTTAACAATGATTTCAATTAAACAAAAGCTTAAGATAAAGGTTTAAAACACCACTCTTAATCTCGTTAAGAAGCACTTGATTTTGAAAATCATGCGTGAAGTAATGAGAAAATGATATCATTAAAATGCATACTTACGCCAATATGTTACCTTGCAACCTTTGTAGAAGCAGCTGTCAGAGGCGAGGTTGATCATCGTGGGATTTGTCCTCTTTGGCAGTCAAAAGGATTGGAAGCAAAGGATTGAAAGTGGCTTAACAAGAAGGAGTGGTGCTCAAAACCAGACTCAGACGAATAAGGAGAAAAAGAAAAGAGGCGAGGGCTAGAACTCCCTCACTAAGGCACGGAGACCCTGATCACATGGAACAGTCTACAGAAGGAGGGGAGAATTAGAAGGAGGAATGAGGACTAAAGCCTCGAAAGTAATGGGAGAATGGGCAGATGCCCAAGGCAGTGGATGTGGAAGAAGTTGGGTCGGACCCAGAATCAGGAGGAATTCGAAGAAGAAATTGGTAGATAGAAAGAGGCGGATCCGGAGGGTCCGGAGGCAGAGGAGAATCATGAGAGGAAAAATCCGAAGGCTCCGGAGGGATGACAAAAGAAGGGACGCGATGCCCAGGGAAGAAATAGGGAAAAAGATGATGGAAAAGGAGGAAGAAAATGAAGGATGTGATGTCCCGGAGGAGCAAAAAGATGAATCGGAAGAAAGATGGAGGGTCCAGAGGTTCCGGAGGTAGCAAATGCCGAGGGACGCGATGCCCAGGGAAGAAATAGGGAAAAAGATGATGGAAAAGGAGGAAGAAAATGAAGGATGTGATGTCCCGGAGGAGCAAAAAGATGAATCGGAAGAAAGATGGAGGGTCCGGAGGTTCCGGAGGTAGCAAATGCCGAGAGACGCGATGCCCAGGGAGGAGAGAAAAATCCGGAGGTTCCGGAGGAATGAAATCAGGAAGGAGAAGGTGGAAAGGGGCGTCGTGCCCGAGGGAAAAGTCCGGAGGTTCCGGAGGAAGCAAATAAAAAAGGTGGAGAGGGGCATCGTGCCCAAAGGGAAAGTCCGGAGGTTCCGGAGGAAGCAAATCATGAAGGAGAAGATGAAAAGGGGCGTCGTGCCCGAGGGGAAAGTCCGGAGGTTCCGGAGGGATAGAATCAGAAAGGGCGAGATGCCCAAAGAGGAGGGATAAAATTTCTGGAGGTTCCATGGAGATAGCAGGAAAAGGGACGCGATGCCCCAGGGATAGTGGATAAAAAGATGAAGATGAATAAGATGGGAAGTGCGGAATATCCGGAGGTGTCGGAAGGCGGGGAAGATACGGGTTTGGAAACCCGGGAAGCAGGAGGTGCAAATGCATGCAATGGGATGGATGTGATGAATGCATGAAATGCAAAGAATATGAAGAATGTGAAGGGCGAGAGGATGAGATCCTCCTCCTAACCCTTGGAATGGCCCATGAAGAAAAAGTGATAGAGATGGATGAATAGAAAGTGGAACAAATAAGGGATGGCCCCTTAGCATTAAGATAACTGCCCCTCCACGGCAGTGAAAGTGTATGAGAAATAGCCCCTGCCGAAGCTTCAATGGTGAATGTCAACTCCCTTGGAGAGTGCAAAGTAATGGTGTGAGGGAGTTAGAAAGTTGGGCTCGGAAGCATTATGTTGCCCAAAGATTCAAAATTTGGAAATTGGAACAAAGGGTGCCCTGCCCGGCCCTTACACAGCATCAATGCTTGGCATGGCGGCGACTTGGCTTCTTCGACCGTGCTTGGCACAATAACCCGGATTGGCATCCGGCAAATGAATTCTTGAATCTTGAATGGCGCGGCCAAATCCTTGCTGCCCGGCTCTTGATCGTCCTCGGCACCTGTGCTTGTAGAAGGCCCCCCATTCCGAGTAGTAAGGGGAGGTGAAACGGAGGCGGAAGACTCCATGAATGGTGGAGGCATGATGGAAAGCGTTGGCAAATGGGTGAGCGTAAGCGGGGGTTCAAACACGTCAAGTTTCTCCCTTTGCTCGGAAGCAGTTGGGATTGGCTCGGGTGCAAAAAGGGGTGAATCCTGCTCAGGATTAGCCATGGGTAAGGGTAAAGGGTTAAATGGTGGAATAGGCAAAGTGGGTTTTAAAGGGATAATGGAAGGCCGAGGTGGCGGTAATGGGAGGTTAATTGGGGAAGGTTCAATGATGGGTTCGATGGAGGCTAATGGTGTGGAGGTAGATGGCTTAACGGGTGGAGGTTTAATAGTGAAAGGCTTAGGGGAGGCCAGTGTTGCGGAGGTTAATGGTGTAACTGGAGGAAGTGTAATGTATGCGGTGTCAAGGATAGGAGGAGACTTACAATGTGCCGGTGTGGGTGATTGAAGTATCGACCCATCATCGTAACACCAATTAGTCTCATAAATAGGGGTTGGATCAGGGATGGTTTCATCCTGAGCAGGGGGTTCATCGAATGAAAATGGGGAAAGCGGAAAGTTAAGGAAACTCAGAAGGGGTGCCTGCGGAGCTTCATCATCATCGTACACTGCCTTGGATTCTTCAAATGCCGGCTCCTGCTTGCTTGAGCCGCCGACGCCGTAATCATCTCTCCTGTCTTTCCATTCTCTCTCCATCTTTGTAATCTCGTCCAAAGCGGCATGGAGAGGATTGACTGGAGTAGGAGGAGCCGTGACCTTCTTTATTTGTTCCTCCATCAAAGTAATCTTATCAAGCAGAGATTGTTGGAGGGGTGTGACTTGAACAACCGAGGGTTGGCAGGGCCTTGAAGGAGGAGGGGTAGCATAAAAATGCCGTGGAGGGGAGTTGACGGGATGACCCGTAAAAGAACCCGGACGGGCCGGATTGCAGGGAGTAAATGGGCCTCGGGGCCGTGATGGAGGACGAATAGAAGGAGGCGGGTGTAGGACCACCCAAGGAGAATGAACAGGAGGAGATGGGTAATGGGCTACCCGATCAGGATTGGAAGGAGGAGGTGGGTGATGGGCCACCCGTGTAGAATTGGAGGGAGATGCATGAGATGTACCCTCAACGGCGGCCTTAAGGGCTTGGATCTGTTGAGGGGTAAGATGATCTAATGCATGCAAAATCTGGGAGACCTTCTCATCATTGGGACGAGAGGGCTTAATGGGAATAGTGGCTCGAAATTGAGTTGAAGGACCATTGGATTGGACATTACCCAATGGTCGGGCAACACCATAAGAGTGAGGACGTGGTCCTTTGAAAGTATGGTGAGAATTTTGAACATGTTGAAAGTGAGGATTATAAGAAGTGCTAGGTTGTGCATCCTCATGAATTGAATTAAACATGTTATCTTGTTTATAGTAAGCCATCATGCAATCAAAGTTCAAAATAATATGCAAAGAAGCACACAAAAGAGATGGTTACCTTGATTTGATTTGTTTGAACCTTGGTGAATTAAGGATTTTATCAAAGTTTTGAATGATTCACACAAGGGGGGGAAACCTAGTTTCAATATGGTTTGAACTCCAATGCCAACTAGGAACCCTCTCTCACCACGTATAGGCCAACTAACTCGGGACTTCAAAAGGGTACAACCTGTCCGGCGTCCGTGAGGGAATCCACGGGTGCGGGGACTTACGGAGGCTTGGAAAAGGGATTTTCAGTCCAAAGAGACGGAATGCTCAATGGAGGGTCGTCCCGATTCCAAGAGGGTGTATGGATCCTAATGAAGAGGAGGGGGCTCCCAAATCAATGCAAAGAATGAATGCAACAGGGGAAATCAGGCCAACCACACAATAATATGATCAATCAACAAAGATAAGCATGAAATATCATGAAAAACCACAGCCGGGAGGGTTCTGGAAACCCACAGTAAAAAAACACGCCCTGGAAGGGGGCGCTACTAACCAAAGACACGACAGTGTAACTATCGTGAATCAACGTGAGGGGCCCAGGGGCAGGGTAAAACACGCCTTAGGGTGAGGCGCTATCAATAAAAGGACGCCCTTTGCAGCGGACGTCAAATTCACAAGACACGCCCTGATTTGGGGAGCTAATCAAGTAAAAGACGCCCTGGATCAGGGCGTGAATTCACAGGCAGCGTAAAATAACGGAAGAAATCAGGAGATATGCTCGAAGACGCCCTGCCAGAGGTCGTTACACTGGAATAAGACGCCCCGAGTTAGGGCGTTAACTTAAAACGCGCCTCTGTCAGAGGCGCTAATTACCTTTCTTCCAGAAAACCTTCACGGCCGACAGTATCAAGCACTCACAGTCACAGCAGGCAATCAACAATATGGATATTAAGATAACAGCATGCTCATCAAAGATTTGGAATAAGTGGAAATTCTAAAAAAGAAAATAACAAACTGGCAAATCACTTAGGGAAGATTGCAAAGCCAATGGAGGGTGCCCGAGGGGCACAAAAGGAGACGCACCGAGGGTGCAATAGGGGAGACGGCACACGCGGGTGCCTAAGGGGAAAGGGTAATAAACAAAGAACACAAAGTGTCCCACCGTGATCGCCAATTTGTAGATCTCTAATTTAGAATAATTCACTTAAGAAAAATATCAAAGAAAAGACATGCAATAATCATCAATAGTGGAGATGAAACATGCACGAGGTGCACAAGGGGAGTGTGTGATCGCCAGAGACGCGAGGGTCTCGAGTGGAAAATAATAAGGGAAAGGATGATCGCGAAAATACCTCAAAGTGCGGGGATGTGAGTGCTTCCTTTCTCTTCAAATCGACCGGCCGATGAAGAGAGTTCTTGCTTTTATTAACCTTGCAAAAAAAATCAACAAACACCAATAAAGAAATTGAATTAGAAATAAGGTGGGTATAGCATCAAATTCTTAGAGAGAAATATGAGCATGAAAATTGTGCAAGACACACCTTGTGGGTGTTGGCCCTTAAACCCCTATGCAAAAGGGATGGGAGATGTATGATGAATGAATATGAATAAAAATATGAATAAGGGAAAGAGTGCAATAGATGCACTATGGGGAGATACTCAACGTAGTTGAGTTAAAAATATAAATACCATGATGCATGCATGAACCAATGCAATAAACAAAAGAAAACAAAGATAAATGATAGAAAGTAAAAGCCTGTTGCTTGGCTTTATATGCTCGATGGGGAGAGAGAGCTTCAAAGGATGAAGATGTGCGGTGCAGAGCCTCCTCCCTTAGCCATGGAAGCAGCAACCTGTGAGAAGAAAGGAAAAAAGAAAAAAGAAAAACAGACAAACAAACGAAAAACAGAAGGAAGAAGAACGGGAGAGAGGAAGAAGAAGAATCAGAAAAGGGAGAGAAGGGAGAAGAAGAACCGAGAGAGGGAGAAAAGGGGATCGAACAAGGGGAGTCCAAAGAGGGGGGATAAACATGGGCAAGAGTCCAATAAAGGGGAAGGATAAGAATGGGCAAGAGCCCCAATCAAGGCAGGAGTCTAATGAGGCAAGGACTCTCTGGGGAAAGGATGCGAAGACAGAAGATGAAACACGCCCTGGGTCAGGGCGTCAATTCAAGAATTGACGACCTACCATAGGGCGTTAATTCAAAACACGACATGGACAAGGGCGTCAACTCTCAGATCAATTTTGGAAATAAATATTTCTTTTATTTGAAAATTCTGAAAAAACGCCTCCAAGTGAGGTGTCAATTGAAACACGCCCCAAAGAAGGGCGTTAATTAACATTTTTCAAACATTTATTCTTTTTCAAAAATTGGATAATGCCAGGAATTGACGCCCTCATCTCTGGGCGTCCTTTCATCAAGAAACGCCCCAGGTCAGGTCGTGTCTTAAAACACGCCCCTCACCAGGTCACGAATTTATAAAATAGGTAAAATGGGGAGAAATAGATAAAACGGGGAGACACGCCCTGGATCAGGCCGCGTTTTAAAAACACGTCCCTCTCCAGGGCGTTAATTTAAAAAAAAGAGGGAAAGGGGAGAAAATCCATGAAAAATGAAAAAAAACACTCAAATAAGCTAATTTGAGGGTCAAATGGGGCATTACAAGGTAATATGAGAAATACTCAAAGTAATGTCAATTTTGGCGTGTCTACAGCAGTCTATCGCGAGACCGCAAGGAGCCCCAAACATTAAAACCTTAAGCAGTCACCACGGGACTGCTAGGAAGGGTGGCGGTCGTCCCCCTGACCGCTAGGCGTAGCCTAGTGGTCAGTCGCGAGACCGCTACCCCACCGATCTTAACTGACCTAAAACACAGACAAACAGTCACCCCTGGACCGTAAAGCATGGTGGCGGGCTTTGGCTTGACCGCTAGGTGATGCCTAGCGGTCAGTCGCAAGGCCGCTACCCCACTGACCTCAAACAACCAAAACATGATCAAACGGCCACCCCTGGACCGCAAAGCAGAGTCTAGCGGTCTTAACGAGGACCGCATGGGCACCCTGGCGGTCCATCGCGAGACCGCAAGGCTCAAACTGACATAAGGGGCACCCTAGCGGTCTCCACAAGACCGCTTAGCACCCTAGCGGTCGCTGGAGCGGCCGCTAGGTCGTCCCTAGCGCGAAAACGGCAGAAACCACGGGAAAACCCATTCTACGCCCCGTTCACACCCATGTGAAGGGGAAAACAAGGAGAAACTAGTCCCCAACCTCTCTAGCACCGAGAGGACCCATTTAAACCCCAAAAACGTGATTAAAACGTTAGATCTGGCTCACTCCCCAAAATCATGCACTTTCTCTAAAACGCTCAAATATGCCCGCTCGGCTCACCACGGCCTACAAAACTCGAGAGAAATGAAGTACACGAGCTGGGGGTCCATCTCCCTACCTCCACCGAAGATTTGACGCGCCGTGGACGCTGATCCACGAAGAAAACGCCGTTAAACCCTCGCAGACTCGCGATCCCACGAACTGCCTCCACCATCGCGATCCTCGCTCCATCCTCGCCACTCCACGCCCCCACGATCCGCGCCGCCTCGCCCCTGTCCACCTTCGTCGGCCGCCGGAGAAGAGAGGGAGAGAGGAGAGAGCGTGAGAAGAGAGAGGGAGGGAAGAGAGAAATGAGAGATCGGGAGAGAGAAAAGGAGGTTAATATATATAGAAAAACACACAAAAATTAAAATTTTAAAAAAATACGAAAAAATTACCTCCGCGATCCTCGGAAAGAGCACAACGCGTCAGTACTATCCCGGAGTCGGAGAACGTAACGGTTCACCCTGCACAGAGTTTCGAAGACACATTAGGGAAAAACACGCATAAAGCACAAAACACACTCCGGGACCCACAAAAATGATCCGAAAAATAACCGAAAAACCCAAGGCATTACAAGTCGGGTCGAGCTTTAGTCAGGCTTTACAGTTTTTAGTAGTGTCGGGCCCGGCCTGACATAGCTCGGGCTTTAATGTTGATGAGTCGGGATCGGGTTGGGCCGACCTAAGCTCAACCCAGGCCCGGCCCGTTGACAGCCCTAGTCTCCCCCTCTGGCGTAGGACGGATGCACACGCACGCACACACACACACACAGAGTGAGAGTGATAGAGAGAGAGAGAGGAGAGAGAGAGAGAGAAATGGAGGGGGTGTCAGACGGGGTCTCCCCCTCCGGCGTAGGAGGCACACATACACAAAGATAAACAGATAGACTGAGATGGCTCTGTGCGATCAGAGAGAGAGAGAGAGAGAGAAAGAGAGTTGTGTGCGAATGTGAAGTTGCTTCGTGTGGGAGCAACTAAAGTCGCTTCCACACAGAGCGACTTCATGTCTTCACCCCCGCCACCTCTCTCTCTCTCTCTCTCTCTCTCTCTCTCTCTCTCTCGGCACCTTTGTCGCTGCGCTTGTCATCTTATCCTTGTTCGTGTAGGTGGCATCTGGTGATCACCTACGTGGCTTGGCATCTCCATCGCCATCGTCCGCCTCCGTCGGTGTCAACGTCCCCGAAGCCTGACAGCGCGACGTCCTACGCTAGCATCATAGGGGAGGTGTTAGATTGTCAGGTGTGCGTCCTCGTCAACAACCTTGGCATGCTCTTTGTCAACATGAGCATCATCGATACGTCTGCCTCCCATGAGAGAATGAGGGTGTGACGCCCCGACTCGCAAACCCGGTCCAGTCGTAAAAACTCGCGTCAGATCCCAATCGAAACGTCACAGTGGGAACAACCCAAGCGGTACAATTATAGTTGAGAATTACACATAAACACTGAGATATCATTGCAGCGGAAATGAAAATACTCAATTCATCAGCTTACAGTCAAAAGACTACATCCACATAGATAGAAATAACTGTAACACCCGAATCCATTCGAAACTTAAAAATAACTAAGCACTTTACTTCTGGAACCCATACAGATTCCAGATTCTCTAAATCAAATCCCAATGCCTTGAACTGTATGGAAAATATGGGTTTAACGGATATTAGTATACAAATTAAATAGACATCTCCTTTATTAATACGTAACTCCTCATAGGTGTAGACACGCCAAAATTGACGCTTTGTTGATTAAATCTCATGTCACTATGTTGACGCCCCAAAGTGAATTTTAATATTTCCATAATATTAAGTTTTTCTATTTTTTTTTGGGTTTTCCGTTGCATTTGTTGCATTTTTTGTGATTCACGACCTGAAGTAGGGCGCGTTTTAAATAACGACCTTATCCAGGGCGTTTTTCAAAGAAAGGACGACCATGGGTCAGGGCGTCAATTCCTGGAAATATCATTTTTCAAAAATTGAGCGAAATAAGATGTATTGTATGAGTAACGTCCTTCCTCAGGGCGTGTTTTTAAGAAAAGCCTTGATCTAAGGCGTCTTTCAACATTTTTAAATGAAGAAGGGTTTTATTGCCAAAATTAAATTCAGGAAGAAACGCCCTGGTCTGGGTCGTGTTTTATGAAACACCTTTTGGGCCGGTCGTCAATTCTTGAATTGACGCCCTCTTTTAAGGCGTGTTTCACCTCCGAGCCCTTCTTTCTTCTGCCTTTCCCTCCCAGAGTCCTGCTTTGTTTGGTGTTATTGCTCGATCGGGCTCTTGCCTTTTGATAACCATTGCCATGGTTATCTCTTGCCCGTGTTTATCTTCGGATCTGAACCTTATTTAAAGGATTCATGGTCGATCCTTTGAGAGGTTACCAACGAAGCTTACCCACACCCACAGAGCTTTCCCAAAGTTTACCCGAGGATGAGCGCTTCTTCCTAGTGCCATCTGCTTCCTCGTCTTCCCTGTTCTGATTGCCCCTCTACTGTCATCAAGGGACAGCAGGGTGCTTTGTGGGTCTTGTTTTGTTTCCGTGTGCCTTTAGTCATATCGTCGCATCACTAGCATCAGGTTTTATCATATCATATATTTCCCTTCCCTAGCTTTCTCTCTAGGGGTTTTTAAAAAACCAAAAACAAGGTGCGCATGTGCCTTTCTTCCTTTCCTTATTACACGTCTTATTTTGGCTGGTACTACTGCACTTGGCTGATCTATCTTTTTGTTTGTTTTACTGTCTGTCTTGCAAGGTAATCAAAGAGAAAACCCTTCTCTTCGGCCGGCCGATTGAAGAAGGAGGAAAGAATTCACACAATCCCGCGTTTTTATTCTTACCAGGTATTTGCGATCTCTCCCTATTAATATTGAGGTAACCCCTCTGGCGATCACATCTCCACTCTTGCACCACGTGCATGCTTTTTCCCTTTATTTAGTTTTGTTTTTCATCATGATTCTTACTGCATGTGATTGATATTTTATCATTATTTTGTGTGTGGAAGATTTTATGCACATCCACAAATTGGCGATCACGGTGAGACTTCCATTGGTTTCTTTTTGATTACCATCTCCCTTCGGCACCCTCGCGTGCCCTTTCCCCTTGGCGCCCTCGCGTGCCCTTTCCCCTTTGGTACCCTCGGTACCCTTTCCCCTTGTGCCCCACGGGCACCCCTCCATCGTGCACTTGCACACTCCCGGATCAGCCATATTTCTTGAATTCGCGCCTCCACCAGAGGCGCTTTTTATTGTCACGCCTTCACCAAGGGCGTGTTTTTTTTCTCTTTCACGCCTTCTCTCAGGACGTTTTTTATCCGTTCCTCACATTTGGTGAGAATTCACGCCCTGCCCAAGGGCGTTCTTTCATTTCATAGCACCTCTGTTTCAGGCGTCTTTATTTTACTGCTTTCGCCATATTACCTGTGGATTCACGCCCTGCACGAGGGCGTTCTTTTGTTTCTTAACGCCTTTCTCCAGGGCGTTGCTTGAGATTTGACGCCCTCTGGAAGAGGCGTCTTTTACAGATTCAGCGCCTCAACCAGAGGCGTGTCTTTGCCTTTCACTGCGGGCTCCTGTCCTCCCCATTGACTCACGGCAGTGCCCCTGTCGCCTCCTTGATTGATAGCGACCGGCCCCAGGTCGTGTCTTTCCAATATTTCACAGAACCTGCTCCTGTTTGTGATTTCTGATTTGATTGTTACACTGCTTGATTATATTTGCTGTGATTTGCCTTATTTTCTCCTACATTCGGTGGTTTTTTTTTGGTTGAGAGACCTCCTCTCTCTAGCCTAGGACTCCACACACCTTTCTTGGAATCGGGACAACCCTCCATTGAGCATTCCGTCTCTTTGGACCGGAAATCCCTTTTCCAAGACCTCCATAAGTCCCCGCACCCGTGGATTCCCTCACAGACGCCGGGCTGGTTGTACCCTCGAAGTACCCGGAGTTTAGATATCCTATTCGTTGGTGAAGAGAGAGAAAACCTAGTTGACCCGGAGGTCACACTTGGATCAAAATAGGTTTCATTTGGCAAAAGAGTGAACTATTCACAAATAATCCACTTTAATCTCAAACATCCAAACATTAAAATCTTCCGTGCTTTCCAACATTGTTTGCATAACTTGGTTGGGTTGATTTGATTGAATTGGTTTGATTAAAGTGCCTTTTTTGTGGTAATTCCTTCATTAAACATCCTCTCTCTTAAGAATGAAACTCCGTTCAGGTAAAATCATCAACATGTCGGGCAACGGGTACTCTTATGATGATGAGGATGAGAATGTATTTGGTCAATATGGTGACCCTTTCCAAGATTCGATTTATTATGAGGGAAACTATCTCCCTCCTCATCCTCATTACTCACAAATTCATGTGGTTGATACCACTATTCATGAGGCGGACCCTTCGTCTCAAGTTCCATCTTCCAACACTTCGGGGAACCCTTCCCCATCCATTAATGTCACAGATTTGATCCAAGCTCTCTCCCAGTTGGATGACTCCCAGCGGCAAGCCATTCAGGCCGCCTTGAAGGGGAAATCCGTCCCTTCGTCTTCCTCTAATCCCCCTCCGGCCGTGAGTGGCCATCAGATTGTTAATGACCAGGCAGTCTTGCATCCCCCCTCCTCTCGTCCACAAACGCCTACTGCGGCCATGCCGGCCCAGCAGGCGAGCTATTCAGCGGTTAGGCATCAACCTTCCCAACCTCCTCGGATTCTACGAACGCCTATACCGCATTCTTTTGTTCAGAATCAGGCCCCGGTCGAGCCCGATACCAACACTCTCTTGCTTCAGAAGCTGGCCAGCATGGAGGAGCAGCTCAAGAAGGTTACAGCGACAAAGAATGCTCCGGAAATTTCTCTTCCTACGTTGCCGGTGTTCCATTTACCACCTTCTGAAATGCCGAATTTTCGGCGATATAATGGGACGGGCAACCCATTCATTCATTTAAAGGATTTCCGATATGAGACTTCCTTCTGGCAAGACAATAAGGCCTCCCTGGCCTACTTATTCAGGAGATCTCTTGAGGGGCCAGCCCTCGAATGGTTTTATTCTCTGGAGCCAGCTGATGCCGGCGATTTTGATGTTATTCAAAGAAAATTCTTGCAAAAGTACAGAGACCGGGTGGGACCTTCCCTTTCTGTTACAGATCTAGTCGCTGAGAAAATGAAGCCCGAGGAGGACTTCATAGTATTTGCTGATAGGTGGCGGTCTATGGCCGAGAAATTGAAGGACACTTTGTCGGAACAGGAGCAAGTGAAAATGGTTATTTCTAACGCAACTCCTCAATTCCGGCATATTTTGGCCATGAATCGGCTGACAACTATGGAAGAGCTCTATGAAAGAGCTCGTTATATACAAACGCAAATGAAGGACTCGCCCATCATGGGCATGTTTGAGTCGAAGCCTCGGCTATTTAAAAAGAATACAAATGTCAACAGCGGGCCCACGACTGAGGGCACTGTCACAAATGAGCAGGTTGGCGTAGTTGGCCACCCCCACCACCAATCAAACCCACGACCTCCGCCACCTCCACAGCAAAACCCCCATTTTGCCTCCGCTCCACAACACCACTTCGCACCCCAACCTTCTTTTGCTCCATCACCAAGCCAAGCGCCCCGCACCGACCCTCCAGCACCACCACAATACCATCAAGTCCCTCCGCCTACCAACTATGGCCAACAACAACGGAGACCACCGCTTGGCCCCAAGAGGGCCCATTATCCGCCGCTCCCAGAGAGTCTCCCTGATATTTTTAATGCTTTGATGGCCGCCAACCTGCTCGTCCTACCAAAAGAAAGAACGGTGTGGCCCGCCAATGTTGACACATCCCGTTACTGTGCTTTTCACCGCGCCCCTGGTCACAACCTTGATCGTTGTTTCCACTTCAGAGATCATATTTATGATTTGAATGACCAGGGTGGCAGTAATTGGGATGAAATGAGGCAATTCATCGCCACCATGAAAGAAAGAAGGCCTCCTCGGCAACAGCAAAATCAGCAACAACAGCAGCCAGCTCCGCAGCAAGTTCAGCCACAGCAAGCTCCAGCACCCCAGCAGGATATGGGGATCGTCCGTAATCCATTGCCGGAGCACGCTCCTAATCAACACGTGAACCCTGTCACGTCTCTCTACGAGGTGGAGAGAGGGCAGGGATGGCACGAAGAAAACGCCTCTGTCGGGGCATTTCACCATGATCCAACTCAAAATCAAACTCCGCGCCTTTTGCGCACCCCTCCTTCTTCTTCTGTCAATCTTCAATCAGGACGTTCTCTTTTACGCCCCGTCAACCCATCTACCCCCACCAATTCCACGGTCTTGCCGGCTCGCTCTCTTCTTACCCGCTTGCCACCCCCGCAACCCGCCACTTCTTCATCCATCACCAATCCCACACCCGCGCCGTCCAGGTCGCTCTTGCTTCGCTCACCGTCGGCACCGGTAACACCCGCCACCACTACTCCCCCACCGGCAAGGGTACCTCCACCATCAGTGCAACCACCTTTTGTGCCCCGATCTCTCCTTATTCCACCACCCACTAACGCTCCTCGCATTCGGGTATCCCTCTCTTCTCCCACACCTCCTGCGCGGGCGTCTTCGTCAAATACTCCTCCTACGCCTCCCACGGGGGCATCAGTGTTAAATGCCACTACCACGTCTCCTACGGGGGCATCCCTTTCATTGAATTCCCCTTTGATATCCCCTAGCAGGGTTTCTGCTACCAACATTCCTTCTTCTTCTTCTAACCCTCCTCCTATTCTTGCCCCGACAGAGGCGGGTCAAGGCGTAGCGCCGCTCCGCAGTGGACGGATATTCCACCGTATTTTCCCACAGAGAGAGCTAGAGCCCGTACAGGGGCCGCAAGGACAAGAACAGGAACAAGAGTCAGTGCCAGGGACTCAGTATGATTTATTAAAGAACTTGGACCGCACTCCAGCCAGAATATCTATTCTAGAATTGATCAAACGGTCCACCACTCATCAGCTGACTTTAAAAGAATATCTGCAGAAGGTCATGGTCAACGAAGACATTCCGGTCGAGCAAATAGTCACAGTTTTGACACCTGCTAGCAGTCAACCGGCAATCACCTTTCATGAGCATGAGCTAGCACCTCTTCCGGCAAGAAAATATGCCCTGTGCATCACAGTCGACATCAACAAGGTGGCTGTCAAGCAGTGTTTGGTGGATACTGGGGCATCCATCAATGTTTTGCCACCAAGTACTCTAAAGTTGTGCGGCATTCCTGAAAGTCAAATTCGGCCATCCATTATAACGGTCACTGCCTATGATAACACAAAAAAGCCTCCTCTAGGCATGATCACTCTGAAAGTAAGTTTGGGTCCAGCTTCCATAACAGCAGATTTCCACATCTTGGATATGGATCCAACATTTAATGGCATTCTTGGCCGCCCGTATATCCAGTAGCTTGATGCGGTGCCATCTACAAATCATCAGTGTATTAAATTCCCCCACAAGGGCCGCATTATCAAGGTGATCAGTATGCCGATCCTGCCAGAGGAAGATATTCATGCAGCTTCATCAGTTCCTTCCATTTGGCCAGCCAACAAGCCACTTTTGTCTGTGCTGGACGTCCCTCGTCCGCAACCAAGGCCGTCTGAGACCATCACCGCAGTTGCTATGACGCCCCTACCTTCCAAGGGAAAGAAGAAAAAGAATATGATTAACACCCCTGGTTGGAACATTCTGTTGAAAATGGGGTATCAAGACGGCAAGGGCCTGGGCGCCAATTGTCAGGGCAGGATTAGGCCCATTAAGCCGCAGAAATTGTTTGCACGAGGCGGCTTGGGCTATAAAGGGCCCGGTAAAAATAAAGAAGAGCCATGGGCTTTTATGACTTCTACTTTAAAGCCAGATCGCCAGCCACTCACCTGGACATTGAAGACACATTTTGTCACGGGTGGCATTCATAATGATGAGCAGACGACTATGATTACTTCATTGCTGGATTGTCAGGATGTTCACGCCAGACAGTTTGCTCGTCATATTGCACCACTGGCTACCTACAAGGCCCTGGAGTCTTTAAGGCCGGACAAAAGAAGGAAAATGGACGATCCGGAATGTGATTGGTACAGGTGGTTCGACCTGAATGACATCACTATTTCTTTAAGCCGCCTGTTCATGCCGACAGATCCGGAATGGCCGCCACTCATACAAGAATTGATTGAAATGCCAGCCGCAATCACAGACAAGAGACAGTTCACTACAAGAAAAAGTGGCTATAGCGACCGAATTAGCGACCGATTTAATCGGTCGCTAGTCGGTCCCAAATAGAGACCAATTCGGAGACCGAAATAATCGGTCGCATAACCGAGACCGTTTCAGCGACCGCATGTATATCGGTCGCTAATCGGTCGCTATTATTGCGACCGAATTAACTTCGGTCTCCAGTCGGTCGCTGATGCCGTTATACTTCCTACTACGACCCCCGCCCGCCCGAGCCCTCCCGCCCGAGCCCCCCCCCTCCCGCCCGAGCCCCCCCTCCCGAGCCCCCTTCCCCTGCGGCCCCCTCTCCGCCCTAGCCCCCCTCCCCGCTCCCGCCCGAGCCCCCTCCGCCGGAGCCCCCCCTCCGCCCGAGCCCTCCCGCCCGAGCCCCCCTCCTCCGCCGGAGCCCCCCTCCCCGTGCTGCCTCCCGCCCGAGCCCCCCTCCGCCGGAGCCCGTCGCCGCGCCGCTCGCGTCGAGTCGCCGTCGCCGCTCGCCCTGCCGTCGTCGCCCTCCGCAGGTACCTCTCTCTCTCTCTCTCTCTCTCTCTCTCTCTCTCTCTCTCTCTCTCCCTTCCCCCTCCGTCACCGGCCTGCTCCCCTCCCCCGCCGGCCTACTCCCCTCCCCCCTGCGGCCCCGTCGCCGGCTTGCTCCCCTCCCCTCCCCCCTGCGGCCTGCGCCCCCGTCCCCCTCAGATCTCCTTCCCATCCCCATGCCCCTCCCCCTCCGGCCTGACCCCTCTGATCCCCCTCCCCTTCCCGTCCCACTCCGCCTCCCCCTCTGCCTCCGACGGTCTCCTCCCTTCCTCCCCTTCCCGTGTCCCCCTCTGCCTCCCCCTCCCCTTCCCGTCCCCCTCCACCTCTGGAAACCCCCCACCAACTCCCCTTTGTGCTGCACCACCGGAATCGTCTCACCCTCCCAATGCCATCGGAAGCCCCCTCCCCATCCCCCCAGTACTGCGGGCCAATGCAACCCCCCATCTCCTTGTCGAGTGAAAACCCCCCTCCCAATCCCCATGTGCTGCTGGGTGTTAGACCCCCCTCCCCCTTGTAGGTTGCAGGAATCCCCTCCCCCTCCCTCTGCAGTGCTGGAACCCCTCCCCCTGCAGACCATCGCAGCTCCTCCTCCAGTTACTATCGGTCGTCTGAGCCGAGGGAGAGTGCAATAATTTTGTCTAACATGATTATTTAAATTGATATGTTTTTAAGAATTCTAACTCCTGCAAGTTTATGCCTCTATTTAGTGACTTTGTATTTGCAAAACAGTCCAGTTTGTGAAGCAATGGCAATCAAGAGGCAAACACTTGCATATTTCTAATATTATAAAAGAGATTATTGTACTACCATTCTTCTAAAAAACACTTATTTATGTACTTTGATCACACGAGAATAACTACGGATTTACCTGTTAATTAAGTTAGACCAGTTCTAAGGCAGTCCTTAACCTAGAAACGACATTAAGGAGACAAAAAATAACGAGGAACCCAAATTTTCATTTAGAATAATAATTAAAATTAAATTTTTTGTTCATTTCCAATTATATTTCATCTCTTACTCTCTGCTAACTCATGTTATTAGTTTCCAGAATTCATTTTTTTTTTATTTCCATTGTCCTCCATTTAAAGCCCTACCCAATTTCTAGTTTTTCTTGATCGTCTACCCAATTTCTATTAATTCTGTTTCTATTATAATGAATCAGAAACCCTATTCCATCCCTTTACATTCCCTTAGCAACCGAAGATTTCTATTCTTTTATGTGACTGAAGTCTGATAACCTCTCTCCCATTTACCATATGTCACGATCTTTGTTAACCAGCTCACATCAGACATAGTTGCTAGAGGTCAGGTATCTCGAAGTAATGAAGAGGAGTGCTGCTGTGTTGAAAGTGGACTGTGAAAGACAGGGCAGCTGGGATTATTGTTGGTGCATGATGCTTCTTGGTCTAGGTGCATAAAGTCAAGAAAACTGAGGGAGGCTGAGGTAAAAGTGTTGACGAGAAGTGATAGAAAAGATAAACAATTTTTTATCTTTACCTCAATAATTAAATTTAATTCATTTATACCTCTTAAAGTAACAATGACATCAACAGCAGCATTAACAGCAGCAACTGCAATAGTAGCTACAACAACAACAACAAGAATAATGTTATAAGAATCAGCAATATGATTTAGCCTTGCATGAACTCTGTTATGGGACTTCTTAACTGGTCCAATGATGCAACTCTTTTAAAAGATGTGCAACTGGGGTTCAAAGTGCATGTGCCATGCACCTCCTCACGTGTATATGTAGTCATGATATATTGGCATAAAAGGAAAAACAAGGTAGTTGGGAGTTTGAGCAAAACGTTGTTGTATCCCTATGTTATCAGAAATGCTTCTTTCATTTGATATACAGTTCTTAGTTTTGCTTTTGCTCCAGATCTCTTTCAAGATATCAATGCATTGAAGTTTTTTTCCCATAAAATATAAAGATTTATTAAAGAATGAAAAGGATTCAACACAGAGGGGGACATGCCACCTTACCTCCAGAGAGGACAAAGAAAATAAATAGACTGCCCACCCTAGAGAGTGTCCAAAGAGAAACCTAGATAAATATCATTACCGATATTGTTGCGGCTTCCCAACCCTGAAACCTCGAGTCTAATTCCTGTACATTTGAGGTAAGCATATTTTTCTTCTGATTTCATCCTTTTCCTACCAGTGTCAACACTGACAAGTTGATGAATAGATACCATTGAGACATCCTCCGACCAGTCGTCTTCAATTTCGGAGTTAAGATGTTGATCGAGTGACCCACGCCGTAGGTTTGTGTGGTACAGCTCCTCTTCCTCTTCTTCAGTTTGGGTTTGATCCATAGAACCCAATGACGTAGAACACGTCAAGATGCCTCGTTTGGGAATATGACTACCTCCATGGGCCCGTGGAGCTATGCCAACAAGGGCCTGATGACGAAGTAAGTCTTCAGCAATTAAATCTTCGAGCTCATCACAATTGACCTGACCATGGCCCACAAACTAACTTGAATAGTTGAATCTGCACCTTATCATATTGACCTAAATCAGCAGCCCATATGCACATTCATTTATTCTCCCTGGAACTCTCCATCAACACTCATAGTATGTGCATAGCTTCTATCTTTGATCTCCATGGCATAATGTCCAATTTATTTCTTTTGCTGCTGTGTGATCACTTATCCTTCTGTCAAATAATCTTTTCCACAACTGTATACGAAGTGTATTTATGCTTGTTAGCATGATGGAAAGCATATTCATGTTTTAGGTCAGGATAAGCTGAATACCAAGCATAATTTTCAAGCGGTTACAGGGACAGAAACCTAAAAGAAATTATAACCATTTGATAACTTGGCCCTATGCTCTAGTATCAGAGATTCAGGTATAGGATTATTGGTATATTACTTTAGTAGATTAAGGAAGAGAGTAGATCTGCTATATCTGATAGGTAACATCTAACATCCATATCCATGTGTGCGCTCAGCATAACATACTCTTTGCCTTACAATTGACCCATCCTCTCTCTCAAGTAAAGCCCCTTATTTGCATCTCTTTTCTCAATTCATTCTCATAAATCTTCTATGACTATAAGTTGTCAAATATTATTACAATTCCAGTCACCTTGACATCAAGAAGTTTCTAGCTGGCCACAGGCTGTCAGGTACCTATGAGGATTAGTTACAATGTTTTTCTAAAAGTTTTTCTTCCTCCATCTGTTTGTTTAAAGACCTATCATACTATCTTATCCATCCTCAGTAATAAAATGGGGTTTAAGATTGCACCATATTTACTAATGTTCAAAAAGTAACATTGTATGTTTTGATGAGTGAAAAAGTGTCATTTAATGGTTATAAATGTTTCTGTCCTGCATCAGATTTGGTATCAGAGCATAAGGGAATCAACTTATTTTTATAAGTTGAGGTCCTACATTTTGTAATCAGTATGCTTCCTCTTCCGATTATTTTTACTGCATATTTACCTAATGGACAACGAGCAGAAATTGATGTACATGAGTCGGAAGATAAGAATTGGATTTCACCTGACATTGTTAAGTCACTTGCTAAGACCGGAGAAATTGTTATTGATATGTCATGGTGAAACATTGTGGTCGACCTACGAGCCTGCCAATGTTGGAAGTGGAAGTTCATATGTTGATATGGTCATAGATGCTGCTGGTCCAGGATTCAATGTTCACGAGGAGCATGTACATAATGAAGAACCGCCAAACAAGACAGCTGAAAGATTTTATCAGCTACTCAAAGATGCTGATGAGCCATTGTGGACTGGATGTCAAAATCACTCTCGACTGTCTGCGGTGTCACAATTATTGAACTTGAAATCTGAATTTCACATCAGTGAGATTTGTTTTGATCGTTTGTTACTGATTATCAAAAGTATGTTGCCACAAGATGAGAAATTACCTGAAAATTTTTATCGTGCAAAGAAGATGGTCACTGACTTAGGGCTTGGATATGAGAAAATAGATGCATGTCCTAATCATTGCATGCTATATTATAATGAGGCTAAAAGTAAGGTATCATGTTCCATATGTGGTCATGATAGATTCAAGCCTAAGAAAGGGGACAATTCAAAGCAAAAAGATATACCATATATGTCATTGCGGTATTTTCCTATTGCACCGAGATTGCAGAGAATGTATATGGCACCAAAGATAGCTCAACATATGAGATGGCATGCGGAAAGAGTACGTCGACAACATAATGTAATCAGTCATCCTGCAGATGCCGAAGCTTGGAGTCACTTTAACCGTGCTCACCCTACTTTCTCAAAAGAGTCGCGTAATGTAAGGCTGGGTTTATGTACTGATGGATTCAATCCATTTGGAGGTTCAGTGACTTCCTACTCTTGCTGGCCAGTTTTCGTGACACCATATAATATTCCGCCAAATATGTGCATGAAACGAGAGCATTTATTTCTATCATTATTGATCCCTGGTCCAAAAAGTCCTGGGAAAAAATTAGACATATATCTCAGGCCGTTGATTGATGAGTTGAAGTTGTTATGGACTGATGGGGTTACTACCTATGATGCATGCAGAAAACAAAATTTCACTATGAAGGCTGCATTGATGTGGACAATAAGCGACTTTCCTGCATATGGAATGTTATCTAGCTGGAGCACTCATGGAAAACTAGCATGTCCTTACTGTATGGACAGTTCCAAATCATTTGTACTTAAGCATGGTGGCAAGTCATGCTGGTTTGATTGTCATCGACGATTTCTACCAAGGGACCATCCGTTTAGAAGGCAAAAAGATGCATTCTTAAAGAACAGAATTGAATTGGAAGAAGCTGATTTTGAACGGTTGTCTGGTCCACATTTAGCAGCACGTGTACAGAACTTACCAGATATAGCACAATTGTCGAGCAGCACAAGACAACTCCCTGGATTTGGGAAGGATCACAATTGGGTCAAAAAAAGTATCTTCTGGGAATTGCCTTATTGGTCAACTCTTCTTATACGACATAACATCGACGTCATGCATGTTGAGAAGAATGTCTTTGATAATGTGTTCAACACTGTTATGGACATAACAGGCAAAACAAAGGATAATGTGAATGCCCGTTTAGACTTGAAAATACATTGTAAACGTCCAGAACTGTACCTTATTGATAGAAATGGTAAAACAGTTAAACCGAAAGCAAGTTACGCCCTTGGAGCTGCACAGATTAAAGAAGTATGCTCTTGGCTAAAACAGTTGAGATTTCCAGATGGTTATGTGTCTAACATTGCTCGTTGCGTGAATACAAATGAGGGGAAAATATATGGAATGAAAAGTCATGACTGTCATGTGTTCATGCAGAGGTTGTTACCTATTGTATTTCGTGATATGATGCCGAAGGCGATATGGGGAGCAGTGACTGAGTTAAGTCAGTTTTTCAAAATTTTATGTGCATCAGAGCTCAGGTATGAAGATGTGGAAACTATTGAACAGAATGTGATCACGACAGTTTGTAGATTGGAAAAGATATTTCCACCATCATTCTTTGATTCAATGGAGCACCTGCTTATACACTTACCATATGAGGCTAAAGTAGGAGGGCCAGTACAATTTAGATGGATGTATCCATTTGAGAGGTAATATATATATATTTTCTCCTCATAATTCAATTACATGGTGATGTGTTTTTCATTATCTTATGAACATTCTGGTAGGTGTATGCATGAATTGAAAATGAAAGTTCGCAACAAGGCAAAAGTAGAGGGTTCCATTGCCGAGGCGTACATTATGGAAGAAATATCAAATTTCTGTTCAATGTACTTTGAACCTGAGGTACAAACTCGTCGAACTCGGCCACCACGTAATGATGATGGGGGAGACTCCGTTCACTCTGAGCGACTGTCGATATTTAAGTATCCTGGACGTGCGTATGGACGTTCCTCGAGTCGGATGCTAAATGATAGAGAATTGCACTGTGCAGAAATTTACATCCTTTTAAATTGTATGGAGGTTGAACCTTATGTTGCGTAAGTTCTCTGCTCAAATTACATTGTGTCTATAACTTATTATTTTTCATTCCATCTATAATGCTCCAATGGTCGTAATACAGATAATTTGACTCAGAATTAATCCAAAGATGTCCATATCTCACTGACATGGAGGTTGAAAAAGAACGAGAAAAATCATTCGCTTCTTGGCTGAAATATAGTGTAAGTATTATTACTACTCTTTCTCCTTGTTGGGTCAATGACAAATTCTGACTAGTGTGCTGTCCATATGTAGGTTGAAAATGATTTTATTACTGATCAAAGAATTCGAGTGATCAGTTATGGCCCATCGAAAGTTGCACGTACATATCCAGCATTTATTGTGAATGGGTATAGATTTCACACTAGACAATATGGGCAGAATAAGTCAACAATGAACAGCGGGGTATGTGTGAAAGGAAGTACATATAATGAAAACGAATGTGATTATTATGGTATTATTGAGGAGATCTTAGAATTGCAATATCTCGGAGATGACAACCATATATTTCTGTTAAAGTGTCATTGGTTTGATCCTAATTCTGTTCGAAATGACACAACATATGGGATTGTCGATATCAGACATAAGTCTAAATTGAATACTTATGATCCATTCATTTTGGCCGCACAAGCCCAGCAGGTCTATTATACAAAGTATCCATCGTCTAGAAATAAAGAAAGAAATGATTGGTGGGCAGTTTGCAAGGTTAAGACAAGGCTTTTCCCGGATTATGAGTTGGATTTGACTGAAACAGAGCAGTTGGATGTGAATGCCGAATTCTTTCAATCAGACTTGGGTGATGATGTAGACTTGCCTGCTTCTAGTGATGAATCTGTGGAGGCACCGTCTTTATCTAAAGAGAATGAAGTGGAGGAAGTCGATCCAGAACAACCAGAAATACAGTTGGGGGACTCCGAAGAGGAGGAATATATTAGTGATCAAAATGAATCTGATAATGAAGATGTGAATGCTGAATTTGTTATATCTCCAACATCTGAAGAAGAAATGGAGAATGTTTGATTAATGGTATACAATTTTATCTGGGAATTTTAATACTCTGTAACTTTCTTTCTTTCACTATTTGATGAATATGCATGTATTTTATTACCAGTTGAAGATATGGTTCGAGGACGGCGTGGGACTCCCAGAGGTGGGAGGGGAGAGGGTAGCGGGAGGAGATTTACTTCCGTTTCACCACCGGTAGTAGGTATGTATACTTTCCCTTCATAATGCATTGTAGTATTTGTTGAAAATAATTCATTATGTATTTGTGTTATCTGATTATTATTTTCACAGGACCCACGACCTCTACACCGTTACGACCGACCTCTGCACCGCTACCACCGGTAGTAGGTATGTATACTTTCATGTATAATGCATTGTAGTATTTGTTGAAAATAATTCTTTATGTTTTTGTGTTATCTGATTCTTATTTTCACAGGACCCACGACCTCTGCACATATACCACCGACCTCTGCACCGCTACCACCGGTAGTAGGTATGTATACTTTCCCTTCATAATGCATTGAAGTTGATCAAGAGCAAGTCAATAAGATATTGACAGCGGTTGTTCAAGGCATGAGTGCTTCTGAGGGAAACATTGATGTTAGGCTGGCTGCAACTTGAGCTCTGCATAATTCTTTGGGATTTGCTCAGGCAAACTTCGGGAATGATATGGAGAGGGATTATATCATGAGAGTCATTTGTGAAGCTACTCTGTCCCCTGAGGTGAAGATACGGCAGGCTGCATTCGAATGCTTGGTCTCCATATCCTCCATGTATTATGAGAAGCTTGCATCGTATATGCAGGACATATTTAACATCACTGCAAAAGCTGTGAGGGAAGATGAGGAACCTGTTGCTCTACAAGCTATTGAATTCTGGAGCTCAATATGCGATGAAGAGATTGACATCTTAGATGAATATGGAGGGGATTTTTCTGCTGATTCTGACACCCCTTGCTTTTATTTTATCAAGCAGGCACTACCTGCGCTTGTCCCTATGCTGTTGGAGACACTCCTTAAGCAAGAAGACGACCAAGATCAGGATGAAGGAGTTTGGAATCTTGCAATGGCTGGAGGAACATGCTTGGGTTTGGTTGCACGGACCGTGGGAGATGACATTGTGCCTCTTGTTATGCCATTCATAGAAGAAAACATTAACAAACCTGAATGGAGGCAGCGAGAAGCAGCAACTTATGCATTTGGTTCTAAAATCTGAAATACCGGTCGGATGGCCGTGCCGGTCATTCCAATACGACCGGGGAGATGAAAGTGACTTGTCAGAACTGACGGAATCCAAATCGGATGCCCGGTTTGAGCTCGGCGCTCAAACTTCATTTTTAAAATACACTTATTTCAAATGAACTGTTAGGACGGGTCCGGGGGTCTAAAATCTGAAATACCGGTCGGATGGCCGTGCCGGTCATTCCAATACGACCGGGGAGATGAAAGTGACTTGTCAGAACTGACGGAATCCAAATCGGATGCCCGGTTTGAGCTCGGCGCTCAAACTTCATTTTTAAAATACACTTAGTTCAAATGAACTGTTAGGACGGGGCATTTGGTTCTAAAATCTGAAATACCGGTCGGATGGCCGTGCCGATCATTCCAATACGACCGGGGAGATGAAAGTGACTTGTCAGAACTGACGGAATCCAAATCGGATGCCCGGTTTGAGCTCGGCGCTCAAACTTCATTTTTAAAATACACTTAGTTCAAATGAACTGTTAGGACGGGTCCGGGGGTCTAAAATTCGAAATACCGGTCGGATGGCCGTGCCGATCATTCCAATACGACCGGGGAGATGAAAGTGACTTGTCAGAACTGACGGAATCCAAATCGGATGCCCGGTTTGAGCTCGGCGCTCAAACTTCATTTTTAAAATACAAGATGAAATTTGAACTTATATTGTGTGTGTGTATTTATATATATGAAAATGAGCTGGCTTAAACTATTGGCATACTCTTGTTAATGCTTGATTTCTTTATTAAGTCTTGTTAATGCTTGATTTCTTTATTAAGGATTTGATTATAATTTTTTTAAATGATATACAGGATCATCCGTCGCGAGATGTTGGACGAGACGACGACCAGGATGATGTTGGACGAGACGACGACCAGGATGAGACATATGTGGAGGATTTGTGATTTTATTTTAGTTGTGTATGTTGTCATTTTATTATTATGGATGTATGATTAATTTATGATTTTATTTTAATTGTGTGTAATTTGAGGTTCGTGGAGATTGTGATCCGTGTAGTTGATTTATTATTGTTTTATGAAATTGTTATTTATCAGGTGTTTGTATGTGATGAATTTGAGATTTGTCGATATTGTTGTCTGTGTAGTTGATTTTATATTTATGTTATGAATTTGTTATTTATCAGGTAATTTATTTATCAGTTTAAATAAATTTTTAAAAAAAAAATAATGCAAAATTAGCGACCGCATGGAGACTGAATTGCGACCGAATAGCGACTATACGTTATATTTCTTTTATTAAATAATTATACTTAGCGACCGACTAGCCACCGAATCAATCCGATAGGTTAATTTTATTTTTAAAAATACAACAAATTTAGCGACCGACTGGCGACCGAATTGAGACCGAATAAATCCGATAGGTTAATTTTATTTTTAAAAATACAACATAATTCGAGACCGAATAGCGACCGAATTGAGACTGACTTAATCCGATAGGTTAATTTTATTTTTTAAAATACAACAAATGTAGCGACCGAATAGAGACTGAATGGCGACCGAATTATTAGCGACCGGTCAGGCGACCGATTATAATCGGTCTCTGGTAACGACTGATACTGCGACCGAATTATGTCGGTCGCGATATAGCGACTATTATATAGCGACCGACATATTCGGTCGCTAGATAGTATCTGTTCGGTCGCAATGCATATTTGCGACCGATCTACGACTGAATAGCGACCGCTAGGTCGGTCGCTATCAGCGATTTTTCTTGTAGTCACAGATACTGGAGAGCCAGATGTCCCCTTTGAAGAAGGTTTTACCGTGGATAGGCTGTGGGCCGGCCTCTTCTCCCTCACTTCTGTGCATCCGTCTGTGTTGGCTTCTCTCTATTCCCGTTGGTTTGGTCACGTGCCGCGACCGCCACCGATTACCATCAACTTGTCTCCCGATTCAATTCAGATTTCCCTCCCGGTTGCTCCTTCGCTCCTCGAGCGATTTTCTAAAATCTCCATCTCGCCCACGCGTGGGCCATCACTAATTGAAGCTTTCTCTGATCTTGCAATTTCCACTCACCCTGCTATTCTCCCTTCACATTGCTTTCTACTTGAAAAAGAAAATAAAAATGAAGAAAAAGATAAAAACGAAAAAAAAATGCCGATTTCCCAACTTTCCAATCCTCCATTTCTATTGAGGAGACCTCCTATCTTTCTCCCGAGTGCGTCCCGACCCAGGGGCCGCTCTTCCAAGATTCCTTGGTAAGTCTTTTCTCCCCCTCCGGTGAGGGGTCCTCCTCTGTATCACCTCCTGTATCCACTTTTTCACCTCCTTCTTTCCCTTCTAATCAGCCTAGTTGCTCTTCTTCTTCGTCTTCCTCTTCTTCTTTTAATAAAATTCATGGGGTAGATTCACACAAGAAGACCAAGGGTAAGCAGATTCCTCACAGATTTTTGTTGGAATTGGCCATCAGATGCCAAGCTTGTTTAGCTCTCTCGGAGTTTGTGGAAGATCCAATTATCCTGCCAGAGTTAGAATATGAAGATGTTGTTGCTTCTTATGAGGGTTTGGGCGTTTATGAAATCATGAATGATGAAGACCCTATTGAAGAGGGGGATGAAAATTATGAAGAATATGAGGACGAGGCTGATGCTTTTGCTAGTGGAATGAGAAGATTCGACGAACCATCAGCCTCCGTAGAAGAACCTACCAAAGAAATTAATCTGGGCACCGAGGAAGACCCTAGGATTGTCCTCATTAGCAAAAATTTGCCGCCCTCTGAAGAGGAGGCGCTCATTTTAGTTCTTCAAGAATACAAGGACACGTTTGCTTGGAGTTATGAAGATATGCCGGGATTAGACCCTGCGCTCGTTGAACATCGTCTTATACTTAAGCCAGGGTCTGTCCCGGTTAAACAAAGATTGAGGCGTTTCCACCCTAATATGGCCTTAAAAATGAAGGAAGAGGTCGATAAACTCCATAAGGCTAGATTTGTTAGAGTAGTCCTTTATCCCAATTGGGTGGCTAACATCGTCCCGGTTATGAAGAAAGATGGAAAAATTCGGATTTCCATAGATTTCCGGGACCTCAACCGGGCGTGTCCTAAGGATGACTTCCCCCTCCCTCATATTGATGTGTTGATTGATAACACGGCAGGATTTGAGACTCTTTCTTTCATGGATGGCTTTTCAGGCTATAATCAGATTCGTCTGGCTGAAGAGGATCAAGAGAAAACGGCATTCACTACACCATGGGGCACATATTGTTATGTGGTCATGCCCTTTGAACTTAAGAATGCTGGAGCCACCTACCAGAGGGCTATGATGGCAATTTTTCATGACATGATTCACATTTATATTGAGGTGTATGTGGATGATCTGGTTGTAAAATCAAGGACAAGGATTGAGCATCCTAGGGTTCTGGCTAAGGTTTTGCAGAGATCCCGAGAATATCAATTGAAAATGAACCCCAAGAAGTGCGTATTTGGCGTTTCTTCAGGGAAATTGCTTGGTTTCATAGTCAGTAAGAGGGGAATTGAAGTTGATCCCAACAAGGCAAAGGCCATTAGAGACATGCCTCCTCCCAAGAATTTGAAGGAAGTTCGAGGATTAATCGGGAGGTTGCAATTTATTCGCCGCTTTGTCTCCCAGCATTCACAGAGATGTAGGCCGTTTTACGAGCTCACTAAGCCGGGAGTCAAATTTGAATGGGATGACAAGTGTCAGGTAGCCTTTGACGGATTAAAGGATTATTTGGCCAATCCTCCTGTCCTGAGGCCGCCAATTCCAGGCAAACCACTTGTTCTTTATGTTTCTGTCCTGGATGACTCTGTAGGCGCTGTCTTAGCTCAAGTGGATGAGGAAGGTAAGGAGAGGGCAGCATACTACTTGTCTAAACTCCTTAACCCCTGTGAGCAGAGGTACTCAGCCATGGAGAAGACTTGTGCAGCTTTGGTTTGGGTAGTTCAGAAATTAAAACACTATTTCCTAGCTCACGAGGTTCACCTCATTGCACGCATGAACCCAATTAAATTCCTCCTTGAAAAATCTGTCCTCACTGATCGGTTAGCACGCTGGCAAAGCTTCCTTTCTCAATTTGACATCACTTACATCCAGCATAAAGCTATCAAAGGCTACGCCATCGCCGAACACCTTGCTCATCACCCTCTCCCCCGTTTTGATCCGGTCAATTCAGAGTTCCCAGATGAAGAACTAATGTCCATCAATCAACCCCACGATCCTATGTGGACATTACATTTTGATGGAGCTCTAAATTCTCAAGGAAGAGGGATCGGCATGGTTCTTTTAACACCTGAAGGGGTCACCATTCCATTTGCTGCTCGGCTCACTTTCCCCGTCACCAACAATATAGCTGAGTATGAAGCTCTTTTGGCCGGTCTTCAAACCGCTCATCGATATGGCGTCACCCATTTGAGGATTGTCGGTGATAGTCAGCTCATTTTGTGCCAGGTGTTGGTCAAGTGTCGCACTATCAATCCTAAGCTCAAGCCCTAACAGGAACTCGCTTCAGCTTACGCCAAACTCTTCACTAAATTGATCTTCGTTCATGTCCCACGCAGCCAGAACATCTTGGCTGACGCTCTCGCCTCTTTGGCTTCCGCTTTAGTTTTCCCTCCTGAGCGTGATTTTCATGTTCCCCTGATTCATCAGCGTGACACCCCGGCTATTAAGGATCGCGCATTCCTTGATATTAGGGATCAAGTGCTTGAGAAGGTTAAGCAGAAAGAAGCTCTCAAAGGCAAAGAGGTCATGCTTTTGGACTGGGAAGAAGAGTTGGCTGACGAAGAGAAGCCGTGGTATTATGAGATTGCCAGATACTGTAATGATCAGTCCTATCCTGAGAAAGCCACCGCAGAAGAAAAGAAAGCAATTAGAAGAGTGGCTCAACGTTATACTTTGGTTGGAGGTGTGCTCTACAGAAGAGGGCTCACCGGTGTTCTATTAAGATGCCTCGATGATGATGAATCTTGGAAAGTTGTGGAAGAGGCGCACTCTGGTGTGTGTGGTGGTCATGTGAACAGCCAGATGCTAGCTAAGAAGATTCTTAGACTAGGGTTCTATTGGCCCACTCTAGAAGAGGATTGCTCTATCTACGTTCGTAGGTGTGTTAAGTGCCAACTGCACGCCGACAAGATTCATTCTCCTGCTTCTTCACTCCATCCTACGTCCTTCCCATGGCCTTTTTCCATGTGGGCTTTTGACATCATTGGACCTCTTGGTGACTCGAATCTCCTCACGAAGCAAAAGTCGTTCATCCTGACGGCAACGGAGTACTTCACCAAGTGGGCGGAAGCAGAAGCTTACGTGGAAATTAAAGCGTCAACCGTCTGCAAATTTATCATGAAGAACATCATCACGAGGTTCGGGATCCCGAATACCATCGTCACCGACAATGGACCTCAATTTATCTCTCAAGATCTCAAGGATCTCTGCAACAGGTACAACATTGCATTGCATCATTCTTCTCCCTATTATCCGCAGGGCAATGGCCAAGCAGAGGCCACTAATAAAACCTTGATCAAAATTGTTAAGAAGACGTGTGAGGCTAGTAAATTTGCGGACTGGCCAGACAAGCTGGTTGAAGCTCTTTGGGCCTACCGCACTTCCATTCGAACTCCCACTGGGCAAACTCCTTTCGCCCTTACTTATGGAATGGAGGCAGTAGTCCCTTATGAGATTCTTATTCCCTCTCTACGAGTACAATTGGACAAAGAGCTCTCTATTGATGAGCGTCGTGATTCACTCCTTGCCCAGTTGGAACTCCTTGACGAGAAGCGTCTGGTCACCGCTGAACATGCGCGCGTTTATCAAAACAGGCTCTCACGTTTTTATCAAAAGAAGGTAATTGAGAGAAAATTTAAGGTCGGTGAAATGGTAATCAAAAGAATTTTTGTAAAACCCGGTGGCCCTCGTTCAAAGCTCCAACCAAATTGGGAAGGGCCGTTCGTCATAAAAAATGTTTATCCTGGCAATGCTTATAAATTGGTTAATGCTGAAGGAGAGGAATTGACTCACCCATGGAATGGTTTGTATATCAAGAAATATTACCCCTGAACAAAAATCCAAACAAAAATTGAAAACTTCATAAAAATCCAAAGAAAATAGAAATCTCCCAAAATAATCCAAAAAAAATCGAATATTTTCAAAATCAAAAAGTTTTCTTTCATGGTTTTCCTTTTGGGTTGACATGGCATACAAGGGTCCACGGTCCGAAAGGTTAAAATTCAGAATCCATTCATCAGTCTTGCTAATTTAAAATGGGAGTTGACCCCGCACACACTACACACTTTACTCTTGAGCTCAAGCAGTGCAAAATCTGATGAAAAGTCGAAACCGGACTAAAGGCGAAAGACGATATCCATTCTTTTCTTCTTCGGCCCACAAGGGAGGAAGGGAGGTCTCGAGGTAGACACACCAAGCCTATCCGCCGCCCTAGTAGGAGGAAGTCAGGGCCCAAAAGGGAACAAATGCCACAAAAAAAAAAAACCAAGTACAATTAGGCTGTTCATCAATGCAAATCAATTCCAAAGCGAAAGTCAAATGGTGAAAAGAAAAGCATGCCAAGAGGGCAAAGTCCCCGCAAGGAAAACCTTGGGCGTATGCATGCAATATGAAAAGAGGCAAAAGGCAACAAAACGTCCCTACGCCAAAGACCGAACCCCAACAGACATAGGGTAGGGGAGGTAGCTTTGCCTCAGACATCTCTGAATCTTTTGTGGGCTTCCTTATATCTTCTCTTTTATTTTTGGAAAAGTCATGAACCGGCAGAATGGCCGAGACAAACCGAAGAGAATGCACTGCACGAAATCTTGTGTATAAGTTTAATTATATGCACGCCAATCCCCCTTTTAATTATTCAAGAAAGGTCAATGGATCTTAGATGATGACCAAGTAGGGCCCACCACCTTAATGGCTTTATCAGCCCAATTTGGGAAGAATAAAATTAACGCCTTTGTTCAAGGCGCGTTCATGTTAATTCACGCCTCGCTTACAGTCGTTTCTTTAAAACATAACACCTCTGGGAAGGTCGTTTTTTTAACAAAATTCAAAAAAATCTTTTCAAATTCACGCCGCTCCTGAGGGCGTCTTTTACGAGAGTAACGACCTAATCTAAGGCGTGTTTTTTTTAGAAAATCCCAAAATATATATATATAGATAATGAAAAGAACAAAAATAAATTCTTCATGCTGCATGAATTGCACTCTTGCCTGGGCATCTTTTAATTATTGTTTGCATATGTGTGACGTCCTGAGGCATCTCCCAGTTTTGGTTATTTCATTTTGCCTTATTTAATTAAAGGCTTGGCCCCTTGACCCCTTATTAAGGTCAGAATATTGACACCCCTTGCTCACCGGGCAAGGGGCCAAGTCGAACAGATGAATTAACCTGTTTGTTCAAGTGAAAACCACAGCTACAGATACAGGGCAAAGAAAACAAACACGAAGAACGTGGAAAGAAGAAAGTACACGAACACAAGGCCACAACCACACAAAGTGCTCAGGTAACAAAAATCTGAATCTCATATATATATATATGTCATGTCAAAATCATGTACAGGTGTGAAGGTGGAGGAGTACAAGTAAAAGGCCCTCAGCTCTCGCCTCCACTCTCCTCTGGTCTACTCTCTGCCTCACCCTCGGCATCCCGAGGCGGTGCTGGTGGAGGGGGCATGGAGCCCCGTGACGCTGCTGGACCTCGCGCCTGGTCCCCTGCCTCGCTCCGCGGTCGGAAGGAGGAACCCGCCACGTAAGAAGAGCCACCAAGGCTGAACCCTGCAGCTCGCGCCCGCTCCCGGCCTCGCTACAAGCGCTCCTCGGACACTCGCTGCCGCTCCTGGGAAAGGACTAGCTGAGTCCTCAAGTCTGCCAGCTCTCGCTTCCGCGCTCCAGCCAGCTCCTGGTAACGGGCAAGGTCCGCCCGGTGCTCCTCACGCTCGTGAGTTCGCTCCTCGCGCTCCCGGACAAGGTCCGCTCGGTACTCCGCACGCTCCCGGGCACGCTCGCGCCTCTCCAGCTCAAGGGTCACCCGCAGCTCCGCCACGTCCTGAGGAAGCTCCTCACGACGCCTCGCAGAGCGCTCCAACTCTGTGATCCGCTGCTCGCGGATCGCCAAATCGGTACGCGCCGCTCGCAGCTGTGCACTCTGAAAACAGGCAAACAAATCATCAAGATCGACAATTCAATGAAGCAAATAAACAACACATGGTTGAAGGTAAAACACTCACCTGCAAGGACGTAGCCTGCTGTCCCTCACAGACACAAGCAAGGGCGGCTCGGAGCTCCTCAGTCTGCAACACAACTTTTATCAGTACACAATGCCATATTTAATCAATAAATGAACTGACTGAGTTTGAGTTCAGAATTTACCCGCGAGGCGAGATCCCGCTCTGCTGCCTCAGCCCGTGCAACCGCTCCAGCTAGCTGCTCTGATAGCGCGGTCACCTCCGCGCTAGGTCCCCTCGAGCTGCAGGCCTCACCTGGGTCTCTCCTAACCACTCCCTGCTGGGCACGCTGCATTCATTAAGACCGTCAGTGGCTAATCATTAATTCAACAAAAATTCATTTGCATATAGGAATAATTTAAACACTCACCAGGGTCTCCAGGTCTGCCCGTGTGGCGGCCAGCTGGTCCTCTAGGCCGTGTAGATGGGCCTGGGCATCCATAGCCGCTATATCTCGCGCATCCTGCATTCATCACATATTAGTTGCATAATAGACATGTATAAACATCGGCATTTAGAAATAATTACATTCATACATACCCCTAAGACCTTCATCTGAGGTCTGCCGGCGTGAACCTCCCAGTAGCGCCGGAGGTACTCGGAGCTGTCTATCGCCTGGGAGGTGACTCGGGTCCCGCCTCGCTGCCAGTCTCCGTACTGCTCCGCGAACCGAACCCTCCAGTCGATCGCTTTTGTGCGACCGCGGGTCTTCTTGCCAATCCCTCGAGGCTCCCCGACCTCGATCCATTCCTGGTGCAAGCCCAGAGTCCTCATCACCAGCCTCAGCCGTAACGGCTCAATCTCGCTCAGACAATGAATCCATAACTCACGCCCGAAGCGAGGTCGCCCCGATACGACCCAGGGCTGGCCCTCATCCGTCATCCCCTCATACGGCCTCCACTGTACCTGCATTCATGACATACATATCATCACTTCATCACAAGCATAATAAATTCATAATAAACACAAAAAGAAATGCATAACATTCATTCATACGTACCAGCGAGGGCGGGAAGTCACGGAACTCTCTCCGCAAAACCCATAACTCGTAACCAAGTGGGGCGCCGAAGATCACTGGTAACCAACGCCGTGCCAGAGGGAAAGCTCCCTCACCTCCGGGCCGTGGGTCGACGCGCCCCATCGGCATGTACAAGTGGCTCCACACCTGCATCCATGCATTGCATTAGTAAGGCATTCATTTGCATGAAAAGAAAAGGAAAAAAGGAAAATAACTACCTGAAGAAAAGGTGAGAAGCCATTGACGGTCGTCTCACGTCCTGTCCCCGTGGACAGGTCCGCCAGCAGGTGTGCCAGCAGCGTCGCTCCCCAGGCGTAGGTGCCAACTCTCTCCAGGTCCTCGAGGATCGCCAAGAACCAACAATTGATCACGTCGGCTTTCGTCCCCAGCAGTAATCTACCGAGCAGCAGCAGCAGGAATCTCCTCAGATCTCGGTCAGCTCTCTCCTGGTCAGTCGGGTCCTGGCAGTAAACCGCTCTCGCCCCGTCGGTCAGCCGCTGTGCAAACTCATCCAAGGTCTCCCCTGACCTGTGTCTAGCATCTCCCAAACCCATCACCGTGGTCAAATCTATGCGAAAAATGGTCCTACACTCACTAGGTACCTCGTAAACCATATCTAGCCCTAGCAGTCTCTGGGCCATCTCCGTATAGTCAGAATAGGTGAACCCGCTCACGGCCTCACCATCCACTCTCAGCCCGGTGATCCTAGTCACATCCTCTAGGGTAGGAACCATGTGCCCCCAGGGCATCAGGAAAGCACGACTAGCCCTATCCCATCTCTCCCGCAAAACCTGAATAAGTGCTAGGTCAGGCCTAAACGGCTCGATAGACAGGAAGGCCCCAAATCCCATAGTATCTACCCTGGCCCTTTGAAAGTCGGGGAGACCGTGGTATGCTGCCCGGACCATGACCCACGAGATCCTGGTCCTCATCAACCCCTGCATGCACAAATAACAAATTTTGTTTAAAACTGTGTTGTTTATTCATGATGAATCTCATTAATTGCCTTCCTTTAAAATATTGAGGGTTGAGCTTAATTCACGACCATTCTCAGGTCGTGCCTTTTAAAATTCACGCCCTGATGAAGGGCGTGCTTCTTGATCACTGTAATTAACAAACCGCTCTTGGGTCATTTTCTGGTTGAGTCACGCCCCTGTGGGGGGCGTTGTTTTCGTTGGATTGGTTAATTTAAAAACTCAATTAATAAAGAGACGACCTCTGGTTTGGTCGTCTCCTGTTTACTTTACGCCCTGCTAAGGGGCGTGGTTTTACAGGATTTTTCAGAAAATGAAAGAAAATGACAGCATGCGCAATAATTCATGGAATATTGTCTTTAATACATGTAAAGGCATGGAATTACTGAAAATAAACAACATGAGCAAGGATAACGAATTTTAAATAGACGACCTACTGCAGGGCGTTTTCATGAGGTTTAATTATAAATTAAAAGAATTTACGCCCTGGGGCAGGGCGTTTTATGTTCAAATCACGCCCTGGAGGGGGGCGTTTCTTTCCTGGGTTGCAGGTTTCAACCCGACGGCTATGGAAATTCAAATAAAAATGAAATAAAAATAAAAAAAATGGAAAAAGGGTTCGGGGCTTACCTTCTTGTGTCTCTGAATCTGAGGGCGTGGCCGTGGCTGCCGTGGTCGCCGGAGCTGGCCACGGGGAGCGAGCGCCGCCGTGGGCGGTGGCTCCTGGCCGTATTCTTCTTCTTCTCCTCCTCCTTGTTCTCCTCCTTGTCCTCCTTCTTCTTCTTCACCTTCGTCTTCTTCTCCTTCTTCTGTTGCTTCACCTGCTGCTTCTCCGGCCTCGTCGCCGGCCACCGCTGCGGGAGCTTCTTCGGCCTCGTCGCCGGCCACCGCCACGATGGCGAGTTCCTCCTCGGCGTGGGCAGTCTCCAGATCAACGACCTCCGGGGCATTGATGCGCTGCCGTTTGTGGGCTCCTCCGGCCATGGCTAGGGCTAGGGGAATGGGAGAGAGAATGAGAGAGATTGAGAGAGGATGAGAAATGGAGTTTTTCGTTTCGGTTAGGGTTTCAGAAAGAGGAAATGAGACGGTGGAAGGAAGAAGAAAGGCGCTGAAGCCTTTTGAGATTCGAAAAGAAGACACGCCTTTTGGAAGGGCGTCTTTTATGAAAGAAACGACCACAGATGTGGGCGTGTTTTAAAAATGGACGACGTCGAGTAAGGCGTTAATTTCTCTTGCATGGGGAATGATAACCGTTGTCAGACGCATTGAAGAGGCGTTGATTGAGGCGATGAAGTAATTATTGCTGTTTTTTGATTAACGCCTGAAGTAAAGGCGTCTCTTTTATGGAACGTGGCTAAGGAATGGGCGTTACTTTTGGGGTTTAACGAATATGGCTTTTTTGAATTCAAATCAAATAACGCCCTGTTTTAAGTCGTTATTCAATTAACGCCCACAGTACATGCGTTTTTTTTTATCCAGGCTGAACATTGGAAGCGCCCTGAGTAAGGGCGTCCTTTTATGAATTTACGCCCTTTCTGGAGGCGTTATTTTCAACAGAGCGACAAGTTTTGGAGGATTTGATCTGAAGCACTGAAATTGGCTCAATCAAGGAACAATCTTTATTATTGAATTGACAGAAAGAATTACATTGTCTAATGAGCCACCTTGGGCCTGAGCTTTCTCAAAGCTGTTACATAAATTTTCCACTCTTCTTTGTCTTCATCCAGATTCTCTACAGGTTGATGCAGTTTATTGATTTTCCACAAGGCTTGGATCGTTGTGCATTCTTCGCCATCCTCGTTGCCGCCGAGATCCCGTGTCTTGATTGGAGGAAGGTGAGATGGGTCTTCAAGGATTTGCCGTGGAAGCCCGAGTTGAGGAAGGCATCGATGTGAGTTGTACAAGATAAATTCCGAAGCACCTATGAGACGAAGGTCCGTCCCGGTGGAGAATCGTGCATGAAGTTCCTGCATTTTAAGTATTCCCGGGGCGCAAGTAAAGAGTTTTTTTGGCATTACCTTTAGGTGTTCCCTCCATTCCACTCTCTTCTTGATTTGAGGAATTCGGTTCGTCACCCGATTGCTTATTCCTAGCGAGTCGGTAATATAGGAGAGTGGGCTCTTTGAGAAAATCCTAGATGGTTGTTGGGCCTCATCACATGGATCGAACTTGAAGTGGAGATCTACCCAACTAGAAAGGGCTAGCATGCATCCGTATATGGGCCTTCCCATTGCCGCCGAAGTGCGCCCACTATAGAGGTAGGCTAGGATCGCCGGTCCAACTCTTTCTTCTTCCCACAAGCTCACTACCGCGCTTACTTGGGTCTCTTCAAGGAAGTCCTCCGTAGATGGAAACAGTAGTGCGCCTGCTATGCACACCACGAAGGCCTTTGTTATTCTTTCTATCTCCTCCTCTTCTTGGCTTGATCTGCTCTTTGTATACCCATGAGGCTAGCTTCAGAGGTTGATTCCCTTGGTGATCTTGATCTGATTCACTAAGTTTGGGCTAGGAATAAGGCTGGTTAAGAGCTCATGAGAGGAGATTGGTCTTGGCATGATGGCCATCTGTTCTTCTTCTCCTTGTTTCATCTCTTCAAGCCTAAGATCAACTCTATTTCTTCCAATAAAATGGTGGCTTCAAAAGTGGAAAAGAGAAAGGTATGGGTGGAAGGGTGCCATATTTCTATAAGAGCTCCTATGGCAGCCCAATCTAAGTGGATTTGATCATAATGCTTGGCATGGGTAATTAAGCCTAGAAGATGCCACCTTGCTACAAAGACCCTCATGTCAGAAGAGAATTTAGAGAGGAGGAGGGGCAGCCACTTTATCTTTGTGAACCTCCTAGCTCCGTGCATATTTGGATAGTCCTGTGGAAAGCAAAAGCAAGAACAAACAGAGCAGAAGAGATGAGAAGAAAAAACAGTGATGATATAAGGATGAAAGAAAGAGCAGAAGCAGTTAGCTTACCTGGTTTAATGCTATTCGGCTGCTTATGTGCCCGTTGATCTCAGTAAGTCTGGGAGTAGAAGCCTTCGACCTTTTGATGGCTCTGTCCATAGCCGCTGCAGAAGAAGTTCGACGGCAGAACCTGCAAGCGGAAGCAATAGCAGAAGAATTCAGAGGATTTGATTTGATTAATTCTTGAGGAAAGCCTGCCTTTAATATAGAAGGTTGAACCCTAAGTTTGTTCGGAATTGTAGTGTTTAATTGGCATTAGAACTGTGTTTTGCTCTCGATTTGGAAACGGAAGTTTATGGTTAATTAACGCCTTTGGTAGGGGCGTCAATTTCTTAAATTGACGACCTTTCTTAGGTCGTGTTTTATGTAACGCCCTCTCATGGGACGTTTTCTTCTGGAGCTATGGTTGCGGTTAACGCCTTTGTGAAGGGCGTGTTTTTAAATGGACGCCCTAATGTCAGGCGCTTTTTACGCCGTGAGGTGCAGGCGTGTTCTTGTGAACTTATGGGTTCGGTTTTTCTATATATGCTTTGATGAACTTAAGTGCTGTTATTTTATTGAAATTGTTTTATTTAAGCACTTATGATCATTTTTTGGAGAATCAAGATTATTTATGATCATGAAAGGACTGATGAGTATTGAGTGGAGAAGTTTTGCAGGTTTCGAGGTGCTTGGATATGTGGGAGTACCATTATGCTGTTCTTGTATCATTTTCCTGTAAGCATTGTTACTATATGATATTTACATTATTATAACATATCAGGGACCTTGTGGTTCTGATGAACTTGGAATTTGAGTTCCCCTTCATCAAAAACAATGATAATTCCAGGAGAGTCTTGATCGCACGGATAGGCCGTTGAGTCATTAAAAGGTTGGGGACGATGGTTCCTCTTTCTGAGTTGATGCGTGGACAAACGAGCTTCGGCTTAGTGTTAGCTCAGAGAGTTGGATTCTTGACCAAATCTAAATGGCTTAGCAATATTATCCTTGATTATTTTCTATTTTTGTTTGTTTTAATTTTTCTTTTAGCCCAGCACGCATCATATAGGACTTTGAGTTTTATGATGAAAATCTTTATATTATGACAATAATGAAGGTCACTTGCTCTTGATTGAGTTGACATGAGATATTCCATTCCAAATCAAGTACTTCATTCTCTTTGAAGCCGCTCAGGCTGATTCCTTGAAAATGTCCTTTTGTTGGAACTCCATCCCAATTCTCTTTATTTTCCTGCAAACTTACCTTGGTTGTAGTACGTCCACATTGGCTGGTAACCGCTCTCTAACGGTCTTTCCCTGTCGTGCCCACGCGCACACTTTTACTTTCCTAGTTTAATTTCCTTTATCCAGCAAATCGATGCTTCCTTGGAATTATTCAGAGTTGTTTCATTCAGAATCTTGGAAAGATTTCCAGTGCTCAGTGTCTGAGGCGTGTCACATCACACCTTGGCATCTACTTATCAGTTCGTTCCACTTCATTTCCGCTTGTGGCACTTCGCTCCATTTCCGTCTCACTCCCTTGCAAAGCAGACGCCAAGGCGGGGCAGCTGTAGACACGCCAAAATTGACGCTTTGTTGATTAAATCTCATGTCACTATGTTGACGCCCCAAAGTGAATTTCAATATTTCCATAATATTAAGTTTTTCTATTTTTTTGTGGGTTTTCCGTTGCATTTGTTGCATTTTTTGTGATTCACGACCTGAAGTAGGGCGCGTTTTAAATAACGACCTTATCCAGGGCGTTTTTCAAAGAAAGGACGACCATGGGTCAGGGCGTCAATTCCTGGAAATATCATTTTTCAAAAATTAAGCGAAATAAGATGTATTGTATGAGTAACGTCCTTCCTCAGGGCGTGTTTTTAAGAAAAGCCTTGATCTAAGGCGTCTTCCAACATTTTTAAATGAAGAAGGGTTTTATTGCCAAAATTAAATTCAGGAAGAAACGCCCTGGTCTGGGTCGTGTTTTTTGAAACACCTTTTGGGCCGGTCGTCAATTCTTGAATTGACGCCCTCTTTTAAGGCGTGTTTCACCTCCGAGCCCTTCTTTCTTCTGCCTTTCCCTCCCAGAGTCTTGCTTTGTTTGGTGTTATTGCTCGATCGGGAGCTTGCCTTTTGATAACCATTGCCATGGTTATCTCTTGCCCGTGTTTATCTTCGGATCTGAACCTTATTTAAAGGATTCATGGTCGATCCTTTGAGAGGTTACCAACGAAGCTTACCCACACCCACAGAGCTTTCCCAAAGTTTACCTGAGGACGAGCGCTTCTTCCTAGTGCCATCTGCTTCCTCGTCTTCCCTGTTCTGATTGCCCCTCTACTGTCATCAAGGGACAGCAGGGTGCTTTGTGGGTCTTGTTTTGTTTCCGTGTGTCTTTAGTCATATCGTCGCATCACTAGCATCAGGTTTTATCATATCATATATTTCCCTTCCCTAGCTTTCTCTCTAGGGGTTTTTAAAAAACCAAAAACAAGGTGTGCATGTGCCTTTCTTCCTTTCCTTATTACACGTCTTATTTGGGCTGGTACTACTGCACTTGGCTGATCTATCTTTTTGTTTGTGTTACTGTCTGTCTTGCAAGGTAATCAAAGAGAAAACCCTTCTCTTCGGCCGGCCGATTGAAGAAGGAGGAAAGAATTCACACAATCCCGCGTTTTCATTCTTACCAGGTATTTGCGATCTCTCCCTATTAATATTGAGGTAACCCCTCTGGCGATCACATCTCCACTCTTGCACCACGTGCATGCTTTTTCCCTTTATTTAGTTTTGTTTTTCATCATGATTCTTACTGCATGTGATTGATATTTTATCATTATTTTATGTGTGAAAGATTTTATGCACATCCACAATAGGATGTCAAAATAGGTCAATATTAGACTCGTTGGAAAGATAATTGAAAGATCTACAAGTTTCATGTTGAACACTTTTTCACATTTTGACGTTTGGAAGGCCAAAAATAAGATAGAGTGAGCTAGTTCTTAGAAATCATGTTATTAGGAGTTTTTATATAAAAAAACCCAAAATATCTTCCCCCCACCCCCCACGTGGCTCCCCTCCCTCACTCCCCACCTCCCCCACTTCTCCCTTCCCCCTCTTACCATATTAGGAGTTTTTATAAAAAAAAAAAAACCAAAATATCTTCCCCCCACCCCCCCACGTGGCTCCCCTCCCTCACTCCCCACCTCCCCCACTTCTCCCTTCCCCCTCTTACCACCTCCCCCTCCCTCTTATCTCCTCCTCCCCTCCCCCTATATAAAGCCCCCTCTCCCCCTCTCTTTCCCAAGTATCCACCCCCCCTCTCCCCCTCCAACTCTTTCTCCTCTCTCACTCCCCTCCCCCCCTCCAACTCTTTCTCCTCTCTCACTCCCCTCCCCACTCTCTCTCTCTCTCTCTCTCTCTCTCTCTCTCTCTCTCTCTCACACACACACACACACACTCTCTCTCTCCCATCTCTATCTCTCTCTTCCTATTTTTATTTTCTCTTTTCTATTCTCTCTCTACTCTCTCTACTCTCCCTCTATTTTATCTCTCTACTCTTTCTTTACTTTCTCTCTCTAATCTCTTTATTTTCTCTCTTTCTATCTACTTTCTCTCTCTATTTTCTCTCTACTTTCTCTCTCTAAATTCTCTCTTTGAATATCTTTCTCTACTTCTTTCTCTACTCTCTCTCTACTTTCTCTCTCTACTTTCTCTCTTTAAATATCTCTCTCTGCTCCCTCTTTACTTTCTCTCTCTATTTTCTTTCTCTACTCTCTCCATACTTTCTCTCTCTACTTTCTCTCTCTACTTTCTCTCTCATCTCTCTTCCCACTCTCATTCTCTTATTAATAAACGGAGAAGATAATACATCAGAATAATATAAATATTTGACAAAAGTTTGGACGGAGGATTTGAAGCTCACTTTGGACAATTTCACCCTTATTTGCGTATCTTGGACGGAACAATTATCTATTCCTACGCAAGGACTTTTACGGGAGCTCGGGTGAAATACTAAAGTCAATTCGGAAGTCCATTTTAAAGGTAGACATGATAAACCGAGTGCATGTTATTTGTTATTTACATTTCTTTGATTTGATTTTGTTAGAAATGTGATTTAAGTCATTGATTTATTTAACCCAATGATCTATGTCTAAAATCAGTTATTTATTTAGTTGTCATTCTGTAAAAATATTATTTTCTCTCTAATTTCTCTCTAATCTCTTTCTAATTTCTCCCTCTACTTTCTCTCTCTACTCTCTCTCTACTCTAATCTCTTCGAATGTTATATAATAGTAATTTATTTAGTTAGTAAATTTGACCCACTACCCTATGATTAAAATCTAATTCCTGATATTAAAATACAATCCAGTTATTTTGTAAAGTTTAATGATAAGTTTTTAATATTGAGATGACTATGTAATAAGCATCATAATACGAATAAAAATTTGATTAAGCATATGGACTGTGTCACTTTAAGGAGGTGTGGGGCGACAAACCGTAGTTAGCTTCCGCTACGGGATTAGGTCCATTTCCGAGGACAAACAGACTTCTGAAAAATTCGGAACCCAGAATAAGAAAATTATCTGGGGAATGGTGGAGTATTAACTCTCGATCCTGTGTGGTTGATCAAGGCCGACATGCTCCAGCGTTTAGACCTTTTGTCTTTCTGTCGACGTATGGATGCCTAGGTATGTGTTTGCTACTGCTTATAGTGACGGGATGCCTGTCCAATATATGCTGTCAAATAATATGAAGCTCAGATTTGATATATGACTTTGATATGATCTGAAAATAAGTTCATCTGTATATACTCTGATTTAGCTAAGATATGTATTATGCCACTTATATGTAAGTCAGATAAGATTTGTTATACGCATTCGCTTATAAATATGAAAATTATGTTGCTCTATTATATTTCATATTTCCTTCGCATTCATAGTATATGTACAATCCAGTGAAATTGTGCTTAGCTTTATGTATCATGGATTTGCACAGTTTAGTATAGATAAGCATGTGATTGGTTTTAATGCCTACTGAGTCTTTGGACTCATTTTCATTGTCTAACCATTTCAAGAAATTGACCAGTGTACGTCTTGACTCCGACGGGCGGTAGGTCGGAGGATGATCTCGGGTTTAGTTTGGATTCCACCGCGCAGAATAAATAGATTTAGTTTTCCTTTGAATAATGAATGTAAATATGACTTTTGGATAGAGATATGTAGTACTCTGTATACGATGTAAATTATGAGTGTTTTATTTTATAGAAATGATATGGTTATGTTTCTTTTAGAATATGTGATGGTTTGGCCTTTAGCGCCTTACAAATATTCGGCCCACAACACTTCCGTACATCCGTTGTGACGTCCCCGGACACGATACGGGATCGCGGGAAGGGAGCGCCACAGAGAGTGATATCAGAGCAAGGTTGTGAGGCTTGAAATTATTTACAGCCATCTGAATTTATATACCATATCACAAGATCGTAGGAATTTATTTTAGAATTTGATGTCAAACCTAGAATCATACTAATTCGGATTAGTTCTCCCTCGCAGGAGATGGCTGGGAGTGATAGGGTTGAGGTTAATACTTCTCCCGAGGAGTCTGCGCCCTCAAATGGGACATCACAAGAAGTTGTCGGGGAAACAATTCATGGCGATCTTGCTCCCGGTGGGCAAGGCGCATTACCTATTCAGGGTATGTCAGATTTAGGAGGGTTCACACAAACTTTTCAAGGGTTAGTGCAGGCTATGCAGTTACAGGCCCAAACTCAAGCAATGATGCAAGTCCAATTACAAAACCGTGTGCAAGAATAACCGAATAGGGCAGCAGGCGCCACCCTGATGGAGAAATTCAGACATATGAGTCCTCCTTCTTTTAAGGGGGAGAGTCACCCGGAGATTGTGGAAAACTAGGTGAGAGAAATTGAGAAGATTTTCATGGCCATTAGATGTGCAGAGTATGATAAGGTGATATTAGCTACATTTATGTTGAAGGACCATGCGGACGAGTGGTGGAGGTCTGCACTTAGAACCACTTTTAGAGGTAGAGAGATTGAGATTAGCTGGAATGAATTTCTTGATGTCTTCCATGTAAAATTTCTCCCTCAGCATGTGAAGGATAAGAAAGAAGTTGAATTTTTAAATCTGACTCAAGGAGGTATGTCAGTTGCCGATTATGAAGCAAAATTTACTGAATTGGAAAAGTATGCCCTCATATTTGTTCAGATGAGCTTAGAAGGGTGACGAAATTTGTTAGAGGTTTGAGAAGTAACATTAGAAGTAGAGTTGTAATCCTTGAACCTCAAACTATGGCAGCAGCTTTGAGGACTTCTTTTATTGCAGAAACTGAATATGAGGAATTCTTAGCAGAAAGACAAAGGGATAATGCAAAAAGGGGTAATCTTGGTTCAATTGTGAGGAAAGATAAGAAGCCGAATATGACTTTTCCAGAGAGAGTTCAACCAGTTAAGAGAGATAATATGTCAGCTTGTCAACAGTGCGGGATGCAGCATAAAGGTAATGAATGTTGGCGGGCTGCAGGTAAATATTTTTCATGTGGTCAGACAGGACATATCATAAGGGATTGTCCCAAAAGGCCAAGACAAGATCAACAACCACAGCAGCAGCGGAGAGTTCAAGCCAGAGTATATGCACTAATAAGGGAAGACACCCGAGATGCCAATGCAGTAGCTGAAGGTATTCTTCTTATCGATGATATGCATGCAAAAGTTTTATTTGATCCGGGTGCTACACATTCTTTTATTTCTCTGAGATTTACTGAATTATTGAAAGATAAACAAATTATGAACACTGATGAGATATCCATTAACACACCAACTGGGGAGATAGCTAGAACGACTTCTGTTATTCCTAACATTGATGTGGTGATTCAGGGGAGGATTATGCCAGCATGTGTGTATCTGCTGGAAATGACTGATTTTGATGTCATCTTAGGAATAGATTAGTTAGATACAAATTTTACCCTTCTAGATTGTCATGGAAAGAAAGTAATTTTTTAAAAATCTGATGAGCAGACATTTCACTATCAATGTCCAAGGCACCGTTCTAGTAAAACACTAGTTTCAGCACTTAAAGTTTTGAAATTACTTAGAAGTGGATGTCAATATTATTTGGCTAGCATAGTGGCTATTCCTTCTAATGAAAATAAGAAAACCACCTCAGATATTGATGTTGTCAGGGAATTTCTAGATGTGTTTCCTGATGAACTTTCGGGTTTGCCACCACATCGAGAGGTGGAGTTCACTATTGAACTCTCACCGGATACTTTACCAATTTCCATCCATCCCTACAGAATGGCACCAACTGAATTGGCAGAATTAAAGAAACAATTACAAGAACTGCTAGTTAAGGGGTTTATTCGATAAAACATATCCCCTTGGGACGCACCTGTTCTGTTTGTTAGAAAGAAAGATGGGTCGCTTAGACTATGCATTGACTATAGGAAGTTGAATCAAGTGACCATTAAGAATAAGTACCATTTGCCAAGGATTGATGATTTATTTGATCAGCTACGAACTGCCACAGTATTTTTAAAGATTGATCTCAGATCTGGATACCATCAACTAAGGATAAGAGAAGAAGATATCTCAAAAACTACTTTCAGAACACGATATGGGCATTATGAATTTTTGGTTATGCTATTTGAGTTAACTAATGCACCAGCAGCATTTATGGATTTGATGAACAGAGTTTTTCAACCATATCTGGATACATTTGTAGTGGTGTTTATTGATGATATGTTGATCTATTCTCCTACTGTTGAAACTCATCAAGAACATTTGAGAATTATGTTGGAAATTTTAAGGAAACATCAACTCTATGCGAAATTCAGTAAATGTGAATTCTGGTTAGATAAGGTTCAATTCTTAGGGCATATCATTTCTGGTGATGGAGTGTCTGTTAATCCAGCTAAGGTTGAGGCAGTTTTGCATTGGGAAAGACCGAAGAATGTTAGTGAGATTAGGAGCTTTTGGGGTCTTGCGGGTTATTATCGTAGGTTTATTGAAGGTTTTTCTTCTATTGCAGCTCCTATGACCAAATTGACTAGGAAAGGAGTTCCTTTTGAATGGTCAGATAAATGTGAAATGAGTTTTCAGGAATTAAAAACAAGGTTAACTACAGCCCCAGTCCTTACTTTACCTTGTGGGTCAGGAGGATTTGTGATATATACAGATGCCTCTAGAAAAGGACTAGGATATGTCCTGATGCAGAATGGTAAAGTAGTAACTTATGCATCCAGATAATTAAAGACTCATGAGATGAATTATCAAACACATGATTTAGAGTTGGCAGCAGTGGTACATGCTCTGAAGATTTGACATCATTATTTGTATGGTGAGCAGTTTGAAGTATTTACAGACCATCAGAGTTTAAAATATATTTTCTCTCAGAAAGAATTAAATTTAAGGCAAAGACGGTGGATTGAATTTTTGAAGGATTATGATTTCACATTGAATTATCACCCAGGAAAAGTAAATGTGGTAGCAGATGCACTCAGCAGGAAGAGGCTAATGGCAATTCAGTTGCGCCAAACTTGGAGAATGACATCTGATGTAGTGGAGTATTCTCCGATATGCAAAGGGAGAAACTTATTTCTGGCCCAACTAACTATTCAGTCTGCAATGGTTGAGCGAATTGTGCAAGCACAACTGAATGATCAGCAGTTACAAAAATTGATTGGCACACCGAGATTTACTCAAAGTGCAGACGGGGCAATCAGATTTCAGGGAAGATTATGTGTACCTCGGAATGAAGAAACAAAGAAAGACCTATTAACTGAGGCACATAAATCACTATATTCTATTCACCCAGGCAGTACAAAAATGAACAAAAACATGAAAAGATAGTTTTGGTGGATTGACATTAAGAAAGATATAGCAGACTTTGTCAGCAAATGTCTTACTTGTCAACAAGTAAAAGCAGAGCATCAAAGACCAGCAGGACCATTACAGTTGATGAAAATTCTACAGTGGAAATGGGAGCATATCACTATGGATTTTGTGATGGGATTACCATTGACTAGGAGAAAACATGATTCTATTTGGGTAATTGTTGACAGGCTTACTAAGTCAGCCCATTTTCTGGCAATCACAAAAACACAATCATTAGAGGATTTAGCCCATTTATATATCAGAGAGATTGTGAGACTTCATGGTTTACCTGTGTCTATTATTTCAGATCGGGATGCAAGGTTTACAGTAAAATTTTAGAGGAGTTTACAACAAGCGCTTGGTACACAGTTGAAATTTAGTTCAGCTTTTCACCCTCAAATAGATGAACAATCAGAGAGAACCATTCAAACATTAGAAGATATGTTGAGGGCGTGCAGTTTAGATTGGCGAGGCAGCTGGGATGAGCATCTGACTTTAATTGAGTTTGCATATAATAACAGCCATCATGCAAGCATAGGAATGGCACCATATGAAGCATTATATGGTAGACCGTGTAGGTCACCTGTTTGTTGGGATGAGGTTGGTGATCGGAGATTGATTGGGCCACAGATTATACAGGATTGCGTAGAAAAGGTTGAGTTGATTAGAAAAAGATTACTTACAACTCAGAGTAGGCAGAAAAGCTATGCTGATCAAAGAAGGAGAGATCTACAGTTTACTGTCGGGGATCACGTATTTCTGAAAGTTTCACCTACTAGGGGAGTAATGAGATTTGGCAAGAAAGGTAAACTCAGTCCGAGGTATGTTGGACCATTTGAAATCTTAAGAAGGATTGGTGATGTGACATATCAGCTGGCTTTACCACTATCATTGTCAGGAGTTCATGATGTATTCCATGTGTCCATGTTAAGAAAATATATGCCAGACTCATCGCACATTATAGAGCATGAACAGTTGAAAATTCAGCCGGATCTTACATATGAGGAGAAGTTAGTTCGCATTCTCGATCGGAAAGAATAAGTGCTGAGAACGAAGACAATTCCATTGGTGAAGGTATTGTGAAGAAGTACCTCAACAGAATAAGCTACTTGGGAGATGGAAGATGAAATGAGGAAGAGATATCCACAACTATTCGGTACGTATTGCGTAAATCTTTAAATTTTGAGGACGAAATTTATTTAAGGGGGAGAGATTTGTAACACCCGAATCCATTCGAAACTTAAAAATAACTAAGCACTTTACTTCTGGAACCCATACAGATTCCAGATTCTCTAAATCAAACCCCAATGCCTTGAACTGTATGGAAAATACGGGTTTAATGGATGTTAGTATACAAATTAAATAGACATCTCCTTTATTAATACGTAACTCCTCATAGGGATGTCAGAATAGGTCAATATTAGACTCGTTGGACAGATAACTGAAAGATCTACAAATTTCATGTTGAACACTTTTTCAAATTTTGACGTTTGGAAGGTCAAAAATAAGATAGAGTGAGCTAGTTCTTAAAAATCATGTTATTAGGAGTTTTTATGAAAAAACCCAAAATATCTTCCCCCCCCCCCCCACGTGGCTCCCCTCCCTCACTCCCCACCTCCCCCACTTCTCCCTTCCCCCTCTTACCACCTCCCCCTCCCTCTTATCTCCTCCTCCCCTCCCCCTATATAAAGCCCCCTCTCCCCCTCTCTTTCCCAAGTATCCACCCCCCCTCTCTCTCCCCCTCCAACTCTTTCTCCTCTCTCACTCCCCTCCCCACTCTCCCACTCTCTCTCTCTCTCTCTCTCTCACACACACACACACACACACACACACTCTCTCTCTCCCATCTCTATCTCTCTCTTCCTATTTTTATTTTTTCTTTTCTATTCTCTCTACTCTCCCTCTACTTTATCTCTATACTCTTTCTTTACTTTCTCTCTCTAATCTCTTTATTTTCTCTCTTTCTATCTACTTTCTCTTTCTCTCTCTCTCTCAACTTTCTCTCTCTAAATTCTCTCTCTAAATTCTCTCTCTAATTTTTCTCTTTAAATATCTATCTCTACTTCTTTCTCTACTCTCTCTTTACTTTCTCTCTCTATTTTCTCTCTCTAATTTTTCTCTTTAAATATCTCTCTCTACTTCTCTCTCTGCTCCCTCTTTACTTTCTCTCTCTACTTTTTTCTCTACTCTCTCCCTACTTTCTCTCTCTAGTTTCTCTCTCTAATTTCTCTCTCATCTCTCTTCTCACTCTCATTCTCTTATTAATAAACAGAGAAGATAATACATCAGAATAATATAAATATTTGATAAAAGTTTGGACGGAGGATTTGAAGCTCACTTTGGACAATTTCACCCTTATTTGCGTATCTTGGACGGAACAATTATCTATTCCTACGCAAGGACTTTTACGGGAGCTCGGGTGACATACTAAAGTCAATTCAGAAGTCCATTCTAAAGGTAGGCATGATAAACCGAGTGCATGTTATTTGTTATTTACATTTCTTTGATTTGATTTTGTTGGAAATGTGATTTAAGTCATTGATTTATTTAACCCAATGATCTATGTCTAGAATCAGTTATTTATTTAGTTACCATTCTGTAAAAATATTATTTTCTATCTAATTTCTCACTAATTTCTCTTTCTAATTTCTCCCTCTACTTTCTCTCTCTACTCTAATCTCTTCGAATGTTATATAATAGTAATTTATTTAGTTAGTAAATTTGACCCACTACCCTATGATTAAAATCTAATTCATGATATTAAAATACAATCCAGTTATTTTGTAAAGTTCAATGACAAGTTTTAAGTATTGAGATGACTACGTAATAAGCATCATAATAAGAATAAAAATTTGATTAAGTATATGGAATGTGTCACTTTAAGGAGGTGTGGGGCGACAAACCGTAGTTAGCTTCCGCTACGGGATTAGGCCCATTTCCGAGGACAAACGGATTTCTGAAAAATCCAGAACCCAGAATAAGAAAATTATCTGGGGAATGGTGGAGTATTAACTCCCGATCCTGCGTGGTTGATCAAGGCCGACAGGCTCCAGCGTTTAGACATTTTGTCTTTTTGTCGACGTATGGATGCCTAGGTATGTGTTTGCTACTGCTTATAGTGACGGGATGCCTGTCCAATATATGCTGCTAAATAATATGAAGCTCAGATTTGATATATGACTTTGATATGATATGAAAATAAGTTCATCTGTATAAGCTCTGATTTAGCTAAGATATGTATTATGCCACTTATATGTAAGTCAGATAAGATTTGTTATACGCATTCGCTTATAAATATGAAAATTATGTTGTTCTATTATATTTCATATTTCCTTCGCATTCATAGTATATGTACAATCCAGTGAAATTGTGCTTAGCTTTATGTATCATGGATTTGCACAGTTTAGTATATGATAAGCATGTGATTGGTTTTAATGCCTACTGAGTCTTTGGACTCACTTCCATTGCCTAACCAATTCAGGAAATTGACCAGTGTGCGTCTTGACTCCGACGGGCGGTAGGTCGGAGGATGATCCCGAGTTTAGTTTGGATTCCACCGCGCAGAATTAATAGATTTAGTTTTCCTTTGAATAATGAACGTAAATATGACTTTTGGATAGAGATATGTAGTACTCTGTATACGATGTAAATTATGAATGTTTTATCTTATGGAAATGGTATGGTTATGTTTTTTTTGGAATACGTGATAGTTTGGTCTTTAGCGCCTTGCAAATATTTGGCGTACAACACTTCCGTACATCTGCTGTGACGTCCCCGGACACAATACGGGATCGCGGGAAGGGGGCGCCACAATAATAATAACAATTTCACACGTCTTTTATTACATAACCAAATTTCACACATTTTTTTTATTACATAAGACATAACTCATAACATAATTACCTAAGATAAAGACTGGTAGTAAAATCTAAGCCGCGGTCAAACACTGAGAGATCACTCCTCGCTTCCTTCTACCGCTTCTCCTGAAATTGTTCAACGGAGTGAGTCTACGAATAGACCCAGTAAGAGACTAAGCATAGTCCCCAGTCAAAACATGTATCAACATATCCAAAGTGATTTGCGGTAATTTGTTTCATAAAGTCATTCTATTTTTATTTGATAAAGAAAGTATGTACATTAAAACTTTATTCAACCAATGGCAAAGTAAATAAAAATTCATCATTTGTAAATATTAATGAATGATTCCAATATTAGGCGGAGTAGTCTCACGCATAGTGAAAAGATCCAGACAGACGTAATCTGCCCTTTTTCAAATCACCATTCGATATACTGGAGATTCATTAGCAGTAAACATTTACAGTGTGATAACATTAAAATATAATGACAGTTCAATATAATTTCATTAAGTAGTAGCGGTAGTTCCAGTAATGAATCAATGAACAGTAATAACAGTTTCAGTATCAATTCAGTGAGCATTAATAGTCGTATTAATAACGACTCAGTGAACAGTAACAGTAGTTCAGTGTCAATTCAGTCGACAATAACAGTTGTTCAATTTCAGTTAAACAGTAACAGTAGTATAAAAAGTCAGACACAGTGCCCAAACCACCACTAGAAGGATAGTCAGTCGGCACTCGATCACCTAGGTAAATAGTGATGAGTCTTGGTTACTGCGCAGAAACGGGAGAAGTCATCTCCACTTTAACCAGTGGTACTTGTCCACCTCCAGGATTTCATCCCCGTTACCCTCGGGGCCAGTACAGTGTGAACCTCCCCATAGGGTCATTTCTATAGTTTGGTTCCAGTCTCCTCCTATGGTGGCAGTGTCCATTTGGTATTACTAACGGTACGGCAAAATATAAATATGACTTATATGAAATGGACACATGTCACTCAAAATTCATGCTGTGAATATTAATATACCAATATTGAAAATCGTTTTGTTTCAGAAATTTTTTAGTTATTCAAATATAATGACATATCTATATATCAAAATTTACTAAATCTGTTTACAGATATCAGAATACATTGAAATTTCAGGAAATCAATATATTTATAGAAAAGATCAAAACAGTAAATTTTCATAATTTTTCAGAAAGTATTTAATATTTTTTACAGAATTATTTATAATCTATTTATACATCAAAAATTTATAATTCTGTTATCCAAACTCAGAATACATTTCAATTTCAGGAATCTAATAAATTTACAGGAAATATCATAACAGAAATTATTTATTATTTTTCAGATAGTAATTATAATTTTTTTCAAATTACTTACACTCTAAAATGCATCATAAATTTAATAAATTTAGTTAGTAAATTTATAGGACCATTAGACTTTTACAGAAACTTACATTTATTTGTAATAATGCACAATTTTTTTAATAATTTTTCATGCAGGAATTAAAATTTTCACATAATTATTTAAATTATCCAATACATGGAACATTAACTAAATATATCCACAACACTCTAAAAGTCACCATAATTTGTCAAACCATCATTCATAATATCAATATTATTCTTAAATTTTTTTATTATTTTTCACACTGTATTTCTATTTTTAACACTATATTACTATTTTTCATACTAAGTAAGAAAAAGATATTCTGAATAATAAATTAACGAAATATATCTAAAATGATCAGATAATTTCTAAAAATTTACAGAGTGTTGTGTCAGACAGAAGTATCATATGTAAAATTTTTCATCATTTTTCATTTAATATGTTTATTTTCTAATTTCTTTATATCAATTTCTAAAATTTACAATAATAACTTTTAAATGGAGACAATTATCCAGAATACTTACAATGGCCAAAATATACTGAAAATTAACTTACAGATATCAAAATATCTGTTCTGTGATTTTTTTAGATTTTTCACAGAATATTAGTATTTAATCAAAATTTTTAATTATTTATTTAAACATTGATAATTATACCAGTAATGATTCTGATATCCTAATGCAATGATATTTTTATAAATTAGTTCTAACAAATATTTAAGTCTTCTGATAAAGTTTCAAGATTTTTCATGTATTATTTCTATTTTTCTCATAATTTTATACTTCTATTAAATATCAAAAATTATTTAATATTACTTGCAGATATAAATAATTATTGATATTTTCAGAATACAACAAAATCAATGCCTGGACCTTAATGTAAAATTATAAGACTTTTATAAACATGGTTTCTAATTTTCATATTTTCTATACTATTATTTATATATTTTATCATGTATGAAAATTCATTAAAATAAATATCATGATCCAGAAACTATGAAAATTTTTATGCACATGGATCTCACAGTAAAGTACCTTCTGACAATTTATTGTAATTTTATATCATCCTTTGGTATTTTAATATAATTTAAACACCTTTAAAATAATATTAAAATATCTTTAAACGTGAAAATAAATTAAATCAGACATAGAAATTTTTACAGAAAGTTCATAACATCAGGTTTCAGGATTCTGGAAACTCTCTCAATTTATCAGACACCGTTACTGATTTTAAGACATTAATCACTTAATTATATCATTAATCACATGCTTTAACTTAATGATTTAATATTAATCTGACCAAGATAAGATTACGGATTATAAAATTACGATCTATGGACTTAACTACCTATATAGGTGCTAATTACATACCATAAATCATTCTAAATACGTTAATACATGCTAATCTAGGGGATAAAGTGCTAATCCCTTACCTTAAAAATGTTTAAACACTCCTTAATGACCTTCACACCTCCCCATGCTACACTCCACGAACTCAACTTTCAAGAGGAGTAAATGAGCCCCCTATACCCCTCTATTTATAGGGGTTTTTAGCTTAATCAATCCTAACCACCCACTTAATCTAATGGTTGAGATTAAATCATTTAATTTAATATTATTTTATTAAAATTAGTCATTCAAATTTCACCAACCCCTCACCTAACATCTTTTGACTAACCCACAAATATTATTTTTTATATTTATAGTACGTGGGATTTTGACTAAAGAAGATTAAGTATTAAACTAAGTAAATTTAAGGGAAATTTTTTTTTTTATATATATAACAAGGCCGCAAAGCGGCCACGGGAGGGGGCGGGGAGGCGCGGCGCCCGCCCACCCACGGGCGCGAGCGCACGCGGGCGGCCGCGTGGGGAGGCACCCCTTTTTTTATTTTTTTTCAATTTTAACCTTCTTATATTTTTTTGTATTTATGCCATTTTCTTTTTGTTTAACCTCTTTCTTTATTTTTTTTGTTCCAAACCCTTTCAATTTTTTTTAAAAACAATCAACAGCCTATAATTTTGTTTATGACTAAATAAACATAATAAAATAAAGAATTTAAATATTTAGACATATAAAATTTTTAAACAATTAAATAAACTACTAAAAAAATCGTAGGGCATTACATAGGGTTTTCGGTTCGCATGTGAGGGATGACAGGGATCCTCGATAGAGCCTCCTGAGGCTCCACATATGAGAGAGAGAGAGAGAGGCACCGACAGAGGGCTTCGGGTTCACAGGCCAGGGATGATGGGGTGTGATGGAAATCCCGCTGATGCATGTCTACAACTATAGCAACATGGTGTTGAAGAACCTCATCGCCTTAGAGCCGTGCTTCCCCATGTGACTGTGCGTCACCAGCTACACCCTATTCATGGATTGCGTCATGTGTAGTGCTAGGGACGTGAGGTTGTTACACCTCAGTGGGATCGTGACCAACGGGCAGAGCATCGACGAGAAGCTAGCAAGTTTCTTTACTTAGCTTTGCAGGTTGGGGGGGGGGGGAGCCGTTGGGGCAGCACCATGGCTGGCATTGTATGTACTTGAAGAGGCAGAGGGAGCATTGCCAATCACCGCAGCAGAGGGAGAAGCGGTTCATAAAATACTCCATGTAGTAGGCAATGCTCCCTCACGGGGGCAGGCCGGACGTCCCTAGGGGCATCTCGTTAGCGCCACCGACGCCGTTCTCTATAAAGATGAATAGGATCCCACCGCCGACGTAGCTCACTCCCCATCTCTATTACTAGTGTTGTTATCTTTCTCCCCATCCCTATTGCCACCTTGCCCAAAGATCTGTCTAGGCCACTCGCTCCCTATCCTCCCCTTTTTTGCCACCAGCGTCGTAATCCTATCGCTAGCTTGATCTATTTTCTCACTCTCCATCCTCTCCATCTTTATCTGCAACCTTAAGGTCTACGTCGTGGAATAGAACCTCTAGATCTATGACTCCCTCCTTATCGTCTCTAAGGTTGCCACTATAGGTGGACGACGATGCAGTGGAAGAGGAGTGGAGGATCGACAATGGTCTGGTCAGAGGGAGAGAAAGCGTGCAGGGGGGAGAGAGGACAACTAGAGAGGGAATGAAAGCAAGGGCATTTATGAGATTTTCATTCCAATGTTCTTCTCGGATGGAATATTCCTCAGTATATTTGTCTTTTTTAATGTTTGCAAATTAGATGGGCTTTTACATAAAGATTAGAAGATTCGATGGATTTTAAAAGAAATGGTTATATTTGAGAGATTAAAATGAAAATATATTTATCTATAGTAGGCCTGATAATTATCCGTATAAAATTTGAACTAAATTCAAATTCATATTAGTTTTGATTGGATAATTCTCCGAATAAAGTATCTCAAAGATAATTTAATCGGATATCGGATAATCCGATTATTAATCGGATACGAATTCAGATACTGGGATATTCATGTTGGATATTATCCGACTAAATATGAACCCTTAGAAGAATATTTAAGGATCCACATATTCTATATATAATTAACGCAAATCTAAATATGTTATTTGGTTGTTATTGTTTATCTTTTTTGTCTCAAAATATAATTTAGAAATAAGAACTCCATTTACACCCATTTGATAAGTCCTCTCTTATTTTTTAGAATGAAGTCTAATCTTTTGATAATCTCTCCAAAAATAAAAATAACCTTCATCTTTTCTTTTTTTAAAAAATATTTCATAACGCTTCCAGACGACTCGCGTGACTCACCTCCAAGTAGATCTCACAATTATTCATTTATAATTCGAATCAAATTTAAATTTATATTCATTGGATGATTATTTGAATAAATAATTCGATTATTAATCAGATACGAATTCAGATATTACAGTATCTATTTAGTATATGATCTGTTTATATATTTAATTTATAAAAATTTAAAAATAAAAATTCTTTATATCTATTGTTTGGGATCTCTTGAAGAGGACTTTTCAAAGAAAAAAAACCTTCGTTAGATCACGCATCCGTGTTGCCCCCTTCTTGTTCAGCCGGCACTATTGAAAGGAAGCTATCCATTATTTGTGGGCCTCGTTCAAAAGGTTTGCTTTGTCTTCTTGTGCCAGGGGAGCCCTCCCACCCGAAAGGTTCACGCCAACTATTCTCAACTGCATGATCATCAAGTGGATGAGCTTTTAAGATGCTGACTCTTCCAAGGTTTGCAGACATGTGAATCTACTTCAAACTGACTCGATCTAGCAGCAGTAGCGCCCACTATATTGATCGAGTCGTACGTACGGGATATTTTTTAATTTCTTTATAGAATTAAAACTTTAAGTAACGTCTCGATTGATTACTTTATATTTTAACTTGTAGAATTTTCATTTCATCGATCTAAAGTAAATATGAATTATTTAATATATTATTTATTTTAATTAATTTTTAAATATTATATTATTATTAGATAAATCAATAATAATGATCTTCGTCCATAAAACACATGATCTATGATTGATGTTATATCATTCTATGATGATTAATATGTAAATAATTCATATGCGTCTCGGTGTGCTATAATACTTACTCGTGATTCAAAATTCTCTAAATATCCTAAGAGTCTATGGGACGGCAGTAGGTGCGTGAGATATTGGAAACCATGGACTCTTAATCAGCTGGAGAAGACAACTCCTCCTCTTCTAATTAAGTTACTGTCGCCTTCTTGTCGTCATCATCAAAAAAAGCATACAGATAGGTACAAGAAATTAAGGTTTGTTCATAAGACTCGAGTAATATATGCAACCATCATATTCGTTGAGTTTAGGGTCGACATATCTTTTCACAAGCGAAAGAGGTTGGTCCACGTGGCATCGTGGAGGTAGAGAGTAGGTTACTACCCTTTAATATTCACACTCTAAGACCCAAGAACGAGAGTGATGTCATTCTCGAAGTCGTAGCAGAAATGAGCGTGGGATGATGACTCTCCCATAGGGACGACGTGCACGGCTTCACCTTGAGGAGGCGATGGCGCCCTTCTCCTTGTCCTCCATGCAGCAAGTAGAAGAGAGGAAGATGAAGAAGGCGACAAGGGGGAGAGAGCGGATGGACGCAGCCCTTGTGGTCATGGCTCTCTCTCTCCTACACGGAGTAAGGTCGGGCACGACCTTGCTCTCCCTCAGTAGTGGGGTGCTCTCTCTCTCTCACACACACACTCGTGTGTAGGCTGATGCATGCCCGACATCCTGCGGCGGTGCTGGTGAGGGGCGCGGTACGTGTTAATGGAAGCAGGGAGAGGAAGTGGGAGGACATGACTCTCCCTTTCTCTCTTCTCTTGGGCGCGACTAGCATGGAGTGCCCCCTACTCCCCTGCCCTCTTATTTATGGAGGAGCAAGGAGGCTAGCCTCTCTCTTCAATTAGGGAAGCTAGGAGTCCAAATTATACGAAGACAAGTAGGCTCTCGTGAGAGGAAGTTAGCTCACACAAAGGAAGTCCAATGAGGAAGGGTATCTTTCCTATGATCTTCCACTCCTTGTGCAACTAAGGAAAAAGGAGGAGGAGGAGGAAGGGGCGACCAAGGGATGAACGCCTCACTTTCCTTATGTAGCCCAAACAAGTATCTCCAAGATCCTTACATGCATGGGGCGGGCGGCGCATTGTGCCCGTGTACAAGTACCGCCCGCTTTCCTTGGGTTGTCTTAATGGGCACCCAATAACCATTGGCCAAAGCCCATTTAGTAACAAGGTCATTAATTTCATGGGGTCTCTCTTTTAGTCATAGTCTTAGTAGTAGTTTGTATGATTTTGACTAGGGTTGGATGACTAGGGGATCCGTATCAGATTAGATTTCCTCTAATTCGGTACGAGCTGACTTGAATCGATTCGATCGAGTCATATATTTAAAATAAACTAAAATGATAGAGTTTAATTATTTTCATCTACAAATTTCAAGATTTATGATTGCTTTTATATCATTATTGTATTTTTAATTTTATAAATATTTAAATATTATATTATTATTTTAATAGTTCATAGTGACTCATGATTTGATTGACTCACGACTCGGACCTCTACATACGATCCAAGTTGCTCGAGTTAGGACGAGTTGAACAAAGTCGACAAATTATGATTTGGACAACACTCATAATTCGATGTTCACGATGAGAGATGTACTATGTGCACCGCAGTGCAATGGGCTTTGGCCACATATTGCAAAACTATGTGCAAACAAGTGGTGCTATCTAGTCCTGTGCCAATGGCGTAGTGCACACCTCGTTATGCCACTGATGCGGAGGACATGGGTTCTATCTCACACCTCCGCATTGAGGCACGAGATCCCCCACTTAAACTCCCCTCCCATCCAAAAAAAAAGAAAAAAAACGTATGAATAAAATAGTGGTGGTGTCTCTATATTGACTTGACATATTCCACCACCTCACTTAGGATGTCATTTTGGATGGATAAAGTTTTTTAGTTTTAAGTAGTTCGAAGTGAATTAGTAAAGTTATATAGAATCATATATATAATTATATATGAAAAAATATTTTAAATATATATTTGTATCTATACTTTGTAGAGGTTGAGATTAGTCACCTCGAACTTCAAATTATATCCTTGAAATTTGTTTGGTGGGAGAAAAAAAAGGTGACCTCGAGGGAGAAACCTGCGGACACAGGGAGGCGTCAGAAGAAAATCTGAGAGTGATCTCAGGGAATAACCTTTCGATACTTAAGTCAGATAATCATAGACGAAGAGAGAGAGAGAGAGAGAGTATTTGAAAGTAGGAGATTAGAAGGAGTGCTAGAGGGGGTGAGATTGCATACTTCCTTGACCGTCTGCCCAAGATTCTATCTATATGGTCTTCTTAAAGTTCGTCTATTGACATTTGCCTTCTAACTTGAAGCTGTTGAGAGTTGTCCTGATTGTGGAGACGTGGGCTGCCCGCCTACTCGCCTGAAAGGCTAGGAAAGGTGTGGCACTGACCCGCTATTATTTCACCGGCCTGGGCCATTCTGCCATTAATGTGATGATGCTCATCGGAGATGCGGGGTCGCCCATCTGTTTGCCTGAAAGGGGGGCAACATGGGAGCTGACCCGTCGTTCTTTCGTTGGACTGGTGATTGTCCCGTCATTAATGCGGTGATGACTGTCGGAGATGTGTCATCTCGCTGGGTGCACGTGGCGCACAAGACTAGCCTTAGGCCAATCTTCTGATAGACCTCGATGGGCCGCACATGCGACTGTCAGTCAATTGGTGTCGGGCACTAGACTGTGGGCCGGGTGAGGTTGAGCCTTATTAGACCCAACAGATTTACCCCTCCTCGTTGCTCAAAAACCATCACCAAGTGCGAAGACATCGTCTCACTCGGAGAAATACGGTTGTTTAATACCACTAGTTGGGAAACATGCAAGAAATTGATGTGTTACGTTACATTGGGAGCTAGATTGATGGGGGTGCACATGACATGAGCTGAAAAGGTGCTGACGAAGAAGGGTGCCGGAAAAGGTGCATTTTGACGCGTACACGTTAAATTTAAAAAGGCGACCTAGCCATCTATATGATCCGTTGTTGCTTCGCCTCCATCCGTGGTGTGGTGGGTCGCCGGCTCAACGACAGCCACATTTTTTTTTTTTTTTTGTATATGCGTGTAACTTTCGGGCTACCACCCTCCTCTTTTCCCATTTATTGTTATTATTATTATTGCTTTGAGAAGGACGCGGCATGCGACCCACCCACCACCACGAAGGGTCGTCGTCTTCTTCTTCTTCCCCCCTTCTCCTCCCCTCCAATCCATCGGGGATGGGCACTCCCGCTGCCTGCCTGCCTGCCTGCCTTTTAATGAGACGGCCATTTGTTGTTGGGTTTTGCCCTTCACCCTCGCTCCTCCCTGTTCAAGTCTCCATCCATTTTTGTTGGAAATCAACATTAAAAGCCAAAAGGTAAGTAGTGGTAAATATCAATCCAGCCAAAACCCAAGCCCCCACCTCTGCCTCTGCAACTCACACCTTTTCATAACAAACACCCCCCCCCCACCCTCCCAAGTTGGCTCTCAACTCAGCAAAGGAGCAAAAACCACAACAAGGATAGCAGCAGCCAGAAGGATTCGCATGGCCTGCGCGGCCACGGCCCCCCTAGGCCACGAACCCATCCCTACCTCGGCCACCCGCTCTCTCTCCTCGCCGGAGACGGCGGACCGCGGCCATGACCTGCTGCCGCAGCACCAGAGGAAGAAGCATAAGAAGCGACACCACCTTCACCATGATCACCACCACCGCCACCACCACCAAGGGGCCGAAGAGGAGGAGCAGCAGCAGCAGCTGCCCCTCCTGCCCGGTCTGCCCGACGACCTCGCCCAGCTCTGCCTCGCCCGCCTCCCCCCTCGCCTCCTCTTCTGCCTCTGCCGCTCCTGGCGCCGCCTCCTCTACTCCCCCTCCATCCCTCCCTTCCTCTCCCTGTATGCTCTGCTCTCGTCCAATTCTTCTTCCTCCTCCGTCGAACTCCAGGCCTTCGACCCCGTCGCCGCCGCCTGGCGGCCCCTCCCCCACCACCCCCAGCTCCGGCATCTCCTCCTCCGCCACCCAGCCTTCCTCTCACGCCCCTTCCCCGTCCAGTCCGTCGCCGCGGCCGGCCGCCTCGTCCTCCTCGCCGCCACCACCCACGCCCTCCTCCCCGCCCTCCCCCGTCCCCTCGTCTTCGATCCCGCCACCTCCCGGTGGACCCTCGGTCCCCAGCTCCGCGCCCCCCGCCGCTGGTGCGCTGCCGGGGCCGCCGGCGGCCGCGTCTTCGTCGCCAGCGGCGTCGGCCGCGCCTACAGCGCCGACGTCGCGCGCTCCGTGGAGCGGTGGGACCCCTCCGCCGTCGGCTGGGGGAGGGGGTCCGTTTCGGCGGCGGGCGGGTGGGAGAAGGTGGCGCCGCTGCGGGACGGGCGCTTCAGCAGGGAGGCGATGGACTTGGTGGCGTCCGGGGGAAAGCTTTGCATGGTGAACGTCAAGGGGAAGGCCGCCAAGGACGGCGCCGTCTACGACCTCGCCGGTGACCGGTGGGAGAAGATGCCGCCAGGTCTGCTGGCCGGGTGGACGGGGCCGGCGGCCGCCGCGGCCGACGAGGCCGGCGGCGGCTCCACCATCTACGTGGCGGACGAGGCGGAGGGGGAGCTAAAGGCCTACGACTGGACGCGGGACACCTGGGCGACGGTGGCGCGGTCGGAGCGGCTGCGCGGGGCTTCCCAGATGGCCGTGGGAGGGGGGCGGGTCTGCGTCGCCTGCGCCGGGGGGAACGAGGTGGTGGTTGTGGACGTGGCGGCGTGGCCGGCGAGAATGTGGGCGGTGACGCCGCCCGAGGGGCGGTGCGTGGTGGCGCTCCACGTTCTCCCCAGGATGAGCCGCCCGCAGCACCGTGTTTGAGCAGCTCGCCGCCGCTGGCCGTCACGGCCGCCGACCCGGGTGCTTCCCACTCCCCACTATTTCCTTAATTTTCTTTATTTATATATATACACATATTTATATGAATCTGATCTAATTTACCACGAAATCTAACATTTTGTTATTATGATTGCCCAGAGGAATTTCTGAATTGGGAACATCTCATCGTTTTGAATTGCTAGGCATTTCATTCATGTTTCTTTTTATTTCTCAATGTTTTAGGGGGCTAGACGACAAAGATGATATTTTCTGCACCATCCTTAATTTAAACGCGTAGGCATTTTATTCCTGGGGTTGGGGGGGGGGGGGGGGGGGGCGAGAGTGAACTCTTTTTCCTTATTTGCACCGTTCTTTTCACGAGACATATGGATTTCCCATTTTGAGCGTGTTCTTCAAAAAATTGACGTTCCGAGAATCTCACGAACTTTCCTATTTCCCCCAAGAAAATATTGGCCTATATATGCATGCATGGTAAATAATCCATGCGAGAATCAAGATATAATTAAAACATTAGTAATCTTATAATAATTCTAATTAAGTTTATTTCTTCATATGTAAATAATAATAATAATTAAATAATTACATTTTTATCTGTACTACATGATAAATTATATCATAATTTTGCTCCTGATCTACACTCTCAACTAGAAACTCTAACCAAAAAATAAAAATAAAACAATATGAGACTCGACAATGGTGAAATGGTCCGGAGGTCATGGCATGTCCTGTCGATGGAAAATAGTAATTTTTGGACAAAATGGAATAAACGTTGGAATCCTCGTTTCTAGACCGACCATTACTTGATAAGATGAAGACGGATGAAAGGGCGGCGTGTGGTTATCTTCACTTATTCCTCTTTCTTTTTTTTTTTTCTTCCTGTTTTCACCACCTTTTTTTTTTCTTTTATCCTCTTCAATATGCAGCAGGCATAACATAGCAAAACCCATCCACATATCAGACCCCATGAGAGACCAAGCCATGATCATCTGGTTATATAAGAGCTAATTAGCAGTTACTGTATATGTTGCTTATTTTAAAATTTTTCTTATAAGAAAACTTCTAATTTTCCTTGTGAATTTTTAGACTGTTGGAAGCTTATAATTAATAATTTACCGAACTTCTAATAATTAAAGAAAAGAAAAGTGCGATCATCTTATGGTATAATAACCCATTGATTGAATACCTAATTGAAGTGACATTTGATAATACTCAAGTTCTTTGTCCGGCGTCTTCCATCGACACCAATTGTCTGAGGGCGTCTTTGACAATCGGTTGGGGGTAAGTTAATCGACCTCGAAGGGTCGATTAAGTCATCTGGAGTCGATTAACAGGAGTTGTGAGAGGGGGAGGCGGGGCCCACCTTAACCCCGGGTGCGTAACCCGCCGACATCCCCCCAACCAACCCGCTATCAAAGATACCCTGAATGTTTTTTTGATAAATCCACGGTGTATGATAAAACTCTCGTGAACCCACCATTAGCTGATCACACAAATTAATTAGTGTACGTTTGACCTAGACTTTGTGCAACTGAAAGGCTGGTCAAAGCTTGGAATACACAGCCATAGATATATAGCACATAGACGTATGGGGGAGCCTCTGTGGTCAGCAAACGCCATCGTTCTTAGGCAAGAGTGGTGACGTCGGGGCTTTTCCTATTGTGGCATGTTCTTGTCCACTCGCCCCGGGATTGGTCGTGGATTAAGAATGAACAAGTTTGTGTTGAACTGCTGCAGCTCTGAATAATAATTGGATTTCTTTTACATATACAGAGTCCTATAAATGATCATATATATATATATATATATATATATATATATATATATATATATATATTCTTGATTTTCACATATTGGCATAAATATCTCTGATGTCTTATACCCTCGTTATCAAAACACTGTCAACACCAACTGAATCTGTCAAAAGAGTTCTGATATTTTTGTATATATTCTCTTAAATTCACTAGAATTTTAACACGTGTATCTTTGACTTCACCAGAATTTATAGACTCCTCTTCGAGTCATTTTGACGGGAAATGTTGAAGAGATCAAGAATATATATGATAATATGTGAAATCAATATATATATATATATATATATATATATATATATATATATATGTACAACAATTTATAAAGATATATATGTAAAAAAAACCCTAGTAAAAAGCTAGACCTTTGTGGCCAGTTTGCCATCTGGAGTGGACAAAGTTCCCGTAATCCAATGAAGTTGTCGTTCCCATCGTGTTGTATTGTCGTGGATGTTTAGAACTCAATATTTCTATTTTATGATAAAAAACTCAATATATTTAGACACAGTTTATTTTTTTATTCTTCAACCCCATCATAAAAGGGGGAATAGACCTTTTCTAATTATTTAAAAATGAATAATATTATGAGAATCACTATGTAGAGTTGTCGCATCAAATTTTTCACTTTTTTCAAGACATCAAATATTGTTGTTGGTGAGACTTATAAGACTTCCGATGGGTAACACTTCTACCATGGATAATATTTGAAAATTTACTCCACCGTATTCACCACCGGTGGGAAAGATTATCATCATTGTAAAATCTCTAGAATCTCATCTTTCTCCTTTTCGAAAGATTAGAGAAACTGGACTCACGATGTATCTATATTCTCTTTCATAATAGATTTTTCAGAGCTCAAAAACTCATGTCACTGGAGGACATTTGTTGACGCTTATATGTTGTCGGAGATTTCACTCATTAGAATCTTCGCTCAACGTGTTCTCAAATGTTGCCTTAATCCCACGTTGAATAATTTGTGCGTCCTTCCTCTTTAGCTATTGAAAATCTTATTCAAATACTTAGATTTTGGATTCAAGTTTGAAACTTCAACGTATAATTAGAGCTTGGCATTTCACTCGTGTAGGTTTTGAGTTACCTACCCTCTTTTTTATCTGTCGAAGATTTCCTCAATTTAATAGCTAAATTTTAGGTTATAGTTGAAGACTTTTAACACATCCAAAATCATCTAAATCTTTTTAACACAGCTAAACTGAAAAACAAACGCTCCCTTGGCATAATTCGTACTTACCAAATATTTAAGCACACTTGTCATTGTAAGAACTAAATTTACATTAAGAAAAAATTGACTAACGTGTGCTTGTGTCCAATTCCACTTCCAAGTTGAAATGACCATGTTCTCCATCCATTTGTTAAGTACCCAAAATGAAAATGCTCATTTATATATGTCTTACGTATGTTTAACTTTACATTTCATCTAATAGCATGCCCTTATTTATTTAATGGAGGATAGTACGATGGAGTTACTAGTCCAAACGGCTAACATAGCGCCCCTTCTTGTGACAATAGGTAGTCTAATTGCCTCGATAGAGTACAATCAAGCATAAGGGACATGTGTTTGTGCATTTTTAACAAGGAAGGAAGACAGTTCCATCCATCCGCATGCAGTTCGATTGCCTTAAATTAACTAGTTTGTGTACAGCTAGAAGTCTACGACGGTGCCATAGAGGAGCTTAGTGTCGATCGACCCATGTTCGGTAAAGAGGCTCAAACAAAGAGTCGCCTAACCAAATGAGTTGAACGTAATTTATATACATGTTAGAAGCTGACTCAAGCCATGTCGTTGTCAAGATGATTTAACTTTGCACCTTTTCATTTATTCAATAAATTTTAAGGATACAAGTAAAGATAAATGCTACTAATATTGACCTTACAAATAAGAGAACGAATTGTTTAGGAGTATACCCCTATAAAAAATCAAAATTAGGAATAAGTCCCACCAATCCCACTCTTTGTAAATGAGCCACCAGATTCTTATTCGTGACGAGAAAAGAGCCCTGCACTCCGTTTTCTATCACAAAACTTGGATTAACTTAATCAGACCATGGTCTAACCTAATTCTGGAGGAGAAAAAGACCAAAAAAAATCCCTTGGTTAACTCCGAGTGGAGAGAGAGAGAGATAACGGTTGGAGGGGAGGCCGTCAGCGTTGACGATGGCACCCGCAGTCTAGGTTGGGGGGGGGGTGAGAGAGAGAGAGGAAAAGTGAGACATGGAGAGAAGGTGGGGATCCTGGATCATCCGGTGAAGGGCGTGGTTGGGGATAAGGTGGTGGTCCTACTTCCCGAGAGCCATGCCTGATTGGTCAGGGGGCAGGTCTCATTCCCCATGTCCAGCCACTTCTCGATGCTCTGTCGGTCGTACGTAGGTGGTCACAGTGGGCAACGTCACGGGGTATCTCAACAGTTCCGGCGAGATGGGGCACCATAAGTGGGTGGAGATCAATGGCCAGGTCTATGGCCCCCGCTGCCTGTTGCAAGCTCTTCCCCCTGATCTGGATCTTTTTGTTGGCCCGCCGTCTTTCCCACAGGGAAGCCACATCTGGGCATGCGGCTTCGAGATCAAACTGCATAGAGAAAGGGAAAGAAGCAAAGGGGGATGGGGCCGCCGGCGTCGACACCCCCTCCCATCCTAGGGGAGAGAGAGAGAGAGAGAGAGAGAGAGAGAGAGAGAGAGAGAGAGGGCGCGGGAGGGGGTCTCTCCCACTGACGTTGACAACTCCATCCAATGGGGTGGAGTGCACGCGCGCGTACACACACACACACATATATATATATATATATATATATATATATAGAGAGAGAGAGAGAGAGAGAGAGAGAGAGAGAGAGGGGTCGGAGCCCACCTAGAGAGATAGGGGGGAGCTCACCTAAAGAGTGTGTCTAGACAAAGAATGTTAGAGTAAAATAAGAAAGAGAAAAATTAACGGAGAATAAATATATTCTATTTCGTAGACGGTGATTAACTGGAGAATTAATAATTAAATAGTTGAATTAGGGGGTCAAAAACTAAATAACTAATAAGAGAAACACTTTACGTTTACGCACACCCAAACCCAAGGTACTCAGCAAATGTTGGGTGCGGACCAATTTTTTTTAATTTGTTTTAGATTTATGTCTAGAAGCTAGAGAGAGCTGGGTTGAGTTACGCGTTCGTAGAAGAGACACCGTTAGAAAAAAAATAAAAAAATAGAATAATGATAAGTTGATAAATATATTTTTAATTTTTTTCCACGTCATCCGACCAAGGTGTGTCTTGGATGGATGTGTACCTCAACTTGACCTCGACCTCTACACATAAATCTAAAAAATAAAAAACTGAAGTGCATTTACGGAGTGCACCGAGTATTACTCCCCAAACTAACGGTCAAGAACACAGACAAACTCTCCTCGGACCTCTCCTTTTAAGGGGGCGGGGGCTGGTTCATGGGATTTCATGTTTCATGCTGACAACGCTAGCAAATCAAGAAAGTGGGTCCAGATGAGATAATAAGATCACAAAGCCATCTATCTCACACTACAAATGGCAAAAGACGATGTAATCACGAAGGTAAAAAAATAAAATAAAAGGTGCGCACGAAGAAGAACAGACGAGAATACGATGGCTGGGATAGAATCGGATAAATCGGTACGGGACGAGTTGAGTCGCACGTCCTGTCCCGTACCAATCAAAGATCGGGATAATTGATCGGTGAGACATAATTGATACGCTCTCATATATTATATATATTTTTTAACAAATAAAAATTGTAGTTGAGTTGATTAAGAGTTTGATTTTTAACGGAAAGACACCGCTTAACCAACTGAGTTAACGGATTTTTTATATTATTTTACATATACTATATATACATAGTTTATGTTTTCATCTCGATATGTAACGATATATAATCATACCATGTCGTCCCAACGAAAAATCGAGACGGACAATAGGAACGATCCGTCAAACCCTGGATATAACTATAGGAGGCCGAAGGCCTCCATCGTGACATCCGCCCACAAATCAAGCCCCCTCTTTTAAATGATGCCTCTCTCAAGCCTTTTCAGTCTGCCCACTCCGTCGGGCATGACACTACCACTGCATTTGCAGGGACTACTAATAAGTAATAAAAGTTAACATTGTATTAAGTAAATTAATATTTACATAAATAAGTAAATATCATGTATTTAAATAAGTAAGTGTAAATTTTTAACTCTTTAAAAATTTAAATTATTAAATGAAATATCCCTTATCTAGTGACGAGATGACTCGATGGACAAAAGGGTGATAGTTTTATAAATAAATCAATTGAAACCAGACATATTGTGATGGTTATTTATTAAAACAAAATTATTTTTTTAAAAAAATCCTCGTACATTTTCACTTGTTCTGCTGCTGCCGCTGCGCAGGTGCGTCACCAATGAAATAGCGACACGTTCCCCGACAGCTGTGTTATCCTGGAAGCCGCGGCGCACCTGATCCTCTTTACCTCCTCTTTCTGACCGGACGCAACCGGACGGGAGCCGCGGAGACGCTCGAGGCGGCCTGGGGATTTCTCCTGCCGCCATGGCGAGGAGTAGTCGACCCATCTCGGCCACGGTGTCGGCGGCACTCTTCCTCGTACTCCTCTGCTCCGCCTCTGCCACCGCGATGGCGAAATCTTCTCGTCCGATCACCGTAGGCCCCTCCTTCCCCACCTCGCCCGTCGACCGCGCGGCAGCTCGATTAGGATTTTTTTTTTTTGTGTTCGTTTTGTTTTTTTCTTTTCATGGCGATCTCTCACCTCTCCGCTTCTTGCAGGACGCAGAGATTAGGGAGAAGAAGAACGCGTGCTACGCAGATATCGAGAGGTAGCGCTGCTGCAGCTTCCCTTTTCTATTGGTATTTCCTTGCTGTTCTGTTTGAATCTTCTGATTCGTTGTGGCTGGGGGGACGGAGAGAAGTGGACTATGGGGCTGGCAGTGTAGGACGTCTATGGTTGCCAAGGAGAACTGTGCGCTCCGTTGCCTCTCGCCGGCCTGCTACGAGCTCATATACGAGAGTGATCCGGTGAGCTTGTGGTGCCAGCCGCTTGTTTTGATGTGTTTTCTGCTCGGGCTTGGTCTTTATTGCTGACGCCTGTTTTCTGGTTTTCTCTCGCTTATTGTTTCTTCTTGATATGTTTTATTTTTCCCAGTTGGAGGAAGGGGAGATCGATTACATTCGGAGTCAGGAGTACAAGTACTGCATGCACAAGTATGATCAGCTCTTTTCTTTGCTTTCCTGTCCTTTCCTCTTAATTCTCTGTATCTGTTAGATTGCATATTGAAACTTCAATTTTTTTTCCTCCTTTTAGAATATACGTTCACCATGACTTGCATGGGATTGTTTTCTTCTTAGAAAAAGGTAGTAGTGATTCTGGTGAGTTTGGTTCTGGAAACATGTGGTAGAGAAAAAATGGTCTGGTGTTAAGTTGCTGGTGTTTGGCATTCTTCTGATTACGATGTCTGTAGGCCCAAGCATAGGAATCGCATATTTGCAGGAAAGAGGAAGCATTTTGTCTGAAAATGACAATCTTAAGACTCTTTTAAATCTTGAAAAAACACTAGCTTTATTTGGGCTTTGTTTGTTGTACTTTGTTTCTGTTCTCTTTAATGAAAGGTGGCCTTCTGGACATCTTCCCCAAAACAAAAATCTCATGAATTTATGGTGAGTTCAGCTCTTGTTCATGTTTCTGAGGGATGAAAAATGTGCTCACTCTACGTGATTCCATTTTGCATTAATACTTCTTAAATCAATGCTGCATAGCATAATTAAATTGGAGTGCAAATGTTTGTTTGGCACTACTTCTAATCGGAAACCTTTTCTGCTTCAGAGTTTTATGACCCAGTTATTTTAAGGGTAGGATACTAGGTCTTGGAATTCATTTATGTAACTCTTTAGTTGTGTTTTGGCTTCCAACCAAAAGCTCCCATTTGGAACTTCCGAGATTGTTGTAACATGAGGTTGGTAGGAAAAGAATTGACTTATCTAACTAAATAAAATCATTTGCAACCACTCCCACTCAATGTTTTCCATATTTTAAGTAGATGCCAAAAGTGGCTTCCAACTGAAAGGATAAGCTTCATTGAAGCAGATGCGAGAGTTGCTCAATAGAACTTTTATCCCCCTGTAGGCTTCTGATGGGCCATTACTAGGGGACATATAGTGTTGGGCATTTGCTGCAACATCATTCACTAACTCTTCAGGGAAGGAGGTTCTATTCGCTATTCCTCTATGTCACACCATTTACTCCTTGATCATGAAATCATTTATCTGAATAATATAGTACTATCCAAATTCTGAACTAAGTGAATTAATATTCATCAAGAATAAAGAGGAATAACATCCAGGGAAATGGTTAGAATGCCTAAAATTTTGCCTTTTTTACAGGATTTGTTTATCATTGTTTACAGGATTTGTTTATTATTGTACTTTAGAATGCCGTAAATAAGTTGTTGCTTGTCTCATTTAAAGTATGGGAATTTTAGGGTGGATGATTATGCTACCAGCATGTGACTTCTGTCTCCATGTCAGAGGGGAGAAAGGAGAGTCTTATAGGCACGGGTTCTGGTAAAGTACAAGGAAGTGAGTTACTGTGCAGATAAGTGGAGGGAAATGACTTTGGTCAGAATGTTCAATGTGTGAGCGTGTCCTTCCAACATGTTTTTATGTTTTCTTAGATTGGCTTCTGATGAAAATGCATAGCTTTATTTTCACTAAACATCTTCTAATACTTGCTTTGACACTAGCACGCTGAATCTTATTCTGTACATGACTTGTCAACTTTTTAATCATTACGATGGGGGTGGAGATGAGAATTAGACTCGAGAAACATTCTTCTGCTTTTGGCATTCGTTCCCTTCTCTTCAAAGAAGTAATGAATGGCGGTGCAATCCACTTTTCAAAGGAAGGAAATAATAAAAAAACAAACAAAACATGTTACTGTGCATGCTTATGATATCTCAGGAATGCAAATAAGTTTCTTGGTAGAGAGGAATGCTAGAATGTCACTCCAGTGCATGTGCTCCTGCATGCATATGCAAACATCCTTCTATGTTGATCTTGCCTCAAATGTTTGTCTCTCATCTCTTTTCTCATGCCTTCTTGGTGATGGCAACAATTTAATCCCCTTTTCTGTGAATAGCCTCTTTAGATATCCTCTCTTCCTTTTTATGTTAATCCAGCACAGCAGCAGTGCATAAATCTATCTTAGCCATACCAAATTTGACCAAGATGTCTGTGTATATGCACTCATGCATGGATGCATATCTTACCTCAAGGTCATCTGGTGTCATGGAACAATGGGGTGGGTATTTTGAGGTTGTCATCTAAGAAAGAACATGAGAACAAGATAGGCCATTTTTTGGGGTGGGGGGGGTGACAGGGAGGGTGGGGGTGAGAGGGAGGGCATTCTCTGAAAGGAACCATGTCTCCTGCTTTTGCATTCTCTGCACATTCACACCTGTGGTAAGATGTCAACATTTAGAACAGAGAACATTGCAAATTAGAGTGGGTGATTCAGCTTTGTGCCAAAGAATACCTCTCCTTGATAACTTATAATTGATTCTAGATACTAGACTTTAAACATTCAGTTTTGCACCAAAGATTCATCCCCTTGCATATCACTCATATACTTTTTCTTTGTCCTATGATTCTAGACATCAGACTTGAATGTCTTAATGTTGTGTCGTTCATGCTCTTTCTAATTTTTTGCTATTGCCTGTTTTCTGAAATAAAGGAGGGAGGGCTTTCCAACAGTGTGCATCATATGTCTTGTCATCCACATATTTAGAGCAGCAATAGACCTGATCACATCAGGTCAAAGTGGGAAAATGATGAGACGTTCAATGAGTGTAACAACTTGAGTGGTGGTCCTCTGGCAGAACAGTCAGGATCATAGTTGCAGGGAAAGGTTCCCCAAAGTGGGAAATGCATTTTGCGAAATGGAAACAAAATGTGTTCGGGAAACGCTTGAGAAATGGGGGAAAATGAGGGGTGGAAACGCCGCAGAAGAATGTGGAAGAAGGGAGGAGGAAGAATGGGGGTGGCCTGCACGGGCGAGGATGGCGGCGGCGGGTGCTGTGCAGGCTGATGGGGACGGCAGCGATGCACTGTGTAGGTGGGGACAACGGCATCCTGCTGTGGAGCCAGGCCCAGGGATGGCGGCTGTGTTGTGCTGCACAGCCAAGGTTGATGGTGCTTCTGTGCTTTGAAGCCGAGGATGACGGTGATGTGCAGGCAAGGATGGGTGGCGTGGTGTGCGAACATGGTGGCAACCCTTTGGAAGCCCTAGCAACACGGGGTTGGGGCTGGGTGGGGTTGAATATGTTGGATATTTATAAAAAAGACCCCCATAAGCAGACTTGATTGTAAAATAACCAAATTATCCTCATCATGAAAGTATAATTACAAAGATCCAGCTTCAGTAGAATATATTGTATAAATTTTATAAAAGTTTTAAAAATGAATTAAATTTGGTTGAATTTGAAATATTTTAGAAAATGAAAACATTTATGTATATATAAATTACAATACAGAGTTTTCTTTAAACCCTGATACATATTAAAATATTTACAAGTCAGTTAATACTTTTAATACCTCTTAAATATCACAAATAATATATATATACACCAGGTAACATGAAGGTTTTCTGCGACCTCCAATCTTAGTCGTTTGATTAGTCTAATTAGAATCCAATCCCCAAAAAAACTGGAAAGAAAGAGAGCACTATATGTAGATTCCGCACCTTCCCGCGGCGGTTACTGCACGCTGGCGAATCCCGCCTAGTGTGCAGTGCTGGCCATCCAATCAGCAGCCCACTGCTGATCAGATGGCCAGGATAATTTTTTTTTTAAAGTAACCGTTCCAATGTTTGTTTTCATCCTCTCTGCGCTAGGCATTTGACCTCCGTGAATTTTAGCATGCCGAAGATGCACAGTACAAATTTTATCTTTCTGCTTTAACCATAGGATAAAAAATGGAGATGCTCTAATGGCCAAAAAGAGGTAACAGGAAAGATTCATGTTCTCAGTTAACAGGAAATCCTCTCTCTCTCTCTCTCCCCCCTCCCTTCCTCCATCTCTCTGTGTGTGTGTGTGTGTAAGAACAGTGCCACCTACTTCAGAACCACATGATTCAAAATCTCTGATTTTTGATCAAAACCATTTAGTCTTCTCTATTATCAGTAAACTATTTATGGATTAAAAATCATGTAGTTTTGACATTTATTCTTATGTATCGGATGAACATAAAATAAATGGCTTAGATAGTGCAATTTATGTGATTATGTGTTATGTATGTTTTTGATATCACATTTGAATGATTTTTTATTTGTAGTTAAATTTATGAAATTGGAGAAGATTTAACAGTGCAAGTTGAAAATCGGAGGCTGAATCATGTGGTTTTGAAGTAGGTGACATCTTTCTTGTTTTGCCACCAGTGGCAATGGAACCCTCCTCTCTCTCTCTCTCTCACACACACACACATCATCATCATCATCATCATAGCCTTATCCCATTATTTAGGGTCTCTCTCCTCTCTCTCTCTCTGTATTATATATATATAATCGTTTCTCATTTCCCCTTATTTTTTGGAAGGTTGTTTCTCACTTTCGTTTCCCAAGTTGGCAACTATGGTCAGCATGACTTCAAAAAATGAATGAGGTGTCATGAGTCCAACCCTGCAAGGGAGCGATGAACCGGTGTCCTGAGGTTCGCCCTGCCTACAGCCACCTAGGGTTTACCTGAAAAGCCAGGCTTCTGTCATCATCCAAAAGCAACTGCTTCACCCCCTTGACCTGGCCTCGGGGCAGAACTATGTTGCTATCAAGGATGATTGGGATGAGTCAAAAAACATATGTCAGACCAGGTCGCGGCTAGATTTTTTTTGATTCTAATCCATCCTGGTGAGAAGTTAGGGTGAACACAGCTCGACTATAACTTGACCTATGCTTTAAAACTGTTTACCTAAACCTGCTATGGGGTTGAATTTGGTTAGGTTGTGCCCACACTTCATGTGTATATCCTTTGGGGGCACTTACTCGCCTAGTTGTGCCTTAGTTATTTTCGTTCCTGTAGGACCCCACAACTTTTTTGATATTTTCAGGAAAAGAAAATTTATTAATCCATCACACGACGGCACACGATGGTGGAAAACGCCGTCGTCACATGTTTGGCTAGTTTAAATGCCCTCGGGATCCCGTCGGGTAAAACTATTGGCACAAAGTCCACATGTTTATACACGCGGGAATCTCCTCCAACACCTTGTGGGCAGCACAAAGCCACTCACCCATGCCCCAAATCAACACAAAAAACAACTATTTCCCACCTCCGGAGATTGTTCCCAGTATGTCGGGGTGTGGCCCCTGCACTCCGGATTTTGTGGACGGCAAGGTGGCGTCAAGAGTCACCAAGAAACACCAAGAAAACTCAAGGAAAAAAAACATCCACATGCTACCTCCTTGAAGTGTGTGCAAAGAGCGGTAAAAAATGCCTTGAAAGGGACTAGGTGGAGGCTTTTATAGTCTCCCTAGGGCCACAAGCCAGGGGGGACTTTTTGCTCTCTCTTACTCCTGCGCACAGATGGGACTAATGCCCAGATGGAGTCAGCAGGGTGGCGGCTGCCTCCTCTGATGCCCGGGGGAGTCTCCTCTTGCCTCACATGCCCGGATGGGCTGACAGGGGTGTCCGATGGAACAACATGCCTAGGGGTATCTCCCCTTGACTCTGGATGCCCAGATGGGCAGAGAGGGATGCGGCAGACCCCATCCCATCCTTTTCTCTTCCTCTTGCCTTGCATCATGCCCGGAGGGGATGGAAGGGACATCCGCGTGCACAGCCAAGCTCGAAGGGGGGGGGGGGGTCCTGGCATGCGCGGGATGCTCGGGGGGATCCCCTAGAATCTTCGCCTGGCTGTGAAGCCCTGAGGGGTTGTTCCCCTGTCCGCAGCTTGCCGAGGATGCCTAGAGGGAACCCCAGCCTGAGCACATGCCCCGGGGGACCTCCTGCAGGCTCCCCTTGCTCGTGATGCCCGGAAGGGGGCTTCCTACTGCCCGCTAAAACCAGGAGGGGCCCAGGTGGCATATTCCCGAGGGGCTGGGGTTGCTTCCCCATGCCCAGATGGGCCTTGGGAGGCCTGCGATTCCTGGAGGGGGGCCTGCCATTCCCAGAAGTCTGGAGGGACCTCGACCTGATCTTCTCAAAGAAGGACAACTGGAGGGAGGTGGGGTCTGTTCACCCCATACCCGGAGGGATAGAAGGAGGGGGGGGGCGCACCTCTTCTCTTTCCTTTCTCCTCTCCAAAGACCGGATGGATGGCAAGGTGTTCTACTTTCTCTCCCAATGACTGATGGAGCTCAATAGCTGCCTTACCCCTTTCCTCAATGCCCGATGGGTTTCAAATACAAGCTGTGGCCTTCACCAATGCTTGGAGGTCTTTTTAAAGGGCACCCACCTTTCAGACGCCTATAAATAGTCGGCTTGCCCAAGAGGGAAAGGCACTTGGGAACCTTTGGGACTAGGAGTTTGAAGACTTCCTGTTTTGGAAACTTGGAGCCTTGGAGCACAAGGAGGAGCTGTTGCCCAGGGTTTGAAGCTGTGAAGGAGGGAAGTGGCCTGCAAGGGTTTATTTGTAAAGAGGCTTCTAGAAGAACATATTTGTAAACATGCCCCTTTTTTATAAAGGACATGTTCAAAAATTAGGAAAAGAGTCTAAAAAATATGAAAAAACCATGGGATGTTCAGAAATGTTCCTAGTTTCCATTAATGTTCTCATAGTTGGGGAAAAACTTCATTGTGTTCAGAAATTGTGGAAATTACAGTTTTACCATGTCTTTTTCTTAAATTGTGAAAATGTCTAAAAATTATAAAAAAGTCATGGAGACCTTAGAAATTGCATCAAAGTGCTCCTGCAACTCAGAAATTGCAGTTAAACCCTTCAATTTTGGAAAAATTGCAAATATACCTCAGTTCATTGGAAAATTGCAAATATGCCCCTGTTTAGGGGAAAATTGTAAATATACCCCTATTTAAGGGAACATTACAAGTATACCCCTGTTCAAGGGAAAAATCGCAAATGTGTCATGGTTTAGGGAGGGTTGTAAATTCACTCCGTTTAAAAGGAGAATCACATATATATCTTGCCCTAGGGCATGAGTGTCCTTCTCGGACCCAAATGAATCCGATGGTCCGGTTGCGATCATGAAACCCAGGTCTAACAGTTCGATCTAGGCCCGGAGCAAATCTAACGGTTCGATCCGAACCAACTCTAAATCCAACGGCTGGATTTAGATAAACCCTCAATCTCACAATGGATATTGTAGAGGTCTAAGAGTATCTTTGGCAATTAATCAAGGGTGTTTGGACTTTACGCCGATGTAAATTAATGCTGACTGCGGTCAGTGGAGAATTGTCCAGCAGACAAACTCTTAATCGTCTAATAAACCAAATCTCGCAAGATTAAAAGTGTGCATGTGTTGAACACAATAATTTAAAGGAAGAGGAGTGCTCATTTGTTGAACATCGACGCACATTTGTTGGCTATTTAAATAGCGTGCACGTTATCAATTCCGTGGATTGGATTTATCAGACGATTAGGGTTCGGGTACTAGATAATTCTCCACCGACCGCAGTCGATGTTTATTTATATCGGTACAAAGTTTGAATACTCTTGATTAACTGTCAAAAGAAAAATCGTTGACCAGTACAATACTGGTCGTGATGCCGAAGGCACACTCACAGATGTCACATGATATCTCTCAAAAGGGGGAGGCATTACGCAACCTTTCAGCACATTAGGGTTTTTTGGAGGTATCGTAGGTTTGTTTGGGATTTTTGAGCAAGCCAGGTTATTTTGCGATCTATAGGCTTGGCGGGGGTACATATGTAATTTCTGGATGGATCAAGATGTTTTTGTAACACTCGGACTAAGCAGGGGTGTGTATGTAATTTTGAGATAGGTCAGGGCATTGTTGCAATGTTCGGACTAGGTGGGCATGTTCAAGTAAATTTTGGGAAGTTTAGGGTTTATTTGTAATTTGACCTCTTATTAAGGTTTAATTGCAGCTTAGTGTTGATTGGGGGTTGAGTCAGGGTCTAGTATTGACTAGGGTTTGACGGCAACTTGGCGTTGTCCAGGGTTTGATTGATTTTTTTTTACCTTTGACCCTTAACTTTCCCGCCAAATTTGGGTAAGTTAGAAGGTTTATCCTCGGTTGACATCATAGAGTCGATTCCAAACTTCGTCCTTGTTTAATTGAGCCAAAGGACATGTCTATAATGAAATAAATGTTTATGAGGATATTTATACAATTGCTGAAAACTCATGGTGCTTTTTGCACCCGAAATGTTTTTATAAATCCTTCAAGAAAATACAAGTCATTGCTATATCATGCAATTACAAGATCTTTTCGGCAAATTTTGAACTTTACAACAAGGTTTGCAGAGCCGTTCGTACCGGCCGTACCGATTTTTTGTCGGTACGGTACGATAGCGTATCATAGTGTACCGTTAGGTGCCAAGAAGACTATATTACTTCATAAATATTATTATAGTAAAAAATGGTAAACATTTATCTGTGGCTCAGTTGGTTAAGGCCTCTTTTAATTGGGGCGGATGTCAACGGTTTGAATCTCATGTGTTTCATCTTTTTTGGCATCAATTTAGAAGAAGAATAAAGGAAAAAAAAACACAAGAATGGGCCGTTTGTGGGATTCGAACCCAGAACCGCCCCCAAACTAACGAAGCCACTCAACCAACTTACCTAATGAAACATTTTTTATTTAAAATAAAATACTAAATATATAAAGTGTTTCGGTTGCGTACTACAGACCGGTCTTTGGTTGGTACGGTCCGGTACGGGCGGTTCGCCCTGTACCGGACCGGTTTGTAAAACCCTGCTTTACAAGACCTTTCTACAAATATGCAGGAGTTGTACATAGTTTTCAGAAATGTCCAAGACTTTTACATAATTACAAGATTTCTCTGGAGTTGGGATTTCTTGTAAAAGTTGGGGCGCTTTTGTGATTTCTAATTATTTCTGATAATCACATTAGATTTCTCCAAAACATTTACAAGGAGATTATATTTAACCAAAAGCACAAGGACATGTGTGCAAACTCGAAGAGGGGTAACTATGTAATGTACCCTCGCTCTGAGCTTTTAAAGCACAAACACAAAGCACAAGCCTTCAAAAGCACAAGCACAAGTCGTCAAAGCTCCAAGCTTGTTCCGACTGTGTCTTTTGAGTGTCTATCCTTGGGTCCCACTGGGGGTATTTATAGAACCCAGGGGGGGCAATTATAGGGTTTATCCGGTCCAAAGGGACCCAATGAGGACTTTAGCCGGTCCAAACCCCCAAATTGGGGGAGTTTAACTGGGCCAAACACCCCAACTGGGAGTTTAACGGGGCCAAACACCCCAATTGGGACTTTAATCGGGCTAAATCCCCCACTTGGGGGTTTATCCGGTCCAAACTCCCAAGTTGGGGGTTTATCCGGTCCAAACCCCCTATTTGAGGGAAAGGGTTTATCCGGTCCAAACCCCCAAGTTGGGGGTTTATCCGGTCCAAACCCCCTATTTGAGGGAAGGGAGGGGCCGGCTCCCCTATAAAACCCCCTTTTTCTATGCATTCCTTGGTTTTTTTGTGCTTGGTGCACGTGGGAGAAGGAAAAACGACATTTCCTTGTGCTTTGTGCCTTTATTCAATAGTTTCTTGTGCCGCTTGTTGCGTGAGGTGGTCCCGATCTTCCGGAATTATTTCCTAATCGAGCTCCAAATTCAAACTCCCAAGTTGGGGGTTTATCCGGTCCAAACCCCCTATTTGAGGGAAAGGGTTTATCCGGTCCAAACCCCCTATTTGAGGGAAGGGAGGGGCCGGCTCCCCTATAAAACCCCCTTTTTCTATGCATTCCTTGGTTTACGTGGGAGAAGGAAAAACGACATTTCCTTGTGCTTTGTGTCTTTATTTAATAGTTTCTTGTGCCGCTTGCTGCGTGAGGTGGTCCCGATCTTCCGGAATTATTTCCTAATCGAGCTCCGACACCTTGTAAGCCGCGTGAGAATTTCCTTTCGACCTTTGCTTGCTGCGAGGCCTTTTTCTCCTATGCCGTCTACTTAGCAAGAGTTCCCGGGTCTCATTTTTTTAAACCCATAGTCAGGACGGCCCATACTTGGCATCACTTTGTGACTGTTGTCCGATGTATTTAATCTTCATATACCTCGGTTGATCCGAGAAAAATAATAGGTTCAACAGCATGCTATTTATGCTTGCCTGTTCAACAAATGAACCATTTTATTTTTATCCCTTTTAATCTTCGTGTGTTAAACAGTTCCCCTCCTTCAGTGGTACACTGCATAACAAATTGCAATATATGGTATAAGCTTGCATGTATATGTGTATGTTCGGGCCATGTTAGTTCCCCAAATGCCATTCAACATTTTGTTCGGTTGCATCTTTTTCCTCCTTTGTTGTTAGTCTTTGCTCTTTTAACGTGTGGAGGGAGAGAATGAAATGATTCGTAGTGTTGCATGCATGACATCTGTTTTCCATTATTCCTTGTTTGAATATAGGAAGACAAAAAGGCATTGTTGAACATCCTCTTCATTGCACTTCACATTGGATGTAAATTGGTTACTACCTCCGTGGATGCAGGGGGTGATGCCACTGTAGACGGTAGTCCTGGGAGTTTTATTTATGCGTATTTGGACAAGAAACTGGGGAATTGCTAAAGCTAAACATCCTGTTTGGCAGTAATGATTTGACTAATGTAAAATGGTAGGCAATTTAAGTTTTCGGAATGGAAAAGGTTGGTAACAATTTATCGTACTGTTCATATCCTTAATCTCTGAATCCTCTTTATGCTGTTTCAGTCACCAAATTGCTTGTAACAATGCATGCCAAGTTCATTGTTGTGCTAGAATTCATTTTACTGTAGTGGCATCCACATGAATCCATGGTTTACCAAGTTTTGGTGGTCAATGTCCATGTTAATCTTCATCCTTGGTATCAAAGAAATTATTAGCCTAGAAATGGGGTTGGTGACACAAAGTCTAAGAAACGCAGTAGCATTGTTCTGTCTAGTTATCTCTGTCGCGGTGGATCAGTGCTTGTGGCAGCAATGCAGACCCATTTATGGGTTTCTCTTTTCTAGCTTTTCTGTAACTATAGATTCTGAGCTTTTTAAGAGAAAATATGTTAAGAGTTGAGTTCAAGGGACTATTCTAGGCATATTAGAATAGTCACATCCAAAATTTTCCATGTAGCTAATAAAGAACCAAGGTATCTGTGCTGACTGCGAATTTCTTCTGGATAACGCAATATTGAGAAGGAACACAAAGGCGTGACATTTGGTAATTGTGTTTTTGGACTCTTTTTGACCTTTTCCTAAGTTATAATTTAAAATTTTTAGTTGATTTTTAAACTCTATCGCTGCTGTGATTCTCCTCAGTGCCGTAACTCTAATCTGGCAATTTGATTGTTGTAGGTTGTCAATTGGAGAGAGCCTAGATGGAGTGAGGGGTTCCTTCAATTATTAGATCGCACAAGAACCCTCTGGTTGTTGAAGGGGGAAAAAAATGTATCGTTGGCAATTTGAGTTCTTGGGTGATTGTCATCATTTAGTAGTGCATTTCTAAGCAAGCTTTTGCTGAAAGTGGCCTTTAAAAGTATAATCCTTGTTTGTGTTTCCGTCTCCTAGCTTATCACCTTTGTGTATCACTTTTGACTAATGTTAATACGGGGGTGAGGTGATGCAAAAGAGCATGTCCTCGGGCCTGTACTGTACTGGTGAACCTTTTCGCCAAATTACTTCAAAATCCTGTTCTGCTTCTTTGGTTATGTATGGAAAGATAGAAATAAAATGACCACAATTTTAGGTATTCACTTAATTTTGTTAGGCATAGGTGCTTTTCTTCTAGTATTCCAAACAAAAAAACCTCCTAATTCTCGTAATTTGATTGATTTATTTATTCCTTTTCTATTATAAAATATCATTATAAAATTATAAAATAATAATAATAAAATATAATTTATAAAAATATTATATCTATATTATATTCCAATTTCATTCATTTAATATCTCTTTGGAATCATTGACATAAGAGATGTCATTTATGGTCTTTTGATTTCTGGCCATGAAAAAGAGGTTAAGTGGAATAGAATTGACCGGGCGGTAGAGTCGTGGAAACACTTGTTTATTCCATATTTTTGACCTTAGCTCCATGGAATAATATGTCAATTCTTTCCCGATACCTTTCAAGGAAAATCTCAAATTAGATCTAAAAAAAATTTAAATGAAATAAATATATCAAATATATATATCAAATCAATAATATATATAATATATATTATATCAAATAATATATATTATATCAAAATCAAAAAAGGATCTTACTAATTTGTAACTATGCTTTTCAAATGTAAGCACATGAATTGTTCACATCTGGCTGGTTTTTGATTTCAGTAACCTCCTGTCGAACCTAATCGAGGGTTAACTAATTGAAAACACAAATTTGTTCTTAATCATACACACAATATACTTGTCTGAATAGATCATAAAGGAAGCCCACAATCATCGGAGGGGGAGGTGTTGAGGAGGATGAGTGGATGTTGGAAGTTCTTGAGCAGCGGTAGCTAAACCTATGACAGGTTATGGTTGTGAGTTACTGGGGCACAGGATTGAAATTTTAATCCAGTGGCGTACAATTCGATAACATATTTTTTTGTTACAGAACACAAATAACATGGGATAAGCATATCGGATAATGGATTTGGTAGGTGGTATACCTGCGTTACATTATCCGCTATGCATATCGTTTTAAAAAACATGCACAATGCCCAACCCACTGTGTATATTGGTTTAGGGAGGCCGTCGATTAACCGACTTCAAATAGATGGATTATCGATTACTATTTGCATCCCTGTCGATGATCCACGCCTCGTTCAAAAGCCCCACTTTTTTTAATGACGGCGGACCAATTTGGAACGTGTGTGTGCGCGCTTAACGATCATAATAATTACTGTAAAGTTGCAGATATGCACCGAGGCGCGCATGGTTGGCCTGCTTACCTTTCCCATTAACAGTTTTTTCTTTTAATTATTTGCACTACTCTAGTTGTGATGATCCAATTAATTCCTTTGATTGCACTGAATCGTAAGAGATGCCTGACTGAATGCATTATGACTGAGGACCGTTGGAAAACATCACAGATATATATATAACAAAAATGAGTTCAGAGTTGGAGGACGTACCTCGTAGCGGAAACGTGACGTACACACATAATAACGGAAGCAGAAACAGAAACGTGTGTGTACTTTCGGCATGCGAGTACAAGGCCGGCTATCAGAGTCGATCTCTACCCGTGAATCGTCGCGGAGTCACAGAGTCGGCTTCTAGAGCCGACTCCAAAGGTCCACGCTCTAAATCCGAGGACTGTGGTGATGGTTCCCCAGAGTCAGCTTCTAGAGTCGACTCCAAAGGTCCACGCTCTAAATCCGATTCCCGACAAGATGCATCGTCCAGCATCCTTGTGCTCGAACCTCTATAGGAGCAGTCCAACATCATGCCACCACCTTGGAACCTGTCATGCCAAACCCCCTTGGGGGGCTATTTATAAAGGAAGGGGAGAGGACTTGCTTAGAGGCCAAGAAAGAGGAGGCGGTGGAAGTGTGTTGAGAAGAGGGGTGAGGAGTGGATAAGGATGGAGAAGTGGAAGCTCTCGGATAAGAGCTCCACGGGGTTGCCCATGATGGGCACCCCCTTGACCGGTCAAACCGGTTAATAACTCCCACTTGTCCATTAGGGGCAACCATGTATGTCTTTCATCTCAAAACATATAATCTCAAGGGTCTACAGTTCTCGGTCATACAGAAAATGGAGCGTGTGACCTCCGCGACATTTATCTAAATAATATGGAAGTGTTCCGTTAAGCCATCACCTGACTAACAGATCACTTAAATGTCTTGCATGTACCTCAGACACTTAGTATCTTACCTGACTCAACACTTCAGATTTCTCTAGAACAGACAGTGTAGAGCCCAGATACTAAACACTCATGACTCTCTCACCACTCAAGCAACCGAGCCTTCCGAAAAATGAGTAACGAAGCGTGGTGAGATAGTAAGATATCTTCCCTATGCTGCATATGCCAATCCAATTTGTCTCAATCGCTTTCCTAGACATGCCTCTTTAGACGATATCAGCCTTTGCCCTAGGTAAACATACTAAAGTTGCGACATCGAGCTTCCTCTTCATGACATAGCACTGCAGGTCACTGGGGGTACAGAGGGATGAGCTCACACAATGTTGAAGAGAGATCTATTCATCATTCTCATCTATGGTCAGATTACACATGCGGTATGATTCGCATGTTGCGGTGTTCTTCCATTAAAATGGGCGTGTCACTATAAAATTATAAAACACCCCACGAATACAAGTCAAGTTATGACCTTCGCAGTTGACTAGAGTCTTACAAACCAGTCGCCCTCTTTGGCGCCTTCTTGCGACTCACGTATCCGAATTTTTCAGGCTCCATGGGATCGTAGCCAAATCCTCATGGTCGATCTTTATCAGATCTCATCTCAACCTCGGCCAAGATGGCATATATATGTTGTTCGGGATATTGTGCTCGCACCTAGACCTCCAGGGCACCGCAATATCAAATGCCTCATCTTGCACGCTATCTATAGCGCCAAGGTGAATCATCCGTGTGAGAGGGTCGATTCAAGCCTGGTAACACTCTGACGATGTGTAAATTAACCATTCAATCTAAGGACACTCCTTTGGAGAATGATCTAACTATATTATTAATGATGTCCTAAAAATTATAACGATTAGATTTTACAGACTCACAGACCCTTAATGGATCGCAAGACTCTCTACATAATTTGTCCTGCTATCTAGGGTCCTTAGTGAAGGCCAATGCCCAGTGCATTCTACATACAACTGTACACCCTTATCTCATGTCCTAGCAAGGTGTATTCGCCAAACATTGCAGGACACTCCGCAACCACACTACCTTAATATATTGCAGAATTGGCCACACTATGTGTGGTGCGGACACACGTCGCAATACGCATTGGTGGCCGAGGATACGCCGGGGCCCGCTTAGCTCACGGAGGACAGAGACGCCAAGTCAAGCAACTTATCTTCATTTTATGCCTTTAAGTCTTGTTGGGTCCTATTTAGAACATATGGACAATTATTGGGTTGTACTATTGTAATAAGGCTAATGGGCCTATGGTCTTGTAATGGACTAGAATAGTGGTCTAGAGTTATTGGACTTTTAAAGGGGCCAAGCCCACGGGCTAGTGTGAAAGGGGCTTGGTGGCTTGTAGGTTTCTAGAAGGGGGAGCCCCCTTTCTTGGTCCAAGGTAGGCAACCTACCAAACTTGGACTTCCTTCCTTTGAAAATTCAAAGGAAGGAAGCTTCCTTGGCCCTCCCTTAGTCCCCCTCCCTCTCCCACTTGGCTCCCACGAGATTCTCAGCCCCTCCCCTTACCATTCTCTATTTAAGGGTGTGTATAGTGTCATTTGTAGAAAAAATGAAGAATTATTGAATGAATTTTGAGAAAAATTGTCCAAGAGGCCATTTGCCCCCCTTCATCTCTCCTATCTCCCCTTGCAGCTGTGAGAGCTCAGATCTCTGAGGTGTGATACCTCTCAATCTATCCACTTTTGAGTGTGAAGCTCATCTCCACCGCCGTCGCCGCCGCCATCGCAACGCCGTCGCGCCGCCACCGCCGCTTCTTCGGTGTTTTATCCACTCTAGACATAATCTGAGTCCGCGATTTTTAGCTCTCAATCAGGAGCTCAGATCATCATGAAATTTAGAGGATGAGTTCCCCACGTCCACCCCAGCATCCACAAAAAAATTCAGATTATTTACCCTTCGTTTACCATTTTTCTCAACCTATTCTTTCCACCCCTGGTAATCTGTCCCTGTGCAGATCCACCAACCAGCAAGCCACCATTTCATCTTTTTCACCCACTTTATTTTATGAATGAGCTGAAAATTTAACTGGGAGTTCTGTCCACCGAAACCCCATTCCACAAATTTTCTTGAGATTTTTGGAGTTCTTTTACTATTTTTAAAAATCACTGTCTTTTCCCAAATCTGTTCTGTCCTGTGCAGTCCAGATCCGACCACTTCCACCATAAAATCTCTTTCCCCACCCAAATCACCTCCAAATTTTATAAAAAAATTATCCACGTGTTCCTCACATCCCCACCTACCTGTCATAAAAATTTCAGATCCAAATTCCCCCGTTTGATCTTCGGTCAAATTGAGTTCTCAGGAAAATCTATTTCTATCCTGACTGTTCTAGATCTGTGAACCAGCCAATTATAAATTCCACCACGAAAATTCCAGATCCAGCAAAATTACTATAACAATAGATGTTTGAAGATCTCTGAGTCAGCTTCGCAACGGCACTGGTTTTGCGTCGATCCGTCGTCTGTGTTGATCGCAGCAATTTTTCTCGCCGAGTCGCGCAGTGCTAACAGCAGTAGAATCAGTTCGGGACGGCAAGCTGCCGCCCGAGTAGCCGTGTATCGGAACCGACGGAGCTGTCCAACACGCTGCCCATCAACCCAAGATCGGTCCTCCCGGGCTCACTTGTAGCCCTTTACCTCCCTGCGTGGAGTGGGCATCAAATTAAATTCTGTAATTATTGTGATTATTTTACCGGGAGTTACCGTACTTGGCCGGGGTCGTCTTCCCCACGCTCGGAGCGTGGAGGTATCATGTCCGCTTCCCATCTCGGCATTTGCTTTACTCGTATTTATTTGTATATGTCGCTGCGAGTGATAGGTTACTAACTCGATTCAATTTAATCACCGCTGTGAGAGAGAGAGAGAGAGAGAGCAAAACCCGTCCCGTGATCCGATCCGGGCATGAAAGAGTTTGACTACCCGACTCATAGTCGGTTCCTCAACCACGCAAGATCCCGCGTTTCCCTCGCTAGGGGCGTCCGCGAGCTAGAGTCCCAGGTCGCGTGTCTGTCCCGCATCAAATTGGTATCAGAGCGAGTTGAGTCTAGGGTAGTCTTTGATTGAAAAATAAGAAAAAAAAGTCATTTAAGTCTTGAAAGAGTCGTTTACGTCGGTCCAAGGTTGCATTTGCATATCTTTATTCGGTATATCAAAAGGTGTTGCCCGAACGTTAGGTTACGCCTATCGGGAAGGTGATTCACTTGCGTGAGCGCGATCTTCGGATCAAACCTCCGCCTAGTACCGGATATTGGTTGAGTCTAGGTGTGTAGTCGAGTCAGCATTCCAAACTTTACATTGTTGTCTTAGAGTCATGTCTAGTCCAATAAAGAGTCAGCCGGTCTTGTCCCGTGTGTCTGCATGTCCAACTACCCATCCACCCATGGCCGTTCCCCGAGACCATGCGTCCGAATGGTCATCCCTGATGGCCCAATTCAATGCTTTCATGGCCCGACCCCCGGGTTTCACTCCTATCATTTCTACTGTCACTCTACCCAATGGGTCCATAACGGAGCTAGATTTCATCTACATGGAGTCGGATAATTGGGTTTCTCTGGATATTATTGAGTCCCTCTCCAAGACATGTGAGATTATCTGCGAGGGTGATTTAGCCTTTGTCGAGTTCCAAAGGATGAACGGTTCTGATCTTTACTTCGATGGTGCATGGTGCAAAACCGGTACACTTGCTGGCCCATGCATCATTTTAGGGCAAGATTGGTTGGAAGAAAGGAGAGCGACCTTTGACCGGGATAGGAGGACCTGCACCTTATACCCACCTCACCTATCCGGCGAGTTCGTCTTCCACGACGGCATTCAGCCGACCACCTCCATGTCACCAACCACCCAGCCCCAGTGGCCCGTTTCGCCTCCGGACTCACGCCCACCACCTCTCCCGGAGCCCACCTATGTGGCCCCCTGTAGTGGGATTAGCCATTTCTCCGACCTGTGTCCTTCACATTCCCTTACCATAGAGGACATCCATTCGGAGGATGCCTCACCCGGGCCTATTCTAGTGAGTTATGAGGCTGACCAAGAGTTGGCCGAGGAGTACCTCGCTGATGTTTTGGGGTTAGAGAGTGATCCAATAGAGGGCCAGGGACTGTTAGTCATCCCAATACCACCGATCATCCCGGACCTGTCTGTCCCGCCCACTTTGTCCTCGGAGGACCCCACCATCCCATTTATACCCGTCTCTCCTATGGTAGCACAGCCGTTATTGACTACCAGACCATTATCGACACCTTTTGTAGACAAGGTATGGTTTGATTTCTGCCATGCGTACGAGAGACTGCATCCGGATTTCCTTCTTGTCGTACTTCACATCAAACGTTCGGATTACATTCCCGTCACCCGTCTCCTGATCCTCCCGCACTTTCATACCCGAGGGCGAGTCTTCTCAAACCGGCGACGGTTGACGAGGGATGAAACTCACGGCATCAAGTTGTGGGTCAGCTTATCCTTACACTTGGTATATGCAGACGGTGTCCGTCATTTTTACCGAGCCTTCCTTAGTATTTCCCTTATGTTGGTGTTTCTTTGTCGTCAATCATAGTAGTACTATGAGTGTCTAGGTTTGCCTAGGGTCATTTATGGCCTAGGGTCATGTGTGTTAGTCTTTATTTTGTACAGTCTGTGAGAGTCTGCATGTGTCGAGTCGAGTCAGTCTAAGGTCAGCTCGCGATGTCAGTCCCTTCGAGTGGAGGCAAGTCGGATCCAATGTGCACGTTGTAGGCTTACCGGAATTTGGGTTTAGCTCTATCTATGTGTCAGATCTAGTCACATATAGGGATTCAGCGGTGATTCCTAATGAGTCATTGAGCCGTCTCCTTCCTTTGAGAATGACCCCACCCTGGAGTGTCCACCTCTAGCCTCATTCCCACGGCAGCGTGTGCATATCGAATCTATACGGGATGAGCATGTGACTGTTACCTGGAGTGGAGCGTACTCCGCGCTACCTAGTTGGTGACAGATCCGCAGGAGCCACACGAGCAGCCACACCCCTTACTCGACGGGGTCGAGTTCCTCCCACCCGGGGAGAATTGGTGCGGACACATGTCGCAATACGCATTGGTGGCCGAGGATACGCCGGGGCCCGCTTAGCTCACGGAGGACAGAGACGCCAAGTCAAGCAACTTATCTTCATTTTATGCCTTTAAGCCTTGTTGGGTCCTATTTAGAACATATGGACAATTATTGGCTTGTACTATTGTAATAAAGCTAATGGGCCTATGGTATTGTAATGGGCTAGTTATAGTGGTCTAGAGTTATTGGGCTTTTAAATGGGCCAAGCCCATGGGCTAGTGTGAAAGGGACTTGGTGGCTTGTAGGCTTCTAGAAGGGGGAGCCCCCTTTCTTGGTCCAAGGTAGGTAACCTACCAAACTTGGACTTCCTTCCTTTGAAAATTTAAAGGAAGGAAGCTTCCTTGGCCCCCCTCCCTCTCCCACTTGGCTCCCACGAGATTCCTAGCTCCTCCCCTTGCCATTCTCTATTTAAGATGTGTATAGTGTCATTTGTAGAAAAAAATGAAGAATTATTAAATGAATTTTGAGAAAAATTGCCCAAGAGGCCATTTGCCCCCCTTTCATCTCTCCTATCTCCCCTTGCAGTTGTGAGAGCTCAGATATCTGAGGTGTGATATCTCCAAATCCATCCCCTTTTGAGTGTGAAGCTCATCTCCACCGTCGCCGCCGCCATCGCACCGCCGTCGTGCCGCCACCGCCGCTTCTTCGGTGTTATGTCCACTCTGGACAGATGCTGAGTCCGCGATTTTTAGCTCTCAATTAGGAGCTCAGATCATCATGAAATTTGGAGGGTTAGTTCCCCACGTCCACCCCAGCCTCCACAAAAAATTCAGATTATTTACCCTTCGTTTACCATTTTTCCCAACCTATTCTTTCCACCCTTAGTAATCTGTCCCTGTGCAGATCCACCAACCAGCAAGCCACCACTTCATCTTTTTCACCACGTTTCCTTTTCTGAATGAGCTGAAAATTTAACTGGGAGTTATGTCCACCGAAACCCCATTCCATAAATTTCTTGGGAATTTTGGAGTTCTTTTACTATTTTTAAAAACCACTGTCTTTTCCCAAATCTGTTCTGTCCTGTGCAGTCCAGATCCGACCACTTCCACCATAAAATCTCTTTCCCCACCCAAATCACCTCCAAATTTTACAAAAAAAATATCAACGTGTTCCTCACATCCCCACCTAGCTGTCATAAAAATTTTAGATCCAAATTCCACTATTTGATCTTCGGTCAAATCGAGTTCTCAGGAAAATCTATTTTTATCCTGACTGTTCTAGATCTGTGAACCAGCCAATTATAAATTCCACCACAAAAATTCCAGAGCCAGAAAAATTACTGTAACAATAGATGTTTGAAGATCTCTGAGTCAGCTTCGTAACGGCCCTAGTTTCGCGTCGATCCGTCGTCCGTGTTGATCGCAGTAATTTTCTCGCCGAGTCGCGCGGTGCTGACAACAGCAGAATCAGTTCGGGACAGCAAGTTGACGCCTGAGTAGCCGTGTACTAGAACCGACGGAGCTGTCCAACACGCTGCCCGTCAACCCAACATCGGTCCTCCCGGGCCCACTTGTAGTCTTTACCTCCCTGCATGGAGTGGGCAGCAAATTAAATTATGTAATTATTGTGATTATTTTACCGGGAGTTACCGTACTTGGCCGGGGTCGTCTTCCCCACGTCCGGAGCGTGGAGGTATCGTGTCCACTTCCCATCTCGGTATTTGCTTTACTCGTATTTATTTGTATATGCCGCTGCGAGTGATAGGTTACTAGCTCGATTCAATTTAATCACCACTGTGAGAGAGAGAGCGAAACCCGTCCCATGATCCGATCCGAGCACGAAAGAGTTTGACTACCCGACTCATAGCCGGTTCCTCAACCGCGTAAGATCCCACGTTTCCCTCCCTAGCGGCGTTCGCGAGCTAGAGTCCCAGGTCGCGTGTCCGTCCACTGTGTCTTTACTGGGAACAAAGCAATGTGCGTTTACTTCTTGCTATATCACGAGATAGCTCCACCAATCAATAGGAACATGAATCCTGAGATTGACTTCCACTTATCTCGGTCACTAGCCCAATCCGCATTGCTATAACTAGTCAGTTTTGGCACATTTCCATCATGACTGAAGACATGGCTTGGAATCTCCCGCAAGTCTACAAAAAATGCGTGGGGTCCAAATTGCCTAGGTGACAACTAGCTAGACCCGCTGTGAAACTAATACACTACAGAACACACAACATAATGCGTTTCTAGCTTCCGATCGCAACAGTATTACACACTCTTGACATCTCTTCCTACTCTTCTTCAGCCCAAAGCACACTCTTTCTCAAATGGAGTATAAATGGGTGTTAACTTGTGCAATATAAATTGCTCCAAGATTTCACCATTATAGGTCTCTTGAGATAGCACATGAATCTTTATGAGCGAGTTCACATAATTTTCACTCCAAGCACATAGCTTGTCTCACCCATGTCTTTAGAAAAAGAGAACTACCCTCTGGCAATATTTATCAACTCCATATTATTTTGAGCTATCACAGTGTCATTTACATACAACAATAAAATGAGGAACAATTTCCTCAAACACTCACTTGACATGCATACAGTGGTCATTTTCGATCATCTCGAAACCAAACGAGATAATCATCTTGTGGAATTTCAAACACCACTATTTAGACGATTTTTGTAAGCTCTATGCTTCGGGCAACAAGCTTTGCGCCCTTATTATTATTTTTTTGACCTCAAAGCTATCTGCCCAAGCCATATAATTTTCTCGTCTAATTTTTCATAGAGAAATGCAGTCTTTATATCTATTTGGAACATATCCAAAAATAATGATAGCTAAAATCAGGTGAACGACGAACGAATGAGAATCTCACCATCGAAGATAACACCTCATCATAGACTATACCCTCCCATTGGGTATAACCCTTCGCCATAAGTCGTGCTTCGTATTTGTCAATCGACTCATCTACCTTGTGCTCATGTTTGAAGACCCACTAGTTTTCAATCTCTCCGTGCACATGTGGGAGATCTGCTAACTCCCAAACCATATTTTGTGGCATGGAATCTGACTCATCTTATATCACACCTTCTCAATTTCGATTAGATAATGATGCAAAAGTCTCCTGAATAAATCTGGGGTCTTCATCATCCATGGGCTCACAAATGAGCACCTTGTCTCAAAATTTAAAAAGATAACGAGGGACATACATACGCTTGCCACGACACATGGAGTCTTGAATTTTCTAGTTGTTTCAACAATACACTCCCACTGAGTGTGCACTCCCCAGTAGCATACGCTTGCCACGACACATGGAGTCTTGAATTTTCTAGTGGTTTCAACAATACACTCCCACTGAGTGTGCACTTCCCAGTAGGTGCACACTCCCACTAGGCTGATCATCCCTACTATTTCTGGCGGACACGTGGTGATCAGGCACGTGGTGAGAAACACATTCCCTCACTCTGCTGGAAATGGTAGAATATCAGACTACTGTCCTAACTTATGGGAATCAAGACTCCTGGCACTGTTGCCAAGGCTAGGAAAATTCCTTCCACAGGAAACCAACATCTCAAATTTTGGTATCATTCCTCTATCATAGAAGGAAGAGACTAGCTGTAATGATTCCATGACTTACAACCTTTCTAAAAAGGCTTATGACATACTTTACCAGCCAATCATGATTCACACATAGGCAAGTCAACTCTAGCGAGTAGGCCCTAATATACCTTCTCAAGCTAGTCTGGTCATTTTATTTTGCCCTATGTGGTTTAAACAAGCATGTCATATGGCAGAATCTAGGTCCTCATTTTTTTGACACATGAATTGAATAAGAAGAGGAAGAAGAAGAGACCATCTATGTCAAGAACGATCCAATGTTAAGAAAACCATCAAAACCAAAATATAATTTGCGCAAGTTACATTATCGAAGATAATGCATACATAACTGTCGGTAGATACCAGATAAAAACCTAGGACCAGATTATACGTGGACTATTCCAATAATAATCTAGAAATGCTGCTCAATCTTTTATTATATGCTGTCTTGCTCCTAAATCCAAAATCCACTCAAAATCAGGATGAGCAACAAAAACATGTAAATAGGCATATAGAGAGCTAGGCACGCGAGAAACTATTTTTTGGCTCAGTGCAATCACAATCAAAAACTATCTCGCTTTCCATAATTGAAACACTTCAACTTGCTCTTGTCTATAGTCTCACCATACTTGTCACGACGACATTTGAATGTCCCCTTTGCCCTAAAGCATGGTGTACTGTCTTGCCCGTTTCATTACTTCTATGGTCCCATTTTGTCAAACACGGGTCCACGAATTGGGCAAAGACCCAATCACACAGACAGCACCAGCTACATATGTGAGAGCATTTCCTACTGCCTTTGAGTCACGAATCATACTAGACATCATCCAAAGATGTGCAGTCATCGTGCAGCGTGGATCCCTTCAGTAGTTCTCAAATGTCAAAACAAGAGCCCTTAACCAAATAAGGGACATTCTCCCAAAGGAGAATTGGAATTGATCTCACATTTTCTTGGCAGGTAAACATCCCAAATTCGCTTATGAGATCATTTTGCATGCCGCTTAGTACATCTAGCACATGCTACAATCTCTACTGAATCAAAGTCAATAAACCTTGGTTCTGACAGTAATGCACATTATTACCCTCTTCGGGCGGTGTTATGATAATAGTGAGATAGTTGAGCAACTCATGCTCATTGAGTTGGATCTATACAGTGCCAAATGCCCTAGTCAATTTCATTTAAGTTGTCAACCCTGATGAGAACATTAATCGAAATTCTCAGTGGCCATCACGTTAAATCATTACATTACTTGTTGAGAGCTTTGGACATCATTTTACACATCATCCAAATTTACTACTAGAAATTCGAACTAATCTCATTCAACTCTCTTATATGGTGACATCGAAAGTAGAAGCTAAGCAGCTACAATCATCTCCCACTAACATAAAATTATTTATTAGAATTAGAGAGACATCGAGCAAATTTTCTGTTGTGAGAGAAACACACATCTTCTCACATCAATAAGCTGCTTGTATGCGATCAACTCGTATTAGGGCACTACCATGTGGCACTAAATTAAATTAAATTATTATTATTATTATTATTTTAAACATGCTCAGCTACACATGATTTTATTCATATAAGCAAAACACATTTGCATGAAAATAAATAGATGAATATAAGGTAATTATTCATGAAACATATTCAAGAATGTTAAAATGTTAAATCTAAATCCGACTCCATGCTCACAAAAGGTGTAAATTTAGACATATTAAAAGAAAACACTTTGTGCATGGTCAAAATTACACAAATGCAATAAAAGTCGGAAATAGCATCAAATCATCACATCCTTTCCCTTGGAGGTTATTCCATACAAGGTACGAAAGTGGTGCATGATAGAACTCCGTGTTCCATCGTGGTCACCAAGTGGGTTGCCAGACTCCCAGAGTCTTGCAATGTCCAACATGCGAAGGCATCCACAGACTCACTCCACGAGTCCACAAACATCATGTTGTTGCTGCGCAAAATAGTACACTGAACTCATATTAAGTCATCGGAACCCATCCGTATACGTTTCACTGGGTGTCAGTCGGGTCGTCTCGACAACTCTACTTGACATCGCCATGGTCACTGCCACTAGGGAGGGCAACCAAGTCCTTTTATAGGCATTGCTTTGCCATCGGTCACCTGAAAGTTATCAAGGTTGCCATCTTGCCCATTGGTGACGGCGTCGCCTGAACCACAAACCCATCTGTCTGCGCTCGGGTAACTTGCAAAATTTCACTCACTGGCAAGAGAATGACAATGATCGTCACAGTAGGTAGCGGTCGGCTTGACACACCCATGGTGTTGCCAATGGACCGACAATAACCTACATGTGGTCCACCTGTCGCTGGCTGGCCACTGTCGCGACTACATATGCCATGATAGTCTTGGTGAAATCGGTCACAACAAGTAGAAGGAAGGCGCCGGCACTTGCCGTAGACGCCATCCCAATAGTCAAATACGGTGCCACGGAATTACGGTCTCTCACGGGATCCACAACCCACGTGTTCGGAACAGAGCCGTTCTCCCGGAAACGAGGACCGTTGTCCATAGTTGTCGTCGTCATGACTCACGACATCTCTCATGACATCCTCTGGTACTCTAAGTCCGATGGGTAGACGCCACGTTACATGTATACGCGCATTAACCCGAGGATGGGAAGACAACGGGACCGCTGACAAAGCCACTATAAATTAAACAAATTAAAACCGCGACAAACTTTCCGCTTTGATACCAATTGTTAGAAAACCTCACAGATATATATAACAAATATATACATAACAAAAATGAGTTCAGAGTTAGAGGACATACCTCGTAGCGGAAACGTGATATACACACATAACAACGGAAGCGGAAATAGAAACACGTGTACTTTCGGCATTCGAGTATAAGGCCGGCTACCAGAGTTGACCTCTACCGGTGAATCGGCGTGGAGTCACATAGTCGGCTTCTAGAGTCGACTCCAAGGGTCCACGCTCCAAATCCGATGACTGTGATGATGGTTCCCCCAGAGACGCAGACCACGTCCATCACGGGACTGAGGTAACTCATGACTGTCATCACGCAGTCGGCTCACCGATGCACTACCCTCGTCGTTGTCTCTAACACATAGAGGAGAATGACAAGAAGAGAGAAGGGATAGAGAGAAATCTAGAGACGAGATTACTGCAGCCATCACAGGTGCTATACTCTCGAGCTCTCTCTCTCTCTCTACACGTACATGCACATACTCTCTCTTATTTACTTCTACGTCATCTCACATATCTTGAGCAATAGAGATGAACACGAAAGAAAGACTCGTGGTCGAGACTTCTATTGTATAAGCATCTCATCCTCGACACGACGCATCGTCTGGATTAAAGGTTCAATTGAATGGTTGCGACTAAGTAACTGTTCCAACTGAACGTATCAACTACTTACATGTATAGACTTCACGATGCTCAAATTAATTTTTATTCCTATGATCGTTGTTTTAGGCATAGTTTTTATTTTAAAAAAAGTTGAATCTCTCCGGTAAAAAAGGAAAAAAAAAGGGCACTACCGACGTGTAAATTGGTTGGGGTTCCAGTATTGCAAGATATGAGAGCACAGAGTGGGATCTATTGCATTGATCCCAAAATATTGTGATCTCCTGATCCCAAGATGCCCGTCGGCGCCTGCAAAAGAGCCCAGACTCTCTTTCTCTTTGTTTGAAAGTCATCCACTTGGTGTGGTCTCTGCCGTGCCGTCAGACTGTTTGAACAAGACAGCTGAGCAGAGAGCATAGAGGTAGCTAGGGGCACTGCTTGGTAGGCCCGGTAATTATCCGTTTAAAATTCGAACCGAATTCGAATTCGTATTCGTTTAATCGGATAATTATGCGAATAAAATATTCGACGGATAATTTAATCGGATATCGGATATCCGATTATTAATCGGATACGAATTCAAATATTGAGATATCCGTGTCCGATATTATCCGACCGAATATGAACCCTTAGATAAAAATCTAATGATATACATATTCTATATATAATTAACTTAAATCTTAATATATTATTTGATTATTCTTTTTTATCTTTTTTTGGTCTTAAAATATAATTTAAAAACAAGAAATTTACTTACACCCACTTGGTAAGTTATCTCTTATTTTTTAGGATGAAGTCTAATCTTTTGATAACATCTCTCAAAATAAAAAAAACTTTCACTCTTTCTTTATTTTTTTGAGAAAATAATATATGATGCTCTCACACGGCTAACACAACTCACTCCTAAGTAGGCCAAGTAATTATCCGTTTAAAATTCGAACCGAATTCGAATTCGTATTTATCCGATCGTTATCCGAATAAAGTATCTGATGGATAATTCGATTACTAATCGAATAATTTGATTATTAATCAGATACGAATTCGGATATCAGACTATCCGCTCCGTATCCGACCATTTACAAGTCTACTGCTCGGCCGTGGGAGGCTCCTGCACCGAAGAAGAGGGAGACGGCGCCGATGGCCGCGCTGCACCAGTCGTTGACGTTGGGCGGTGTGTTATGCGTAGAGAAAAAAAAAAAAAAACGGATGAACCCCCCTCCCTGCACCGGTGATGGGACGGGGACGCTCTTTCCTTTCAAGCCTAATAAATCCCTCTGTGCTGGGGTTGGGATTCCATGCGGTGGGTTGGCTCTTTGCCAGATAGAGAAGAGAAGTTTAAAGACAACAAACGGACCAACTTCAAAGAGAAAGGAAGAGAGTACTTTTGGCCCTTAATTTCTTTTGTCGAGTAATGTCTGTTTCCCGGCTCGGCGGTGCAACCATTTTGTTGTATTTTTTTTGATTTTGTTTTGAATAGGGCCTAAGACATTCTAAATTACAGTGAGTTTTAAATCTCTTATTTTATTTGGAACTCACGGGTATTAAAAAATGTGTGAATAGTGACATAACTCCCCCAAGTCACTCTTCACAATTTTTTCTTTATTTTTTAAGATAAAATTTAGTCGTCTCAAATTTATCGTAAATTATTATTTCATTTTAAATATTAATTTATTTAAAAATATCATTAAACTAATTTCGATAACAAATATACAGCACCTATATTAAATGCACAATGACAAATAAAAATTACATATTTATATCGTTCAATCTAAATAAGATGCAATATTGTTCAAATACAATGGTTAAAGAGTATAATTTTTTATAATAACATAAAAAATCAACAAAGATCCTCCACATTGTCGTTAGTTAGGGTTGTTCGTAATTCGATTTGGTTCGATTTGAGTTTTTTTTTCTAAACTAAATCAAACTAAATTAAATCTCAAATCAAACCTAACCGAACCAAACAAATTCGATTTGGTTCGATTTGGTTCGGTTCAAACCAAATTTTTTATATCTTATTAAAATATATATAAATTTAATAAATTATATATATAATAAAAATAAAAAATAAAAATACTTATATTTTGTATGTTTATACGTCTATGTAATTATATTTTTTAAATATTTAAATATATTTATGATATATAATATTAATAAATATAAATTTGATTTATTCGATTTGATTCGGTTTCACACGTTATGAAATCAAACCGAACCAAATTTAAGTTCAAATCGAACCAAACCGAACCGCAGTTCGGTTCGGTTCGATTAGGTTCGATTTGAACCGAACTATGAACACCTCTGATTGTCATCCTCCTAATCTCCCCCATCCCCGTGCGTTGAATGTGTACTTAGCAGAATCCTACATTAGAAATGAAAATAGAAGAATATTAGACATATATAGTTAAAATAAATTTCAAAAAAATAAAATATTTTTAATTTTTTAACTTAAAAATAAAAGAGTTTGAGTGAACTTCGGTTTTCAATTTATGTTAATTCCTAAATGAGGTGATTTGAGCGTGGAGCCCAAATCCAGAACCTGATTTGGATTTTGTTAGCTCTCATAAGTTACTCTCAACTCTTCGATCATGTTGAAACGATTAACATGTCGATCGGACCGATATTTCAGATATTAGACTCTCGAATCGAATTTCTTCAATTTTAAACTTAACTTAATTCCTAAATGGGTGATTTTATCGCCGAGCCTAAACCATGAATCCGACTTGAATTCTATCATCTCCCACAGGTCTCTCTCACCTCTCCAGTTGTGTTGAAACAATCGACATGCCCATCGGACTAGTATTTCAGATATTAGACCTCCCAATCAAATTTCTTCCGTTTTAAAATTAACTTCATTCCTAAATAGTGATTTTAGCACCGAGCCCAAACTGAGAATCTGATTTGGATTCTGTCAACTCTCACAGGTCACTCTGACCTCTTCAGTAGTGTTGGAATAATTGACACGCTAATCAGATTGGTATTTCAGATATTGAACTCCCAAATTGGATTTCTTCAGTTTAAAACTTTAACTTAATTTCTAAATGATGATTTGAGCACCGAGCCCAAACAAAAAATCTGATTTGGATTCCATCAACTCCCATAGGTCACTCTCACCTCTCCGGTCGTGTTAGAGCAATCAACACATCGATTGGACCGATATTTCAGATATTGAACTCTCGAGTCGGATTTATTCGATTTTAAACTTAATTCTGAAATAGATAATGGAGAGGGGGATTTCTGTAGCCCATCTAAAAAGCAGCCAAACTAGGTCCATCAGGACCAAACGAGGCCCAACTCATCTAAGTGACAGCGCCGCAGGGCCCACTTAGGCTAAAAAGTCCAATAAGATCACTCGGGGTCACACCCTTCCTCGGCGGCCCTTAAGATCGGAAGGCCCGAGCGTCGGTCAGATCGGAGAAAGATCCACGCCTAACCTATCCTCTTGACGGGATAAAGACAGGCGCTCAGCGTCCACTCCGACTTATCTTCATCCGAGCTAGGCCTATCGCCCGGACAATGTTGGCACCCTTCATGCTTGGATCGACCGACGATTGTTTATCCACGCTGCCGTTCAGAACCCTTTATGAGCATGAGTTTAAAAGGATAAGGGACCCATGACTCCCCAAGACTATAAAGATCCCATGATGAGGACGTAAAGAGCCCACGTTGAGGACGTAACTCCCGCCTGAAACTCCTCGGCTTACGGGACTCATGAGGCTAGTGCACTATATAAACCTGGGACTACCTCTAACGAAAGGTAAGGGCCAACACACGCCTAAACTCCCTGAGCAGGAACCACTTCACCACCTTGGTGTAGAGGGATCTCGTGCATCTCTTCCCTCCTCCCTTCATAGCTTCCACCATTGCTCTACTGACTTAAGCATCGGAGGGTTTGCCCCAAGGAACCACCCCTGGGCCCCCTGATCCGTTTCCCTTCTTTGTACTTCACTATCAGGTGATCATCTCCCCAGCTCTGGACCAACGTGAGATCACGCCTCTTCATCTGGCGCCGTCTGTGGGAAACGACCAAAGAACCAGTATAGTGCGAAAAAGTTCAGGGAGGAGGTCCGCCGGCGATAGGGGAAAGGCCACGGTAGCAGCTGGAGAAGGCCCCTCTCAGGTCTCACAAAATCCCTCCTCCAATGCCAGCACCCCCGCCGACGGACCACCCCCTCCCCCGGCGGCGATAGGGCTACCACTCAAAGGTGGCGCTGACGCCTTCCAAGCCCTCAACGCAAAACTGGATATCCTCGTGGAAATCATGAGGACCCAGGCGGCCAGGGATGGAAGGTCACGCGCCCCTCTGGAGAGCCCTCCCCATGAGAACGTGTCCTAGCACACTGTCGGAGGCCGCTTCACCCTCCGAGGCCGACATATTATCCGTAACAGGTTAGGAGGACCTTCACAAGCCCCCCCCTCCAGAATAAGAGGCCTCCTCCATGCCGAAGAGGGGAAAACCTGGGGCACGTCGTCCGAACGTGGAGACCGAAATCCTTGGGGAACGCCATTATAGCCCCCCCAGCCCCACGGCGCAGCGACAGCCGGAGCTATCCCTCCGACTGTGAGAATTCAAGAGACATTTCGCAGAACAGGAGCGCGCCCTACGCGCCCTACAGAAAGTCTCTTCCGCGGAGGACGAGGAGAAATCTCCGTTCTCCGACTATATCTTGAAGGCAGAGGTATCTCCCAGAACCTCCATCCTGACCTTCAAGCTTTATGACGGCCAGGGAGACCCGGCCGATCACTTCGACAGCTTCGACGCCCTGATGACCCTGCATGGAGCATCCGACGCCATCAAATACCGAGCCTTTGTGACCACCCTGGTCCAAGGTGCCCAAGCATGGTTCCGGGCCCTCGCCCCTGGATCTATCCGGGACTTCAAGCAGTTCGGGCGTGTATTCAAGGAGAGTTTCGCCGGCAGCGGTCCCCCAAGGTCCGTAGCGGGGCTATTGGCCCTCAAACAGGCGCAAGGGGAGAAATTTCGGGCTTACATCACCCGAGTTAAATCGGAAGCCCTAAATATCCCTCGCCTGGACGTCGCCTCTGCCATAATCGCGCTGACCGGGGGCACCTGCGACGAGAACCTCCGCCGCGAACTTGTCCTCCACCCTCCCTCGATCCTTGCCGAGCTAGTGACTCTGGCTTTGCGCCACGCCGAGTGCGAAGAAGTGCTCAGCGTGTGCCGAGATGCAACCGGCTTGGGTCGGGAGGGGGACAAGAAGCGGGCACCCGAGCCAAGCTCGGGTCCAAGAAAAAGACGGAACCGAGACGGGGAACACAAGGAATCGTCACGGAGGTATGAGCGGTACACCCCTTTAACTACTCCAGTTTTCGAGATATATGAGGACATCAAAGGCTCGGGCCTCCTCCGCCAACCCGAGCCAATGAGGTCGAAAAATCGCAATCGCAGCAAGCATTGCCTGTTCCACAGTGACCACGGGCATCACACCGGCGATTACCACCAGCTCCAGGATGAGATCGATCGCCTCATCCGTCAAGGACACCTATCCCGGTTCGTGACCGGGCACAAGGAAGACCGAGGCGCCCCAGAGGAAATCGACAACGCCTCTTACGGGGTCCATATCAACGTCATCGCTGGAGGAGCTGCATCAGGGGGAGACAGTGGCCGAGGAAGGAAGCGTCATACTGAGCGGGCGAGCCGAGCCATCAAGCCTCCCAGGGCCCCGCCAAGTGAGCCCCAGGTCATAGTCTTCTCCGACCAAGACCTGGAAGGGCTAACCACCCCACATGACGACGCCCTAGTCATATCGGCCACGATAAACCATTATAACGTAGACAGGATTCTAGTTGATAATGGAAGTGCCCCTGATATATTATCCTATGAATGTTTCCTTAAGATGGGGGAAGATCCATCTAAACTCCGCCCGATCCGAACCCCCCTTTGCGGGTTCAATGGCCAGGCCACTTATCCCGAGGGAGCCCTAAGCCTGTCGGTTACTCTCGGCACCCCACCCAAAAATGATACGGTCATGGTGGACTTCATAGTGATCAAGGATATGATAGCATACAATGCAATCATCGGCTGAGGAATCCTCAGCCGAATTAAAGCGGTGCCTTCTACCTATCACCAAAAGATGAAGTTCCCCACCAAAAATGGGTTGGGGGAAGTCCGAGGTAACCAGGCGATGGACAGAAGGTGCTATAATATCTCGGTTGAAGCCACAAGGTCAGGCGGGAAGAACAAGGGCCCCCGGGAAGTCGAGGAAAAATCTGCAACTGCCGAGCCTGGAGGTGAGTTGCTAACGGTTTTCCTAAACGACGACCCGACCCTAGGAGTAAAGATTGGAGCCGACCTAGCGTCTGAGGTCCAACAGCAATACAAAGAGTTTCTTTCCGCGTACATCCGAGTCTTTGCATGATTTGATGATCAACTTCCCGGAATACCGGAGGAGACGGTGATGCATAAGCTCAACGTCAACCCGATCGTCAAACCCATACAACAACGGAGAAGGAAGCACGCGCCAGAGAAGCAGGCGATCATCAAGGAGCAAGTCACCAAGAGGTAAAAGACTGGACTTTTTAGACCGGTCCTGTACCCGACGTGGCTGGACAACGTCGTCCTGGTGTCAAAAGCTTCGGGAAAGTGGCGGATGTGCGTGGACTTCACCGACTTGAATAAGGTCAGACCCAAAGACTGCTATCCACTGCCGAGCATCAACCAGCTGGTTGACTCAACCTCGGGCAACGAGATACTCAGTTTCATGGATGCCTATTCAGGTTACCATCAGATCAGAATGAATCTAGAAGACATCGAGAAGACCGCCTTTATCACCGACTTCGGCGTATACTGCTACACCCGGATGCCTTTCGAGTTGAAGAACGCCGGAGCCACGTACCAGAGGCTGGTCAATCATATGTTCGAGAGACAGCTCGGCCAGAACGTTGAGGCCTATATTGACGACATGCTCGTCAAGACCTCCAAGGTCGAGGACCACTTCGCCGACCTAGCTGAGACCTTCGACACCCTTCTGAAGTATAATATGAAACTCAATCCCACCAAGTGCGCCTTCGGAGTGAGGTCCGAGAAATTCCTGGGTTTCTTAGTCATCCAGCGTGGTATCGAGGCCAACCCCGACAAGGTCCAGGCCATCCTGGACATGCGCCCACCCACCTACATCAAAGACGTTCAACGCCTTACTGGGCGCATTGTCGTGCTCAGCATGTTCCTGTCCCGTGTGGCCGAACGATGCCTACCCTTCTTCAAGCTATTGAGGGGACCCATATTGGCATCTTCTACGTTCGCATGGGACGAGGAATGCCAAAGAGCATTCGCCGAGCTTAAAGAGTTCCTAGCTTCGCCCCTGGTGCTGTCCAAGCTTGTCCCAGGCGAAGCCCTGCATCTCTATCTCTCGGCAACCCCATCCACAGTTAGCTCGGTCCTTGTCAGAAATGACTCGAGAGTCGAGAGACCGATCTACTACACCAGCAAGGTGCTCAACGGGGCTGAAAGAAGGTACCCCGCAACCGAGAGACTCGTGCAAGCATTGGTTACCTCGGCCAAGCGCCTCTGACCCTATTTCTAAGGGCACTCCATCACCGTGCTGACCGGCGAACCATTGAAGAGGATCCTTGCTCACCCTGAAGTCTCGGGACACCTCGTCAAGTGGGCCATCATGCTTGGGGCCTACGATATATCGTATCGACCTCGCTCAGCTATCAAAGGCCAGGCGCTCGCTGACTTCATCGTCGAGAGCACCATCCCGACCGAAGAAAGATCTCCGTCCGCGCCCGGGTCAACTTGGGAACTATTCGCCGATAGATCCTCCGACATAGCCGGAAGCGGCGCTGGAATCCTCCTGAAGTCCCCCGAAGGAGCAGAGCTACAATACGCCTTGAAGTTCAACTTCCAGGCATCCAACAACGCTTCCGAGTACGAGGCCCTTATCTCAGGAGCCCATATGGCCCGGCGGCTAGGGGCTGAGCAAGTCAAAATTCACATTGACTCCCAGCTGGTCGCTAGCCAAGTCAACGGCGATTACGAAGCTCGAGAAGCACCGATGGTCAAATACCTCCAGCTGGTCAGAGCCGTGGCACAACAGTTTGAGAGTTTTAAAGTAGTCCGTATAGCTCGGGAGGAAAACTCCTGGGCGGACGCCCTCTCTCGGCTAGCCTCCTCTCTTGACCCCGAGGGTACTCGATCGGTCCTTCTCGAAGAGCTAGAGCGACCGAGCATCGACTCGGAGCTCCTGGCTGTTGACTCGGCCTCCCCAAGCGACTGGCGTACCCCGTACATGTCGTGGCTCCAGGATTCTCAAGAGCCTCCCGACCCTCGAGAAGCCCGAAGATTGAAATACCAAGTTCGGGGATTCGTCACTCTGGACGACACTCTCTACCGGAGATCCTTCTTCGGTCCTCTCCTGAAGTGCCTCAGTACTGATGAAGCCAACCGAGCGATTGAAGAAGTTCACGAAGGTCTAAGCGGAGCGCATTTAGGAGGTAGGTCGCTCGCCAGGATCTTGCTACGGCAAGGTTATTGGTGGCCCACTCTGCAGCGCGACTGCTCGACCTACACACAGCACTGTGACCGATGCCAGCGATTTAACCACTTGATCCATCTGCCAGAAACGGAGCTCGTTACCTTAGCCGAGCCTTATCCTTTCGCTCGTTGGGAAATCGACATCCTCGGGCCATTCCCCACTGCCCAGGCCCATAAGAAGTTCATCATCGTCGCCATCGATTACTTCACCAAATGGATCGAGGCCGAAGCCACAGTAAGGATCACCGAGACAGTCATCTGGAATTTCGTCTAGAAGTCGATCATCTGTCGTTACGGCATCCCCCGGGTGATAGTAAGCGATAATGGTCGACAATTTGATTCTCGTTATTTCCGAGACAGATGTGCCGACCTCGGCATTCGTAATCACTTCACCTCGGTCGCCCACCCTCAAGCTAACGGGCTGGTTGAAAATGCCAATAAGACTATCTTAAAAGGCATCAAGACCAGGCTCAGCATAGCCAAGGGCAGCTGGCTTGAGGAATTGCCGAATGTACTTTGGTCACACATAACGACTCCCAGAACGGCAACCGGTGAAAGTCATTTTCAGTTGGTGTATAGCGCCGAGGCCATCATCCCGTTGGAGATTGCCAATCCTTCCCTCAGAGTCATCTGTTTCTCGCCCGAGGTAAACGATCAGAAACTGCTCAAAAACCTCGACCTAACAGATGAACTCCGAGAGATTGCCGTCATCCGAGCAACGGAATACCAGCACCGTCTCACTCGATACTACAACGCCAAAGTCTGAGATAGACACTTTCAACCAGGAGATTTCGTTCTCAGGAAAGTCGAAGCCTCTCGACCACTTGAGGCGGCAGGCAGGCTATCCCCTAATTGGGAAGGCCCCTACCGAGCGATCGAGACGCTCGGGAAAGGAGCATACCAGTTATCTACGATGGAAGGAGAGCCCATCCCTCGGACCTGGAATGCAACTACACTACGCAAGTTCTACTTCTGAACACCGAACATTGTGTAAGCAACATGGAATAAAACAAAAGTTCTCTTTCCTTTATCCAAACAACTCGTTTGTACATCAGAAAGGCCGAAGCCAAGTAAATACATGTCGAAAAAACAAAAAATCCATCTACCGCCGCCATATGAGCCCATCGCTCGGATGACTCGGTTGACCTTCCTGCGTCCATCCACTGACTCTGCCTCGTGCAGAAACTGGCTTGGATAAAGGGTAGTCGACCCCGTTGGCTCGGGTAACTCGGAAAAAAGGTGACAGAGGGATTAGGAAGGGGAAGGCTACCTTCCAAGTTGACAGAGATGGAGGAAGGGGAAGAGGGAGCGCATATGAAGGCCTCCTCTCTACCAATCTGTCAACTCTTTGGAAGGCAGAGAGTGCAGGCACCCTCCGAAGAGCTAAAGAAATGATGAGGAGGGCAAAAGAGGGAGAAAGAGGCTGCGAAAGAAGGGAGGAGAAGCAGGAAGTGGAGAGGAATCTTGAGAGAAGTCCCCTCCAGGGAGCAAGCTGGAAGGGACGGGTGGCATGGATGCCTGATTCCCCCATCCGTCCGCCATCACGCCCCACCCCCGCAAGCGCCGCCGGAACTGATAAAAGAGGACGATGTGTCTTCGCACGTCAAACCATCTTTAACCTTGCCCGCAGACCGTCGAACCCTCTTTAAACCCGAAGTGGCAAGGACTCTCTGCCCTCCATCATCGACAACCTCATCTTTCAGAGCATCTTCCATGTTTCGAATATATTGGCACATCCCTACGTGAAGAAGGAATGAGAAAAGACTGTTGAGGAAAACCCTAAGCTGTGGAGAGGAAGGGATGCCCTTCAAACATTTTATAGGCGAAGGGAGGCTTTTTACCTTAAATGATTCTCCCCTCAAAAACACGTCAAAGGGACCTCTCCCTATGAACGGTCACCTCAAACTCCTCGTTTCTGCCTCAGCGGGACACACGAAGCGGCCAAACATTCAAAGTATGAGAAAACGGAAAGACACCCTGTCAGAGGCTCGCCCAACCATCACGCGAGAACCACGCAGAAAGTATCGGCACTTTCCAACTACTGCAGATACGCTGAACAAAATACGGAAATGGCGATACGGAACAGCTAAGTCTTCGTCATAATGCTATTGCCTTACCTTTTTTCCCCTACATAACAGGGAAAGTTTTTTCTTCAAGAAAAAAGGAAAAAGGCATACAAAAAGAGAAAGCCAAGCAGATACATTAGGTCTCTGGCCCAACCTGACGCTCGGAAGTGGAAGGCTCAGGTGGTTTGCCCCCGGCACCCTCGGTGACGGGCGACCCTGGCACTGACCCCATTGGCGTAGAAACTGTCTCGGTTGCGTGCCCTCCCGAGGCATCCGGAGTTGGCGACCCCTTGGACGAAGAGCCCTCCTGATCTTCTCCCTCCGACGCCAAAGCAAAGGAGCCGGAGGATGACAAATCTGAGTCATAGCATTACCCGACGGGAATTCAATTATCCAGGACGCCTACTCCTAGGCATAAGATACGGCCAGGTCGTTGCCCTGCTTGAACCCCTTGTGGATGCCTTGGCGAAGCACTAACCCGTAGTAGGGGAGGGTAGCCTCTTTAAGGTCGACCCGGTAGGCCTCCGAGCATTTGTACTGCTCGAGCGCCTCCACCCCGGCCAATCCCACCCTACCAGCGAGCTCGGCTGATGTGGGACGAGACCATGGACACGACAAGCTCGTGACTGCCCCTTAACGAGGGAAGCGTCGGATGTGCGCGGTTGAGAAACCGGCTGTGAGCTAGGGTGGTCGGCTCTCACTTGTGCCCGGATCGGGTCACGGGACGGTAACGCTCTCTCTCGCAGCAGCGGTGATATAAATAGAAAGCGAGCTAATTACCCTATCATGCTCTCTAGCAGTGGCATAAGCAAGTATATATGAAAATTAAGCAAAATGCCAAGTAAGGGAGCGATTGCGATACCTCCACGCGCTCGGCGTGGGGACGACGGGCCCGGCCGAACTCGTGCTCCCGGGACAGTTAATACATGAATATTACAGCAATGGAAATATGCCCACTCCACCCAGGGAGGTAAAGGGCGACACAATGGGCCCGGGAGGACCGAATTCCGGATGACGGGCAGCTTCGAGTGTTGATTCGGCTACACGCGTGATCACGACCGTGGGGCCCACGTGCTGTCTGGAGGGGCCGTGTGGGACCCGGTGGCGCCGCTGTAGTGTGGACACTTAGGGAAGTGTTCCCTGGGCTGGCGGCACACCGGAACGTCGCCCGGGGGTCGGGCGGTTCCGATCGGCACCCGTCGGGTTTGCTGTCCACGGACTGGTGGTTGCTGTTTTGCAGCGCGCGCTCCGGCGAGAATGGACGCTGCGATCAGCCCCGACGTCGGATCGACATGAGACTGGCGCCGTTGGAAAGCTAGCTTGAAGTTCTTCAACCTAGTCCTAAAGATCTAGCCTGGATCTGCTCGGATCTTGACTTATGGAATTTTCAATCTTCTGTTGTACAGTTCCTGAAATCACAGGTCAGCAGAGAACTTCCCTGTGGATTGCCTTTGACCGCAAGGGAGACGTTAGAATCAGGGGTTGTGTTCTTCAAAAAAGTTGTTGGAAGTTGCGCTGGGAAGATAGAAAAATTGGTTTGGACCCGTTTGGAGGTATCTATGATTTTCTGTGATTTGTTTAGTGGACGAAGGTCGGATCTGGGATATGGGGGACAGAACTATAGCTGGGACTGAGAAATGATTTTTAGAAAATATGAAATGGATGAACCAAACATTGAGAAAAATTGTGGATGAAGGGGTGGATGGGTGTAACCTCCAGTAAAATTGGGCGAACCAAAATAAATCAAAAAGTGGACCTAAGACATGAAACTCAGGGCTACTGTCACTATAGACAGTGACAGAACAGATCTGAGATTGAGGGTTAAACGAAATGGTAAGGATATGAAACGGTGGATGTTAAACCTTAATTTTTTTGTGGAGAAGGGGCTAGAAGATAGGAACCAACCCTCAAAATTTCAAATCGATCAGAACTCGTGGCTGGCTTCAGGAATTCTCGAACTACACCTCTGTCCAGCAGGACAGAAACTTGATGACGATTCCACGGCGGCTCGAAGGCGGCACGAACGGCGGCGGCGGCGGCACAGACGATCACCGGAGGTTGAGAGGGGATGATAGAAGAGGGATACACTCTAGATCTGGGGTTGGGGAAGGAAGAACAGCAAGGGAGGAGAGAGGGGCGCACCAAGCTCCTTGAACACTCACAAAAATTCTGATTTTTCCATTCAATTTCTCATGAAAAATACAACATTATATAGACTATGTCTCTAACTAATTCTAGACCCTTGGATCAAGGGTTGATGAGTGAAGGGCTGGGATGTGGTTTGAACAACCACAATAAATCCCAATATAATACATGGTTCGCCCCCCCCCCTTAAAGAAGGCTATTTGGATTTGTCTTCTTTATTTAAATCTAGGTCCAAGTCCAAGGTTGGACCATGGACCAGCCACCTTGGGCCCGGGAGTCCAAGTGGACCAATAAGGAGGAGGGAGGGGGCCCCTGCAGGGCCTACATGCACTTTTGCAAAGAAACCCAATGGCCTTTTGCAAATAAACCCACTAAGACCTACAATTGTGTACCCATATATCACGAGGGTATTCATACAAATACAAAAGGACGTAAATGTAAACACAATGTGAGCGGGCTGTCGTTGATGTCCCCATCAATTCTCCCCGGGTGGGAGGAACTCGACCCCGTCGAGTAAGGGTATGGCTGCTCCGGTACTCCGGCGGATCCGTCACCGTGCCAAGTAGCGCGGGTATGCTCCACTCCAAGCGATCGTCACCTGCTCATTCCATATATACTCGATATGCGAACTGCTATGGGCTAAAGGTGGTCACTCCGAAGGGGCACTCTCAAAAAGGAAGGAAGCAGCTCGAAGACTCACTAGGAATCACCGTTGAGTCCCTATAGGTGACTGATCCGGGTATAGATGTAGAACCGATCCCATACTCATCGGGTGAGTCCAATCACCTCTTACTCATAAGAGAACGACAACGAGCTTACACACGACACATGCAGACTCACATGCACTAACACACGTATGCAAACCACACAAACAATCGACTCAAAACACACCACACAAAACAAACCACACAAGGAAAACACACCGACTCATGCACGACTCTAGACGAAGGTGGTAGCATCAAGCCCACTAGGTGGCTGCATCCTGAGCGGTGGGAGAGCTCTCCCACTCTTCCCCTCCCAAGGCATAGTACTCCTCGGCTAGTGCTCATCGGCCTCGTAATCAACACACTCAGGCTCGGGAGGTACGGATCCTCCAACACCTAAGGCTAGGGTGGCGCGAGCGGGACACTCGCTGGCAATGTGGCCAAATCCATGACAGTGGAAACACTGCACTCGTGATCGACTACTCTCCCCGATAAGAGGGGCCTTACCCTTATCCTCCCGACGGGTAGGGGGCGTAGGTAACAAGGGTGGAGGTGTAGGCGCCGTGGGCAACAGCGGGGGAAGTGTCGGGGCCAGGGGGCGGGCCATGTGTGCCGGGGGACGGGCAACGGGTGCCGGTGGATGGGGTGGAGGTAGATCCCGTGGTGGGGGAGGTCGAGGTCTAGGAGCAAAGTGCTCCTGACGGGCGGGCTCCTGTGGACGAGTCATGGGTCCCCTCGGGTATGAACCTAAGGAGCCACGGGAGTCACTACGGGGAGGAGCGGGGCTCCACCGGGGAATAGACTCGAACTCACCCTCGAATTGCTCCATCTCGAGAGCGACTTGGTATGCATCCTCTAGCTTGTCCACCTTGCGACGGAGAAGCTCATACCGTAGGTGTGGGCGTAGGCCACGCCGAAACCGAGAGACGTAAGGGAATCCTCCTCCGTGGCATCGCATCGCAAGTAGTACTCATCAAATTCGACGATGTAATCCGAGACGGACCGGTCTCCTTGGGTGAGACTTTGCCACCTCTCTATAAGACGCTGGCGGTAGGAGGTAGGGAGGTACTTCTTCCTAAGCTTCTCCCTCATATCGGTCCATGTATCGATCGGGGCTTCTTGACGATGAAACAATAGGTTCTCCATGTTTCTCCAATAAGTTTGGGCTTGGCCTAAAAGTTTCATCCTGGCATACTTGACTTTTCGTTGGTCCGACATCTCGAACCACTCAAAATATCGGTCCATACCAGCCTCCCAATCAAGGTAGACCTTCGGGTCTAAGGACCCGTCAAAGGTGGGAGGGTCGGCCCGAACGGTCCGAATGGCCCGTTCATCCATATCTTGGTCGTGGGTACGCCGTGTATGGCGATAATCACGACCATGTCCCCGATGCTCATTATCGGACTCGTAGTCATGCACCTCGGGGACTTCGTGCCTCCTAGTAGCTACCCCTTGAACCCTTGGAGTCGCGGTTTGATGAACCGGCTCCGGTTGACCTTGTGTAGGTGGGGCGGGTGCCTGGACTGGGGCAATCGGGTGTGTCTCGGCTGGTCCTTTCTCTAGTGCGGTGACTCTCCCGACCAATCCTTGAACGGACTGGTTCGACCCAGCGGCCCTATCCTCTACAACTTTCATCCTCTCTTCTAGGCGGGTGCCTAGGCCATTCACTCGGGTACTCGCTTCTTCCATCCTATCCACTCGAGTGCTTAACTCATCCATGCGCTCACTCAACCCATCCATTTTTCCCATAAGAGTTCGGAACATAGTGGCCACCTCATCGGAACTATAGACTCGGGATTCCGCCATTGGTGGTGGTGGGGGTGAGTATTGAGTACCTCGACGAGTGGGCATGCAAACACACCGACTAGACGACGCCGACTAAAGCAAACACACACTAATATGATGCACCTAGACGTAACCAAAACTCGGCACGTGGCGGAGTTAATCGATCCGAAGATCACTCGCGCAAGTGTGCGGTCTTCCCGATAGGCGTAGCCTAACGTTCGGACAACACCTTTTGATATACCGAGTAAAGGGATGCAAATGCGAAAAAGACACTTTTTTTTGTTGTTTTAAAACAATGATGACTCTAAACACGACTTAGACCGACTAATGACTCGATGTAAATGACACTCTTTTTTTCTTTGACACCCTAGACTCAAACTCGCTCTGATACCAAATTGATGCGGGACGAGACCACGGACACGACAAGCTCGTGACTGCCCCTTAACGAGGGAAGCGTCGGATGTGCGCGGTTGAGAAACCGGCTGTGAGCTAGGGTGGTCGGCTCTCACTTGTGCCCGGATCGGGTCACGGGACGGTAACGCTCTCTCTCGCAGCAGCGGTGATATAAATAGAAAGCGAGCTAATTACCCTATCATGCTCTCTAGCAGTGGCATAAGCAAGTATATATGAAAATTAAGCAAAATGCCAAGTAAGGGAGCGAATGCGATACCTCCACGCGCTCGGCGTGGGGACGACGGGCCCGGCCGAACTCGTGCTCCCGGGACAGTTAATACATGAATATTACAGCAATGGAAATATGCCCACTCCACGCAGGGAGGTAAAGGGTGACACAATGGGCCCGGGAGGACCGAATTCGGGATGACGGGCAGCTTCGTGTGTTGATTCGGCTACACGCGTGATCACGACCGTGGGGCCCACGTGCTGTCTGGAGGGGCCGTGTGGGACCCGGTGGCGCCGCTGTAGTGTGGACACTTAGGGAAGTGTTCCCTGGGCTGGCGGCACACCGGAACGTCGCCCGGGGGTCGGGCGGTTCCGATCGGCACCCGTCGGGTTTGCTGTCCACGGACTGGTGGTTGCTGTTTTGCAGCGCGCGCTCCGGCGAGAATGGACGCTGCGATCAGCCTCGACGTCGGATCGACACGAGACTGGCGCCGTTGGAAAGCTAGCTTGAAGTTCTTCAACCTAGTCCTAAAGATCTGGCCTGGATCTGCTCGGATCTTGACTTATGGAATTTTCAATCTTCTGTTGTACAGTTCCTGAAATCACAGGTCAGCAGAGAACTTCCCTGTGGATTGCCTTTGACCGCGAGGGAGACGTTCGAATCAGGGGTTGTGTTCTTCTGCAAAGTTGTTGGAATTTGAGCTGGGAAGACAGGAAAATTGGTTGGACCCGTTTGGATGTATCTATGATTTTCTGTGATTTGTTTAGTGGACGAAGGTCGGATCTGGGATCAGGGGGACAGAACTGTAGCTGGGACTGAGAATGATTTTTAGAAAATATGAAATGGACGAACCAAAAATTGAGAAAAATTGTGGATGAAGGGGTGGATGGGTGTAACCTCCAGTAAAATTGGGCGAACCAAAATAAATCAAAAAGTGGACCTAAGACATGAAACTCAGGGCTACTATCACTGTAGACAGTGACAGAACAGATCTGAGATTGAGAGTTGAACGAAATGGTAAGGTTAATAAACGGTGGATTTTGAACCTCAATGTTTTTGTGGAGAAGGGGCTAGAAGATAGGAACCAACCCTCAAAATTTCAAATCGATCAGAACTCGTGGTTGGCTTCAGGAATTCTCGAACTACACCTCTGTCCAACAGGACAGAAACTTGATGACGATTCCACGGCGGCTCGAAGGCGGCACGAACGGCGGCGGCGGCACAGACGATCACCGGAGGTTGAGAGGGGATGATAGAAGAGGGATACACTCTAGATCTGGGGTTGGGGAAGGAAGAACAGCAAGGGAGGAGAGAGGGGCACACCAAGCTCCTTGAACACTCACAAAAATTTTGATTTTTCCATTCAATTTCTCATGAAAAATACAACATTATATAGACTAGGTCTCTAACTAATTCTAGACCCTTGGATCAAGGGTTGATGAGTGAAGGGCTGGGATGTGGTTTGAACAACCACAATAAATCCCAATATAATACATGGTTCGCCCCCCCCCTTAAAGAAGGCTATTTGGATTTGTCTTCTTTATTTAAATCTAGGTCCAAGTCCAAGGTTGGACCATGGACCAGCCACCTTGGGCCCGGGAGTCCAAGTGGACCAATAAGGAGGAGGGAGGGGGGCCCTGCAGGGCCTACATGCATTTTTTGCAAAGAAACCCAATGGCCTTTTGTAAATAAACCCACTGAGACCTACAATTGTGTACCCATATATCACGAGGGTATTCATACAAATACAAAAGGACGTAAATGTAAACACAATGTGAGCGGGCTGTCGTTGATGTCCCCATCATCGGCCTTCTCCCGCTCCGCCTCGGCTAATCTCTGCTCGGCCTCAGCCATCTGCTCCTCGGCCACCACCGCCCGCTTCTCCGCATCGGCTCGATCGGCCTCGGCCTCCCCCCGGAGGCGCTCAGCTTCCTCCGCCCGGTCCACCAGCTCAGAGCGCTCGGCCTCCCACCGGTCATCCAGCTCAATGCGAACAAGGCGCTCCTCTTCAGGAAGCCTGCTCTTCCTCTCGAGCATGTCGCGGGCCTTAGCTAGCTGCTCGGTTAGCGCCCGGGCTTCCACCTGGTTCACCCGCACCAGCTCCCTAACTGAGGAAAGCTCCCGCCGAAGCCCATCACGCTCCTCGGTGAGCCGAGCTAATTTCCTGTCAGACCCGCCAAGGGTCCAGGCCAGGGTCGCCCGCTCTGACTCCAACCGGGCATATGCTTCTGCCAGAGTGGCCCCCATCTGGGCCAGGACCAGGCCGCCCTCCATAACCACCTCGAGGGCCACGGACGGGGAGTGCTGCCTGCTTCCTCCCTTCACCTTCGCGGCTATGCCGCAACACATCCGATACAGAGGGCCCTGGATTCCAAGCCTCTCCAAGGCCACCGGAATGGAGATCTCCCCTTCGGTCGGTGCCCCACCGGGCAGCCCAGACTGAGCCACGGCTTCGGTCGCCTCTCGTGCCTCGGTCGGATTTTCTTGCGACCCTCCAACCTGGACCGGTTCGGCACCTGCACCGCCACCTGGAGCTTCACCCGCCCCAATCTCGGCCGCGGCCCCAGCGTCACCCCCCTCATCCACGGCCCCCTCGGCTTCGGCCGAGGGGACAGCCGGGCCTGCGCCGCTGCCAATCACAGAAGCAGCCTCCGCCCCTCTTGCTCGGCAGATGGGAGAGCCGGCCTAACAAGGTCGGCCCTATCTCGCTCGGAAGAGGGGAGAGCCACCGAGCTAGAGCCACCCTCGACGATGGAGATGGATCCGGCCTTCTTGGCCCGCTTCTTAGCCTTTACGACATCCCGTATCATACCCTCCACGAGATCCTTGCGCTTGACCCCCCGCGGCTTGGAAGACCCTTCCTGGGCCGCCCTCTTGCCCTTGCCTCAGGCTCGGGTGCGCCCCTCGGGAGATCGCGGCTCGTCGGTGGCCGAGTCATTGCCGAGATCAATCACCTCTGCGGTCTCCTCCAAAGCCGGCCGCCTGGTGTCTGCACAGAAGAAAGATATAGTCAGAAAAAGAAAAATGATCTCAACATCCGAAGAAAAGTCTAATTTGTGGCATCTGAACCTGACAGATGCAGCTGCCAAAGAAGACACTGCTCGATGTTCTCTGGAGTAACCAGCTCTTCTGTGGACTGGCGGTGCTTCAGCAAGATAGTCGCATACTCCTCCACGTGTGGAGGGAACTCGTCCTACCTTGGAGGGATATTCGGATGGAAATTGGGGATTACGGGACACCTCCAGGTCTCCTCCACCGAGCAGATCCCCACCCAAAAGAATTTAGTTTTCCACCCCTTATGCGAAGAATCCTTCGCAGCCAAGGAGATACACCTCCTATTTCACCTCGCCTGGATAAAATAGAAACCCTTCTCGGCCGAGAGATGCGCCTTCAACTCGAAAAAATAGTGAAAGAGGTCCAGGGAAGGAGGAACCCCGCATTGGCGACAGAGGATGCGAAAGGCGGAAAGAAGAAGATAGGAATTGGCTACCAACTGAACGGGCACCAACTGAAAAAAATTGAGAAGCTTAAGAACAAAGGGCTCGAAGGGAAGGCGGAACCCGCCCTTCCACGACAGAAGGAAGGTACAGATATGGCCTGTACGAGAGTCCAAGCTCGTCTCGTGCGGAGCAGTCGCGGTAAAGCAAAACTTGTGGGGCAGGCAAAACTGGTGCTCCAGCCTTCTCACCTCCGCCTCCCCCAGTTCACTGTAGTTTGGAACCGCCGCTTTCACCGCATGCTCACCCTCCCACTCTTCGACATCCGGACGTTGACCCACCATGGAATCCGGAGAAGAACTTGAAGAAAGACACTCTCTGGACCCCGAAGACTCCGGAGGGAGAGGAAGCTACCGGACTGCCTCTGTAGTTATCTCCGCCAACTCCGCGAACGCCGCTGCAAGCCTCTGCTCTTCCGTCGTGTCCTCACGACACATCAAAGAGCCCAAAAAGTAAGCACGAAGGTGAGCCAAACCCTAAAGACGGAGGGATTCTGGAATGATAACAAGCGCCCAACGCCTATATCCCCGCGCGGAAGGCGGCGCGCCGTTCCGACCTCTGAGAAAAGGGGGCCCCTTCATTTCGAATCCGTCAGGATTATCATTATTACGGGTCCAGGTGACCACGACACGTGGCTTCTTAACACCGCCACATCTCTGTTGAGTAGTGGACAGCGGATATAGAGGGGAGGGGTGAATAGATCTGCCCCTCTTTTCGCAATACAACCCTCTATATAGCTGGATAAAATAAATTGCAGCGGAATATAACTAACTTAACGAAGGACACAACAATTTGCTTAGCAAGATGATTACACAATATAGAGATTGAACCTAAGCATACATCTAGAATGAAGCAATCACATAAAAAAAACCACAACACAAAGGATTTTAAGGTGGTTCGGACTGAATCCCCAGTCCTACGTCCACCCCTCACCAAATCCGGTGAGGCTCCACTAGTGCCACGCACTGAACCATAAATCGGAAAGACCTCCGATTACCTTCCTACTAACCACCGGTAGGGACGTCAACACCGCAGATCGGACAACTTCTGATTGCCTTCTTACTAACCACCGGTAGAGACGATCTTCAGTTTCAATTGTTTGAAAGAAATGAAAAGAGAACAAATACGAAATCACTCAAACAAGATATAGAATATGCTCAAAGTAGAAAGATCTTGTCTGAGTTGCAGGAGCTTGAATCTGATGCTTCGATGGTGTCTTCTTCCTTGAGAGATGATCTTCCTTGAATCTCTTCTAGTTGATGAGGAAGACTATGGATGTAGCTTGGATCTTCCTTTTGATCTTCTTGAGTTGATGAAGAGGTTTGACGATGCAGTTTAGATCACCCTTGAGATGATGAAGAGGATGAAGGATGTAGCTTTATCTTCTCTTGACTTGGGCTTGATCTCCTCCTAAAGTAGCTTGAATCACTTGAGGATTTGATGAAGAACTTCTTCCCGGAGTGTTCATGGCTACAGTACTCGAACTCCTCTCACCCTTATAGCCTCCTTTGATCTACCTTGGATTCACAAATGATCAACTAGGGTTTCTAACCCTCTTGCATGTGTTTTATAACCTTTGAATGGTCCTTAGACATCCCCCAGACCAGATCCACAATCTATGAAAGATTGTGTGACTTTGGGGTTAAACAAATACAAGGAAAGGGGCTCTTCTCAAAGTGGAAAATAAAGTCAACATTGAAGGCTCGGGGCTGGCGGTCGACCTGCAGCTTTTGGCGGTCGATCGCTAATGAGAAAACTGCAAACGGGCGGTTCCTAAAAATTCCGATCGACCGCTACTGGGCTGGCGGTCGACCGCTACTGAAAGAGTTGCAATCTGGGGGTTGCTGGCTGGGGCAGTCGACCGCCCCTGTGCTAGCGGTCGACCGCCAGCTGGGCAGACCCCGGGCTTTCCCGGGTCGGTCCGTTAACTGCTTTAGCTCCATTGCTTGACCCCTTTAGCAGCCCGTTTATGTCTATGGCATCACCCTTGACAGTCTTGAAGATTTCTGTTGATTATATCGCTCCTATAATCAAATTTTTGTTCCGGGGGCTCTGCCCCCGGAAACCCCCGCGCAGGTTGATCCGCGTACAAGGGCGCAACATTGAGCTTTCACATTTGCCATCTCAACTTCATTCCTTGGCAATTCATTGGCATATCTATCATGAACAAAACATCACGTATGTCAGTGATATGAGAGTTAAAACAATAATGACTTATAGTGTTTAGCTATTATCAAAACCAAGAATATCTAATAACTCAAATGACCACAAGACGATGTCGAATGACCCAAACCACAGGAAGACTCAAATGATCACATGGGCACAACAATCTCCACCTATTCGAGCCACGCTGGTCCAAAAAACCCTAACGGCTACTCTTCCGAGCCTACCAAGGCTCGGGAGTAGGGGGACAAGTGGAGAGGGAGATTTCTGTTGCCCATCTAAAAAGTAGCCAAACTAGGTCCATCATGACCAAACGAAACCCAGCTCATCTAAGTGACAGCCCCACAGGGCCCACTTAGGCTAAAAAGCCCAATAAGATCACTCGGGATCACACCCTTCCTCGGCGGCCCTTAGGCTTGGAAGGCCCGAGCGTCGGTCAGATCGGAGAAAGATCCACGCTCGACTTATCCTCTCGTCGGGATAAAGGCAGGCGCTCAACGTCCACTCCGACTTATCTTCATCCGAGATAGGCCTATCGCCCAGACAAGGTTGACACCCTTCATGCTTGGATCGACCGACGATTGTTTATCCACGCTGCCGTTGAGAACCCTTTATGAGCAGAAGTTTAAGAGGATAAGGGACCCATGACTCCCCAAGGCTATAAAGATCCCATGATGAGGACGTAAAGAGCCCACGTTGAGGACGTAACTCCCGCCTGAAACTCCTCGGCTTACGGGACTCATGAGGCTAGTGCACTATATAAACCTGGGACTACCTCCAACGAAAGGTAAGGGCCAACACATGCCTAAACTCCCTGAGCAGGAACCACTTCACCACCTTGGTGTAGAGGGATCTCGTGCATCTCTTCCCTCCTCCCTTCATAGCTTCCACCATTGCTCTACTGACTTAAGCATCGGAGGGTTTATCCCAGGGAACCACCCCTGGGCCCCCTAATCCGTTTCCCTTCTTTGCAGTTCACTATCCGGTGATCATCTCCCCAGCTCAGGACCAGCGCGAGATCACGCCTCTTCACACTACCAGAAAAAGCGGGATTTCAAACGGAATTTTCAGACAGAATCTAGTCCGTCTGAATATCCATCATAAATTACGACGATCACAGTCGGCGAGAAATTTCTTCTGTATTTCAGATGAATTAGAATCCATCGGAATATCTGTCATAATTTCAGATGGCTATTCCGATGGAAATTAATCCGTCTGAACTCAGATGACATTTTTGACGGAAAATAATTCCGTCTGAATCCGTCGGAAATTTCCCCCAAATAGCCCGATACCGAACCCTCTCCCTCCCACTCAGTCACACTCTCACTCTCTCTTTCCACTCTCTCCCTGCCGACGAGACCCCATCGGAGCTCGCCTTCGTCGCCGTCCCCGCCGGAGTCGTGGTAGCTCATAGTCCCCGTCGGGCGCCCCTCCTCCCCCATTCCGGTGGCATCCTTGCCATCGCCTCCTGAGCTCTTCGTCGCCGCCAGTACATCACCGTCGTCGCGGGTACATCGCCGTCCTGGACACGGTCTTCGCCATCGCCACCCTCGCCGGTCCTCGTCGTCCCTCGCCATCTTCTCCGATCCGGTAAGCCCCCTCCCTCTCCCTCTCCCCATTCCCCACCGGTGCCATTGTCTTTTTGTTTTTGTTTTTGGAGCTTGGGAATCATCCGAGAGGGGTTCCGAAGGGGGGGTTCCGGTGGGTTGGGGGGCGGGGGAGGTTGGACTGGGAGGGACGGGCCAGCAGGGGGGAAGGGGGAGGTCATCGACGGTGGGAGGGGAGGGGGGTTTCAGGGACGGTGAGAGGGGGGGGGGAATGGGAGGGAGAGCTCGTCGGTGGGAGGGGAGGGGGGTTTCAGGGACGGTGGGGGGGGAGGGAGAGCTCGTCGGTGGGAGGGGGTTCAAGGAGGGTGGGGGGGATGTCGGAGATGGGAGGGGGGTTCAGGGAGGTCGGAGGGGGAGGGGAAGCTCGGAGGTGGGAGGGGGGTTCACAGAGGGTGGGGGGAAGGGGGGGTCGCCGGTGGGAGGGGGCGTTCAGGGATGTCGTCAGAGGGTTCGGGGGTGGGGGGGAGGGGGGGAACAGCAAGAGGTGGTCGCTGGGGGTAGGGGGGTGCGGTGGGTGGTGGGGAGGGGAGAGGGGGAGGTGCCAGCAGGAGGGGGGCTCCGGTGGGGGGGGAGGGGCCAGTAGGAGGTCTGGGTGGGATTAATTAATTAATTTTTATTTTATTTAATATATTTTGTATTCATTGAAGGATAATCAATCGAGAGGAAGGGAACGAGAGATTCGAAGATTCTTTTACAAATAAACAGTAAGTAAAAATTTAATTTCAGACAGATATGTGTTGTTTCATTTTTTTAATTTATGTAATCTTATTTAGATTTATTGGTAGGATGTCTTATTTTTTTTGGATGAATACTTTTTTAAAAGCAAAACATCAATCCCACTAGCTTCTCCCTAGTTCGTCCCCGTACTAGCTCATACCATACTGTGCATACTCTACTCTGATACCACAATGTTATGACTCAATTCAACCCTTGTAAGATATTGTCCGCTTTGAGTTGAGCCCACATAATTTTATCCCCAAAAGACACCTTCCAAGTTATGGATTCAAATCCTGCATATGTAGCTCATTAACTTCTAACTAGTCTAATTCATTCTTGTTTCAGCCCCCATCCATAATGGTAGCTTCACTCCATGGCCACTCTACTCCAGTACTTCTTGTCTAGCTAACCCTTTCTACGGGTAGCTCTCTCCTCCTACATGACAAGCGACTAGAACACTACAACAATATCATGACCCGATCTAACCCTTGTGAGGTATGTGCTTACTCACCATCCCGGGTAAACGAAGTGTCACTAACAGTGCTAAAAAAGTCAGACAGGAAGTAGCACACAAAAGTGTAATCAGCGGGATTTAGATTAGAGATAGCGGCGATCAAAGACCAAGATGATCTAGCAAGGTCACTAGAAAGGAACAAATGGTCCTTTGTTTCAGCATGGGGCATTCGATAGTAGAGAAACATGGAGCATAGGCAAACGCCGCACCTGGCGATCTGATTATTAGTTGGCACCGCCGAATGGTAGACCCTCCATAAGAAGAGAGAAGTATTTGATGGAATAAAGGAATCCCATATATTCAAGGAAAAAGAACACAGGGATGCTGAACCAAGAGTTCTATGAAAGGAGGCAACAGAAAATAAACCTCTGCTATTGGGGCACCAAAATCTTTGATCCGACGAGTCATTAATTAATATGTTGAACACATTTGTAAACAAAACATGTTATGTCTGCAATTCTTCTGATAACAGCAGGAGAAGCTTTATGAGAAACTATAAAGCTACTTTTATTGATGTTAACTTTCTGATCTAGAGAATCCTCATAGTCTTTTATGAAAGCCAGATGGATATTGTCGATCAGAATATCCGTCTAAAATTCCAACGTTATTTACAAGAAACAATATATTGTCTGCATTTAGTCTGAAATACAGACGAAATATTATAGATGGTCAGAATTACCGTCTGAAATTTGTAACGGAATAATTTCATCTAAAATCCGTGGGAAAAATTTAATTTTCCCCTACACACGCACGACCCTCTCACCGTGCCTTTGCGTCCGAGAGACCGTCACCCACCCTAGCTCCCGCCTTCGGTTGTCTCCCTCCGGGTCTCCCTCGGCGATCGGAGATCAGCGACGGCGGCCGCTCCCCTCTGACGATCAGCAACGGCGGAAGCTCTCCCTCCGGCGCCCAGGTATCCCTCCGGCGGCCCTCTCCCTCTCTCACCGTTTCCCTCTCCCACTCTCCCTCTCTCATCGTCGATCTCTCTCCAGTGGCCTTCTCTCTGGCACTCTCCCTCTCTCACCGGCCCTCTCCCTCTGACTGGCGCTCTCCCTCTCCCACTCTCCCTCTACAGCCCTCTTCTCCCTCTCCGACCCTCTCCCTCTCCCTCTCCCTGTGGCGGTCGTCGTCGTTGTCACCAGGGCCCGCCTTCTCTCCCTCTTCCACCCTCTCTCACTCTCACTGTCACACACACACACACGCACATATGCACACACGGACAGGCGCGAACAATGGTGTTTTTTTTTTTTGGTTCGGGATCCATCTGGAGGGTTTGTGTAACGACCCGAGAATCTGATTACCGGGAAGGCCCGATAACCCGAGACTCGCACCGCCACCCACGAGCCGGGAGGGCTCGGAAGGGCTAAAAGGAGTGTGGAGGCACAAAGAAATAGGAAATAAAGCAGGACAACCAACAATTAACAGAAATAAGAAAGAACAACAACAGCTACAACAGAGTCTAGTCCAACAGAAAGTACAGTCTAAAGCAGTAAAACGTACCACATGCCGAGTGAACACTCGGCCCGGCAAGCTGGCAACTGCGAACCTCCGCTCCGCACCCTCGAACCTCGAGGAAGAACCGCCACACCTGAAAAGCAGGGAATGAGTCTCCAAAACATAGACTCAGCAGGGATCCCGCGGAACCCCAACCGGAAACAACGGCGGTACCGAAAAGGAAGGCTGCGAGAGCAACCGCAACAGCAGGAACAGCAAACCCGGTGGCCGGTCGAAACTCGGCACTACAACTACTCATACTGTAGCAAAAACACACCCCGAACTCACAGTCGAGGCTACCGGACTACACTAGTACCGCTTACCGAAGTAAAAACACACGGTAACCATGCCGTAGAGGCCTGTCCCCCGGACACAGCCGACCTGGACACGCTGTCCAAGGTGCAACCCTGACCATTCGATCGCGGGTACCGCACAACAAGACGCAACCTCGGTAAAGCCACTAGCACTAGTCTCACGGCGCGAAAACCAACACACGCGCCACGGCGAAACAACCGAACTCAACGGTCAACACGACCGAAAACCTGAAGGTCGAAGTCACGGAAACTAACAGTTTGTCACTCCGTACTCGACAGGAGTACCTTCCACTAGAAGCACAGTCGGTAGCGTCCCTTGACGACTTACACCGCACCGCAGGTGAACTGCCTGACGTGGTAGCGCCTACCAAAGGCACGAACACCGTACAAGTAACCACAAACAAGTGACTAGTTGGGGTCACGCCCGTCGACGTGGGTCCAACCGCCCCCAACCACGTGTGCACACACAGACCGTGCGTCCCTAGTTTGGTCCTCTGACCGGTTTTCCCCTCAGCCGGACTCTGGCTGCTAGACGCGGGGCCCGACGGAAATCGGTCCACAAACCATCTCTAAGGGTCGGCCCGTACACCACTCCCTGGTGTGACCAGCACCTCGTACTGGTGGGCTACGACTAGTGGAGGGTCACTAAAGGAGTAGACTCTCAAGTCAACGAAAAACAACATCTGAATCCGACAACGTATAGGGACCATCCCACGTACCAGCACCGTCGCACGGCGACCACAGTCGGAGGAGAAACATGACTCGCAGTCCACGGCCACGCACGCACCCTGCGCGAGAGTCGAGAAAACGCAAGTGACGCTAAGCCACTGGACTCTAGACAGTCCTCTAGACGTGCTACACTCAACAGTCCTTGAGTCACAAGACTCGGGGTCAAGACCGTTGTACGCAACAGCACAAGGCCGTCAATCTAGTCCAATCTCTAGGTCTAAAACCACGGTAGCACGAGTATCGAGACAACTCACGAGCCGCCAAGACCACTCCCTCGGGAAGGGAACGCAAGGGACTAAGGCCACCCACACGGGCCACACAGAAAACACAGAAGCACGATTCCTAGGGCAGCACACAAGCCGCCTTGTCGATTTCCCATCTCAGGGCAAGCGGGAAACCTCCAGCCCTAGGCCGGATAACTGGACTCGCAGTCCAAGGCCAAACACATGGCCCACATGGGAATCGCCTTACAAAGAAACCCACGACATGCGGGAGAAACCCCACCGCACACACACCGATACACGGTGACTCAATCGAGCGTAACACGAAAGCCCGGAACACGTGAGGTCACCCGGACCTACCACACCTATGGACACGCTAATCTAGATAACACGGTCCCTCCCGACACCCCAAAAATATGGACACAGAACTCATGGGGTGTCCGGGATCACCTCAAACAACGCGAGAATCCACCATGGCGCCGCAGCCACAATCTTGCTCACCGAGGAATCACAACCCTCGTCATGAGCAACAGCTACTGATCCATCCAATGGTCAGCAGATAAATCGCACATCAGCTTCGCAGCCAGCTGACAGGTCGCGCACCCTCCTCAAGGGAGCAGCCAAAACAGAGCCTCCATCGGCTCACGCAGCCATCTCGACAGACCGCAGCCAGAACATCGGCTCAGCACCAAGAATCACCCCACACCTGGCAAGCCGAAAGTCAGATATAACACCGTGCCAACTCTTGTCAGAAGACAAACTTCGACAAAGTCTAGATCCCATCTGGAAAGGCACATCACAGAAACGACCACCAAAGGTCTCACTGGCACACGGCTCTCGCCGCGCTCGAGCCCCGACAACCAGCATCTTCTGTCTGTGAGAAGACCATCCACTGGTCACCAACTGCTCGTCAACGGGAAACCTCCACTTGCTCAGCTTCTTCCTTCTTTCCTGGTCCTTGACCGGGTCCGAAGGAAACATTCCAAACCTCGGCAAGCCATCCGTCGACTCTCACACAGACCGAAGCTGCATCTCGAGCCGCACTCCTCTCAGACTCCGCATCCGAGCTCGAACATCGCACCAACTCGACCCTCTCGGGGAGCACGACGAAACCAAATGACAAGATCCTAGTGTCTTCAGTCATCACCTCACTGGACTCAGACTTACAGGGGAACCATCCCATGATGGTCACCAAACCAGGGATAACCATTGCGACACCAATGTCCTATCAAGGACCACCAATCCGACGCCAATCTCACAAAAGGCCTCCGCCCACAGGCGTCACTCTTCCATCTGGTCTCATCAAATCCTTCAATCAATCCAAGTGGACACCTGCCAATCCCGATTCCGCCCTTACTATAGAGCCACGGGACACCACCTGAACAATGCTCATGGGTCCCCAAAGCAACAAACATCTCACCGCGGTTGGCTACGAGACTAGCCTTACCAGTCACTCGCAGCTACCAATAGGAACCTACAGCCTGCCAGAGATCACTTTTCCAAAAATGATCTCATCCGAGGACACGACTGAGAACACAAGTTGGGCACCAAGCCACCGACTCTGACCAACATGTCCTCGACCATCGTCAGGCGACATCCTTAACAACCCCATCCAGGTCCAACACCGACGCCTGACACGGATTCCATCACAGGAATAGGGTACTAATGCGGCGCACTAGCCAGCACATTCCCCAACACTCCATCCTGCCAGTGCCAAGAATCACGACTTCTCGGGCAACGGCACGGCAACAACACGTTTTGCACAGAGGGACCAATCCTCCAATGCTCAACGCAAGCTCAGGAATCCGCCCGTAGCAACCAACGCTACGATCCTGAACCAATGGGTCACAATCCCACCACGCTTCCGTTGCGCACTCTGATCCGCGTGCACAGCCGAGAAAGTGAACACCGCCCAATCAGCACTCGTCCTTCCGGAACAGCGCCAGCACCCTCACACGACAAGGGAATGGACACAACTTCTCACATGCAACCACCTTGCCAAGACGAGGAGCACGTCTCGCACAGACTTCATGGCACACAAGGCCAACCAATCCGAACACACAATGCAAGATGACGAACCTTAGCCCAACACAATCTCTCCAACCAAAGGAGAAACCAGCACACTTCCGACCAACGGAAGAACTACACGCTCGACCTGACCTCGAACCTCGCGCATGCTGGAAACAGCACCATCCAGCACCAAGGAAAACCATCGCTTCCATCAGGTCAGCGCCTCCGACACACTCGGTGAGTGTCACGTCGGACCACAATCACAGCATCTCTCGATGCACCACTGCTGCAATTCCTCAAACTGCAACACACCACGCCAAGAGCCGCAACACGAGCCATAACGACAACTGACGATGCTCATCCTCGAGTCCCAAACTCGCCGTGGAGCCTTTACATCTCAAGCCAACTCCAGGGCGAACACAACCCATTCGCACACAAGGGCGCAGGAACAAGACTTACTGGGAAACCACAGCCCAATCCTGCCTCAAAATCCGCAAAACAGTCGGGACCGATAAGTCATTTCTGACGCCACAGAGCACGACAAGGACAGTAAGCTCGACAAAACAGCAGCTCACCGAGAAGATCCTCCGCTCACCCGAGCACACTTCTCGATCAGAACACCCGCTCTGCCACCTTAAACCACGACCTGAACACCTCAGGGGCTGGATAAATCTCAAGCTGGAGTGGCCAAAACCGACAGCAGCTCCCTCAGAGCACACTCACGGCCACTTAACCACGAAAAATCCTCTCCAGCCACCTGACCACGCTGCAGGTTCCTCGAACGCAACACCGCAGCAACGCACCTGCCGGCAACCTCTGCCCAACGCAGCACAACCAGGGCCACCACCGATGAGGGAGAAGGATCTCAACCTCAATCCTTAGACCCCATGCTGACACGAAAGCCGCGGACAGCAACCACCTTCACAGCGCCGCACAGTGCACTCAAGCTCTCAAGCGAGAAACTAGGAGGAAAACGAACACAAAATCCTAAGCCAACTACCGACTGTACTGGACCTTATGGACTCTGATCACTGCAATATCTCAAATTCCTATGTACGATCACAACCACCGCTTTGATACCAGCTGTAACAACCCGAGAATCCGGTTACCGGGAAGGCCCGATAACCCGAGACTCGCACCGCCGCCCACGAGCCGGGAGGGCTCGGAAGGGCTAAAAGGAGTGTGGAGGCACAAAGAAATAGGAAATAAAGCAGGACAACCAACAATTAACACAAAGAAGAAAGAACAACAACAGCTACAACAGAGTCTAGTCTAACAGAAAGTACAGTCTAAAGTAGTAAAACGTACCACATGCCGAGTGAACACTCGACCCGACAAGCTGGCAACTGAGAACCTCTGCTCCGCACCCTCGAACCTCGAGGAAGAACCGCCACACCTGAAAAGCAGGGAATGAGTCTCCAAAATAGAGACTCAGCAGGGATCCCGCGGAACCCCAACTGGAAACAACGGCTGTACCGAAAAGGAAGGCTGCGAGAGCAACCGCAACAGCAGGAACAGCAAACCCGGTGGCCGGTCAAAACTCGACACTACAACTACTCCTACTGTACCAAAAACACACCCCGAACTCACAGTCGAGGCTACCGGACTACACTAGTACCGCTTACCGAAGTAAAAACACACGGTAACCATGCCGTAGAGGCCTGTCCCCCGGACACAGCCGACCTAGACACGTTGTCCAAGGTGCAACCCTGACCATCCGACCACAACAAGACGCAACCTCGGTAAAGCCACTAGCACTAGTCTCACGGCGCGAAAACCAACACACGCGCCACGTCGAAACAACCGAACTCAACGGTCAACACGACCGAAAACCTGAAGGTCGAAGTCACGGAAACTAACAGTCTGTCACTCCGTACTCGATAGGAGTACCTCCCACTAGAAGCACAGTCGGTAGCATCCCCTGACGACTTACACTGCACCGCAGGTGAACTACCTGACGTGGTAGCGCCTACCAAAGGCACGAACACCGTACAAGTAACCACAAACAAGTGACTAGCTGGGGTCATGCCCGTCGACGTGGGTCCAACCGCCCCCAATCATGTGTGCACACACAGACCGTGCGTCCCTAGTCTGGTCCTCTGACCGGTTTTCCCCTCAGCCGGACTCTGGCTGCTAGACGCGGGGCCCGACGGAAACCGGTCCACAAACCGTCTCTAAGGGTCGGCCCGTACACCACTCCCTGGTGCGACCAGCACCTCGTACTGGTGGGCTACGACTAGTGGAGGGTCACTAAAGGAGTAGACTCTCAAGTCAACGGAAAACAACATCCGAATCCGACGACGTACGGGGACCATCCCACGTACCAGCACCGTCGCACGGCGACCACAGTCGGAGGAGAAACATGACTCGCAGTCCACGGCCACGCACGCACCCTGTGCGAGAGTCGAGAAAACCCAAGTGACGCTAAGCCACTAGACTCTAGACAGTCCTCTAGACGCGCTACACTCAACGGTCCTTGAGTCACAAGACTCGGGGTCAAGACCGTTGTACGCAACAGCACAAGGCCATCAATCTAGTCCAATCTCTAGGTCTAAAACCACGGTAGCACGAGTACCGAGACAACTCACGAGCCGCAAAGACCACTCCCTCGGGAAGGAAACGCAAGGGACTAAGGCCACCCACACGGGCCACACGGAAAACACAGAAGCACGATTCCAAGGGCAGCACACAAGCCGCCTTGTCGATTTCCCATCTCAGGGCAAGCGAGAAACCTCCAGCCCCAGGCCGGATAACTGGACTCGCAGTCCAAGGCCAAACACGTGGTCCACATGGGAATCGCCTTCCAAAGAAACCCACGACATGCGGGGCAAACCCCACCGCACACACACCGATACACGGTCGCTCAATCGAGCGTAACACGAAAGCCCGGAACAAGTGAGGTCACCCGGACCCACCACACCTATGGGCACGCTAATCGAGATAACACGGTCCCTCCCGACACCCCAAAAACATGGACACCGAACTCATGGGGTGTCCGGGATACTCATAAGGCTGAAGGTCGACCAATGGGTCACAACCGGGTCGACCGAAGGTCGAAACCACGCAGACGGGAACCGTAACATAGTCGCGGTCTCCTAAGGACCGCGACCACATAGAAGCGGTCGACCGGGGACCGTGACTAAGCAGTCACGGTCGGGTCACGACCGTGACTAGCAGACGCTGCCCGATGGTAGCGGTCGCCCTAGGACCGCGACCCCACAGTCACGGTCGAGTCACGACCGCGACTAGACCAAAGCGGTCTATCGCATAACCGCGACTCCTGAAGGCCTTCTCGACCAACACACAAGGGTAAACGCGGTTCTCCTAAGACCTCGACCAGTGAAAGCGGTTACTGGTGGACCGCGATCATTTCGAAAAACCGAGAACTGCGGGAAAATGCCCAAAAATTCGATCCACGCCCCGATCACCCCCGGGTGATGGTGAAACAAAGGGGAATCCATCCCCAAGCCCCTAGGCATACATCTAAACCCTTGGATCGGCCAAAAATGCCGTAAAACGAGGGATCCGGCTCACTCCCCAAAAACATGCATTTTTCCACAAATCGTCCCGATTAGCCCGCTCGGCTCACCACGGCCTACAAAACTCACGGGGAAGGAAGTGCACGAGCTGGGGGTCCATCTCCCTACCTCCACCGAAGATTTCGCGCACCGTGGACGTTGATCCACGAAGAAAATGCCGTTGAAGCCTCGCCGTTCCACGAACCCACGACCGAGCTTCATCGCGCCTCCACCGCCTCGATCCTCACCCATCCTCGCCCGTACCTCGCCCGCGCTGTCCCCACCTCGCCCACGCTCCACCCCGTCGGCCGCCGGAGAGAGAGGGAGAGAGGAGAGAGCGTGAGAAGAGAGAGAGGGAGAGAAGGGATAAATGAGAGGGGAGAGAGAGAAAAGGGTTATATATAGGAAAATCCAGAAATTCGGAAAAATCCCCAAAAATAGAAAATCACACCCTCGCGATCCTCGGAACGCACCGATCGCAACGGTACCACACCCGCCTAGGTTAACGGCCCAGTTCACCCGCAACGAGGTTCCGAAGGAATTACCAAAACACACACCGGGAATCGAAAAACACACACGGAAAAAGCTACGGAACTCTTCCGGGCCTCCGAAACAACTCCGGATTGCGCCGATCCGAACACGAAAGATGTCCGAAACGAAGTTTCGGACACAACGGAGTCAGATATACCGGAAACGTAGATCCGTGACCCGAGAAGAAGGATCTGAAAAACCCGGGGCATTACATCTTGGTGGGGGGTCAGCAGGAGGGGAGGGGCTGCCAGTGGAGGGGGCACTGGGGGGAGGGCGTTGCGGTGGATTTAGATTAGAGATAGCGGCGATCAAAGACCAAGATGATCTAGCAAGGTCACTAGAAAGGAACAAATGGTCCTTTGTTTCAGCATGGGGCATTCGATAGTAGAGACATATAGAGCATAGGCAAACGCCGCACCTGGTGATCTGATTATTAGTTGGCACTGCCGAATGGTCGACCCTCCATAAGAAGAGAGAAGTATTTGATGGAATAAAGGAATCCCATATCTTCAAGGAAAAAGAACACAGGGATGCTGAACCAAGAGTCCTATGAAAGGAGGCAACATAAAATAAACCGCTGCTATTGGGGCACCAAAATCTCTGATCCGGTGAGTCATTAATTAATATGTTGAACACATTTGTAAACGAAACCTGTTATGTCTACAATTCTTCTGATAACAGTAGGAGAAGCTTTATGAGAAACTATAAAGCTACTTTTATTACTGTTAACTTTCTGATCAGGAGAATCCTCATAGTCTTTTATGAAAGCCAACAGACATCTGACGTTCTTGGATGAACCATTAGAAAACACCAATGTGTCATCGGCATACAGTAAGTGAGAGATTTGCATATTACCACGAGACACATGAAAGTGTTGAACCTTCCCACTGCTAAAAAGGCTGGCAATGCCTCTGCCTAAAGCTTCTTCTGCAATGATGAACAAAGCTGGGGCCAAGGGGTCACCCTGTCGGACACCCCTTGTGGATTTAAAATAACCAGTTGTCCTTCAGCAGAGACTCCTCATCACACCAATCTCCATTGTCAGTTTTGATTTTGTCAATGGTCATTCTAGCCCTCCTTTGTTTCACTTGAAGATGATAGAACTTTGTGTTTCGGTCCCCTAACTGCAGCCAGTTAGCTTTGACTTTCTACCCCCAGAAAATTTCTTCAAGGTGAAGGCATCTTCTATGTGCAGCTTATGCAATTTGGAGAGATACCATGTTTCATTCATTATGATCTTCATCAAACTCTTTTTCAGCCTGCTTCACCTCATCCTCTGCAGTAGCTTTCTTATCAAAAATGTTGCCAAAATGTTCCTTATTCCACTGTTTTATCACATATTTGATAGCCTTCAGTTTGTGCTGGAGGACTAAAAAAGGATTGTAGTGGTCGAGAGAAGCAGCATCCCAGGCCTTCCTCAATGTTGTTTTAAAATTTTCATCCTCCAGCCACATGTGCTGGAAAACAAATCTGCTAGGCTTGGACTTTGGATGAGGTTGTTGGATAAGAAGTGGGGAATGATCAGAGGGTTCTCTCATCAAGTGCTTAACAGTAAGGACATGGGCTTTTTCAGCCCAACAATCATTAAACAATACTCTGTCCAGCCTGGCCTTAATGTTCCTGACCCCAATCTGATTATTAGACCAAGTGAAAGAGTTGCCCACATAACCAGCATTCATAAGACCTGGGAGAGCAACGAAGCCCTGGAAATCAGTCATGGAATTGATATAGCCCATAGTGCCCCCCTTCTTCTCCTCGGGAGATAAAACAACATTAAAGTCACCCCCCTTCTTCTGGTCAACTAGATATCCTAGGAATCAAACACTTTGTAAATTACTCAGGAGACTTTATACATCCTGACTTTGACATATTTGTCTAAGTTACACACACAAGATTAGATTGTTATTTTATTAGTCATAATTAGACATCATCCAAATACTGAACACAACACATTGGTCTAGTTCTAAACAGCCCCCCCTCCCCCTCCCCCTCCCTGGGGCTTGTTCTTTATCAGAGAACCCACTCACCCCATTTGAACCTTGTCTTATGATGATAAGAAGATATAGAGAAATGGAATGACCACATATCTTAAGTAGTACATATATACAAAGATGTGGATAAATACAAAGAAATCAGAATTCTCTATAGCAATAGGTAAATACCCAAAAAATTCATTTTATGATTTAAAACTTTGTGAATTTTAATTGCATGTAAATATATTTTTAAATCTGATTTTAATAGAAATTTGATGTTAATTTGACTCAAAAATATAGATTGTTTAGCTTCGATGTTCTTCATTTGAAAAATTTTGTAATTTGGGTGTTATTTAATTTGATATACGCATAATGATAATTGCGTTGTTATTTAATTTTATGTTATATAAATGCATGGGATATTCCCTGTGAGCTGAGGTGCGTGGGTGCGACCTAACATTACACGCACCTCAGGAGAGCGCGTTAAAACCGTGTCAATGTGCCTTCCCGTTCAAGACTTTGGGATTGATGTGTATGTTGTCATTTATTTATGAGAATATATATATCTACCTCAAAGTCTTGAATTGTCCCATTTGGACAGTCCGTTAATGTTTGATCCAAGTTAGGCAGTCATTTACTATATGTGTTTGTATGATTTGTTGAGAATTTCGGTTGCGTCTCCTCACTCTTCTCTGATATACCATTATTGATTTTGAGTGTTTTCCTAACCACTTACTTGTAAGTGTTTAAGAAAATTTCAAAATCAATAAATATTTTTGGTATATCGGAGAAGTGTGGGGAGATGATGCCGAACTTTTCAGCAAATCGTGCAGCTCATATAGTAAGTGATTGTGCGATCAAACATTCATGGATGGGTTAAAAAGTGATAATCTAATTAATATTCCTCTTCCAACTGCAAATGGTCTATGATGAACGATGTAAGGAAAGGGTCGGGTGTAATATCATGAGTAATGATTTGAAAGTTAGGATGTGTATTGTCATTTATTGGGTGCAGGTAAAATGTCGACAAATCGTTCATGGATGTGCCGTAGAATAGTTGACCGGGTGGTGTCAGATGACTTTAAGCATAGGGTTGAGAGTTTCATTCAGTTTGCATTGGGGAATCCAAATGCAGTAATAGATCATGGAGAGGGGGATTTCTGTAGCCCACCCAAAGAGTAGCCCAACTAGACCCAACAGGGTCCAACGAGGCAAGCCCACCCGGGTGACAGCCCACAGGGCCCACTCAGGGAAGAAAAGCCCAATAAGAAAACACTCAAGGAACCAACTCTCCCCGGCGGCCTCTAGGCTCGGAGGGCCCGAGTGATGGTCAGGTCATAAGGAAGGTCCGGCCCAAGCCGTTTCCCCGCCCGGGAGAGACAGGCATTAAGCCGACCTATCCGACCCCTCTTCCACCGAGCTATGCTCATCACCCGGACAGGGCGGGCGTTTCAGGAGCTCGGCCAGACCAAACATCATCCGTTCAAGAGTCCCCAACGGATAGGGGAGCCAGGAAACCGCCGGACTTCAAGGCAATAACGTCCCCACGATAAGGCCATGAAAGCCCACGTCAAGGACGTAACTCCCGCCGGAGACCCCTCAGCTTGCTGGACTCCTGAAGGCGGCACACTATTTAAACCAGGGCTACCCTCCGACGGAAGAAGAGAGCCATCCAGGTACTCATAGACCCAAACTCCTGAGCAATCCGCTTCAACCTCTGGTGGAGAGGAATCTCGCACGCTAGCTTTTCTCCTCCCCATTATTGCTTCCACCATAGCTCTACTGACTTAGCCATCGGAGGGTTTTACCCCAGGGAAGCCCCCTGGGCCCTCTGATACGTTTCCTTGTCTTACAGTTCATCTTCAGGTGATCCACAGCCCGCTCAGGATACAAGCGCGAGATTTCATCTCTTCATCTGGCGCCGTCTGTGGGAAACGCACGAAGAGCCGAGATGGTGAGAAGAAGCTCAGGGAGGAGATCCGCCGTCGAGAAGGGCAAGGCCGTGGTGGCGGCAGGAGATGGCCCCTCTAGGGCCTCACAGAACCCTCCCTCCAACGCCAGCGTCCCCACCAACGGACCGCCGCCCCCTCCGACGACGACGGGGGTACCCCCCAACGGTGGCGACGAGGTCTTCCAGGCCCTCAATAAGAAGCTTGACGTCCTCGTGGAGCTCATGAGGGCCCAGGCGGCAAGGGATGCCAGGTCCCGCGCCCCGTCCGGGAGCCCCCCCCGAAGTGCGTCCCAGCATACCGCTGGGGGCCGCTTCACCCTCCGCGGTCAGCAGCTCATCCGCAACAACGTGGGAGGACCCTCGCAAGCTCCGCCCCGGGAGCAAGAGGCTTCCTCCACGCCCAGAAAAGGGAAACAGGGGGCGAGGCCTCCACGCCCGAGCGCCGGCGGTCCTGAGGATCGCCACGACTCTCCCCCCAGTCCCACGGCACGACCACAGCCGGAACTTTCCCTCCGGCTGAGGGACTTCGAAAGACGTTTTGCAGAGCAAGAGCGCGCCCTCCGCGCCCTACAGAAAACCTCTTTCCCGGAGGATGAGGAGAAATCCCTTTTCTCCGAATACATCTTGAAGGCAGAGGTGTCTCCCAGAACCTCCATTCCGACCTTCAAGCTCTATGATGGCCAGGGTGACCCAGCCGACCACTACGACAGCTTCGACGCCCTAGTGACTCTGCATGGAACACCGGATCCTATTAAATGCCGAGCCTTTGCGGCCACTCTGGTCCAAGGCGCTCAGGCATGGTTCCGGGCCCTCGCCCCTGGGTCCATCCGGGACTTCAGGCAATTCGAGCGAGTCTTCAAGGAGAGCTTCGCTGGAAGCGCCCCCCCAAGGTCAGTAGCCCTCAAACAGGCGCAAGGGGAAAGGCTCCGGGCTTATGTCCACCGATTTAAATCGGAAGCCCTCAGAATTCCCCGCCTGGATGTGGCCTCGGCCACAACCGCTCTGACCGGGGGCACCCAGGACGAGAACCTCCGCCGCGAACTTGTCCTCCACCCTCCCTCGACCCTTGCCGAGCTAGTGACTCTGGCACTGCGCCACGCCGAGTGCGAAGAAGTACTCAGCGCCTGCCGAGACACAACCGGCTCGGGTCGGGAGGGGGACAAGAAGCGAGCCTCCGAACCAAACTCTGGCTCGGGCAAGAAGCGCGATCGGGAAGGAGCAAGAGGAAGTATGAGCGGTACACCCCGCTGACCGCACCAGTCTACGAGATCTACGAAGACATCAAAGACTCGGGACTCCTCCGCCGGCCCGAACCGATGAGGTCGAAGAACCGCAAGCGCGACAGGCATTGCCTGTTCCACGGCGACCACGGGCACCATACCGGCGACTGCCACCAGCTCCAGGACGAGATCGAGCGTCTCATCCGTCAGGGGCACCTGGCCCGGTTTTCAGCCGGGCGCAAAGAAGATCGGGACGCCACCGAGGAGATCGACAACGCCCCCTGAGGGTAGGGGTGAGCATTATTCGGGTTCAACCCGAAAACCAAACTGAACCGAACGATTTGGTTCGGTTTGGTTTGGGTTGAAATTTAAAAAATTTTGGTTTGGGTTCAAACCGAACCGTATTAAAAAATTTGGTTTGGTTTGGTTTTGAAGTTCAAGAAACCGAACAAAACCAAACCAAACCAAATAACCCGAATTTAAGAATATTTTTATCAAATTAATATAAATGTATATGTAACTATAAATCCGAATTTAAAAAGTCTAATTCTCACCATTCTAACGGGGTTTCCGACTTTATGAAATAGGTTTCAAATCACCTTCTATTTTACTGCAACCGAACTTGTTAATTTCTTATGTGAAAATATTATGGAGCTTGTTCTTACAAGTTACAACTTTGTATGTTATTTTTTTAATATTTACTTTATTTGGTAGAAATTCTTTTACCCTACCTTTCTCTAATGTTGTTTGAATTCAATCTAATTTATAAAATGGGAGATGAATATGGTTCAAACCGAACCAAACCGAACAAAACCGAATTAATTCGGTTTGGTTTGGTTTGGTTTCAAACTAGTTTGGTTTGGTTTGGTTCGGGTTGAAGCTTTAATTCGGTTCGGTTTGGTTTGAGAAAAATTCTCTTCAAATCAAACCAAACCAAACCGTGCTCACCCCTACCTGAGGGGTCCACATCAACGTCATCTCCGGAGGAACGGCGTCGGGCGGCGACACCAACCGAGGAAGGAAGCGTCATGCTGAGCGGGCCAGCCAGGTCTTAGAACCCTCCAGCGGCCCGCCGAGGGAGCCCCAGGTTATAGTCTTCTCCGACCAAGACCTGGAAGGGCTGAAGACCCCGCATGATGATGCCCTCGTTATCTCAGCCACAATAAACCATTGTAACGTAGATAGAATTCTGGTTGACAATGGGAGCGCCCCCGATGTATTATCTTACGACTGTTTCCTTAAGATGGGGGAAGACCCATCCAAGCTCCGCCCGATCCGAACACCCCTTTGCGAGTTTAACGGCCTAGCCACCTGCCCCGAGGGAGCCCTAAGCCTGCCGGTCACCATCGGCACCCCACCCAAAACCGTTACGGTCATGGTGAACTTCATAGTGATTAAGGGTATGATAGCGTACAACGCCATTTTCGGCCGGAAAATCCTCAGCCGGATAAAGGCCGTACCATCTACCTATCACCAGAAAATGAAGTTTACCACCAAAAACGGGTTGGGGGAAGTCCGAGGTAACCAGGCCACAGCCAGAAGGTGCTACAACATCTCGGTGGAAGCCTCAAGGCTGGACGGGGGAGACAAGGGCCCCAAGGGAATCGAAGGGAAGACCGTAACCGCCGAGCCCGGTGGCGAATTGCTAACGGTATTTCTAAACGATGACCCGGCCCTCGGAGTAAGGATCGGAGCCGACCTACCACCCATGGAACAACAGCAATACAAGAAATTCCTTTCTGAGTACGTTCAGGTCTTCGCTTGGTCCGATGATCAACTCCCTGGCATACCAGAGAAGACCGTGATGCAAAAGCTCAGCCTCGACCCTACCGTGAGGCCCGTACAACAAAGGAGAAGGAAGCATGCGCCCGAGAAACAGGCGATCATCAAGGCGCAGGTCACCAAGGGACAAGAGACAGGCCTCTTCAGACTAGTCCTGTACCCTACGTGGCTAGCCAATGTCGTCCTGGTGCCAAAAACTACAGGCAAATGGTAAATGTTCATGGACTTCACCGATCTGAATAAGGCTACCCCCAAGGACTGCTATCCGCTACCGAGCATCGACCAATTGGTTGATTCAACCTCGGGCAACGAGATACTCAGTGTCCTGGATGCCTATTCAGGTTATCACCAGATCAGAATGAACCCAGAAGATGTCGAGAAGACCGCCTTCATCACCGACTACGGCGTGTACTGCTACACCCGGATGCCTTTCGGGTGGAAGAACGCCGGAGCCACATATCAGCGACTGGTAAATCACATGTTCGAGGGACAGCTGGGTCGGAACGTCGAGGCTTACATTGACGACATGCTCGTCAAGACCCCCAAGGCCCAAGACCACTTCACCGACCTTGCCGAAACCTTCGGCACCCTCCTGAAGTACAACATGAAGCTCAACCCCGCCAAGTGCGCCTTTGGAGTAAAATACGGGAAGTTCCTGGGTTTCCTGGTCACTCAGTGCGGGATCAAAGTCAACCCCGACAAAGTCCAGGCCATCCTGGACATGCGCCCGCCCACATGCATCAAAGACGTTCAGCGTCTGGCAGGGCGTGTGGCCACTCTCAGCCGCTTCCTGTCCCGTGCGGCCGAACGATGCTTGCCCTTCTTCAAACTGATGAGGGGACCCAAGCTAGCGTCTGCTACGTTCGCATGGGATGAGCAGTGCCAGACAGCGTTCGCCGAGCTTAAAAAGTTCCTGGCTTCGCCACCAGTGCTCTCCAAGCCCGCACCAGGCGAAGTCCTGCTGCTCTACCTCTCGGCGACGCCATCCACGGTCAGCTCGGTCCTAGTCAGAAATGACTCGGGAATCGAAAGACCAGTCTACTACACCAGCAAGGTGCTCAATGAGGCCGAACGGAGGTACCCCGCAACCGAGAAACTCGTGCTAGCGTTGGTTACCTCCGCAAGGCGCCTCTGTAATGCCCTGGATTTTTCGGATATTTTTCGGATCATTTTAGTGGGTCTCGGAGTGTATTTTGTGCTTTACACGTGTTTTTCCTTGATGTGCCTTCGGTACTCTTTGCAGGGCAAACCGTGGCGTTCTCCGACTCTGGGACGTTACCACTGCGTTGCGCTCTTCCCGAGGATCACGGAGGTAATTTTTCATAATTTTTTGAATTTCTTGAATTTTTGGGTTTTTCTATATATATTAACCCTTTCCTCTCTCCCCCTCTCATTCTCTCATTCTCACTCTCTCTCTTCTCTCACGCCCTCTTTCTCCCCTCTCTTCTCCGGCGGCCGACGGAGCGAGGTGGGGGCGAGGTGGAGGCGGTGCGGGCGAGGATGCGGGCGAGGATGGGCGAGGATCGAGGCGGAGGCGGGCGCGATCCCTTGGTGGATTCCGAGATGGCGTCGTTCGCGTTCCGGGCGGTTTTCGGCGTGGATTAGTCGCTTCGGCGCGCGGTTTCTTCGGTGGAGGTAGGGTGACGGAACACTGCTGCGTTCTGCTCGTTTTTCCTGTCATTGCACGTCGTTCGGCGCAGAAACGGCTGTGTTTGGGTCCGTTCTAGCGAAACTGTAGTTTTGTGGGTTTCGTAGGGTCGGTCGGGAAACGGTGATGGTTTCCAGATCGGTTACTGTCAACAGATTCCTTGGGGCGAGAGCGTTCTTTTCCCTCCGATTTCGTCTCAATTGGTGGCCCTGTTGGACCGGTAGAGCTCCGGGAAGCTCAGTAACCCTTTTTGGGTAACTTCGGTAGAATCGCTCATTTCTCGCGATTCGTGCGTCGTTTTGACTCCGGTCGGGGTCCATGTGATTGCCAGGGTGGTTGTGATTGTATCCCCTTCGTTTCGGCAAGAACGGGGCGTGGAAAGGTCACCATTGGGCCAACCCCCCGGTTTGCTCGCCGTGATGGTTAGGCGGTTGAACCAGGGCCGTCCATCCCCATGGGCGGCCCCGTCTTGACCGTTCATCTGCTCGGCACGCAGCGTTCGGCTTGGCGCGCAGTGAGGGTTATGCGGTCTATCGTGCGACCGCATAACCCAGGTGCGGCCAGGGTCGAGCCGTCCTTTCCCTCCGGTTTTGATCGTTGCTGGGCTCTGCGGCTAGGGTCTGGCCGCATAACCCTTTGTACGGCTATGAGCTGGCCGTACATCCCCTGGTGCCGTGGGCTGTTGTGCGGCCAGAGGTTGACCGCACAAGCCTTGTGCGGTGAGGTCCTAGCCGCCCGTTCCCTCGCGCGGCTAGGGGCTAGCCGCACATGTGTTCCCCGTTGGAGGATGAACGACCGCGTTGGACCGTTCATCCCTCAGTTGTGGCTGAGGGTCAGCCGTTCGACCTTGGTGCGGCTGGGGACCAGCCGCTTGTGCCTCGTTGACCCAGGAGAAGAACGGCCTGCTGTTGGCCGTATATCCCCTGGTGCGGCCCCATCCTGGCCGTACGTCCCTGAGCGGCCCAGAGTGGACCGCCCAAGGGGCTGGTCTAGCTGGCGTTTCCATTTGGACCGGTTCGAGTCTCGGGTGTGTAGGTCTCGATCCACCTGCCGACCCGTGGCCTGACGGATGCTGTGCAGTTCGTCGTGGCCAGGCGTCACGGTAAGGTGTGGTCTCGGGTTGCCGTGTTCTCGACCTGTGTCACCGTACGTCGGTGTGAGTGCGGCGAGGGTTCCCCGCGCGCCGTGGGTTTCTCCGGAAAGTGATTTCTGAGCGGGCCGTGTGTGTGGCCTTAGCCCCTTGAGTTCTCTTTCCGAGAGAATGGTCTCGGCGGCGCGTGAGTTGTCTCGGTATTCGTGCTACCGTAGTTTTAGACCTAGAGATTGGACTAGATTGACGGCCTTGTGCTGTCACGTGCAACGGTCTTGACCCCGAGTCTTGTGACTCAAGGACCGTTGGGTGTAGTGCGTCTAGAGGACTGTCCAGAGTCCAGTGACTTAGCGTCACTTGGGTTTTCTCGCCTCTCGCGCAGGGTGTGTGCGCGGCCGTGGACTGTGAGTCTCGTTTCTTCTCCGACTGTGGTCACTGTGCGACGGTGCTAGTACGTGGGATGGTCCCCGTACTTTGTCGGGTTTGGACGCTATTTTCTTTCGACTTGAGAGTCTACTCTCTCAGTGACCCTCCACTAGTCGTAGCCCACCAGTACGCGTGTGTTGATCGCACCAGGGAGTGGTGTACGGGCTGACCCATAGAGGCAGTTTGTGGACCGGTTACCGTTGGGCCCCACGTCTTGCAGCCAGAGTCCGGCTGAGGGGGAAACCGGTCAGAGGGCCAGACCAGGGACGCGCGGTCTGTGTGTGCACACGTGGTTGGGGGCGGTTGGACCCACGTCGACGGGCGTGACCCCAGCTAGTCACTTGTTTGTGGTTACTTGTTCGGTGTCCGTGCCTTTGGTAGGCGCTACCACGTCAGGCAGTTCACCTGCGGTGCGGTGTAAGACGTCAGGAGATGCTACCGGCTGTGCTTCTAGTGGGAGGTACTCCTGTTCTAGACAGAGAGTGACAGACTGTCAGTTTTCGTGACTTTGACCTTCGGGTTTCGGTCGTGTTGACCGTTGAGTTTTGGTTGGTTCGCCGTGGCGCATGTGTTGGTTTTCGCGCCGTGAGACTAGTGCTAGTGGCTCTACCGAGGTTGTGTCTTGTTGTGCGGTAGCCGCGATCGGATGGTCGGGGTTGCACCTTGGATAGCGTGTCCAGGTCGGCTGTGTCCGGGGGACAAGCCTCTACGGTGTGGTTGCCCTGTGTTTTTACTTCGGTAAGCGGTACTAGTGTAGTTCGGTAGCCTCGACCGCGAGGTCAGGGTGTGTTTATGGTACAATAGGAGTAGTTGTAGTGCCGTGTTTCGACCGGCCACCGAGTTTACTATTCCTACTATTGCGGTTGCTCTCGTAGCCTTCCTTTCCGCTACCGCCGTTGTTTCCGGTTGGGGTTCTGCGGGATCCCTGCTGAGTCTCTGTTTTGGAGACTCATTCCCTACTTCTCAGGTGTGGTGGTTCTTCCTCGAGGTTCGAGGGCGCGGAGCGGAGGTTCTCAGTTGCCAGCTCGCCGGGCCAAGTGTTCACTCGGCATGTGGTACATTTTTACTACTTTAGACTGTACTTTCTTTTGGACTGGACTCTGTTTTAGCTGTAGTTGTTCTTTCTTTCAGCTTGTTGTTGTTGGTTGTCCTACTTTATTTCCTATTTCTTTGTGCCTCCACACTCCCTTTAGCCCTTCCGAGCCCTCCCGGCTCGTGGGCGGCGGTGCGAGTCTCGGGTTATCGGGCCTTCCCGATAATCGGATTCTCGGGTCGTTACAGCTGGTATCAGAGCAGTGGTTGTGGACGTACATGGGAATTCGAAATATTGCAGTGATCAGAGTCCATAAGGTCCAGTACAGTCGGCAGCTGGCTTAGGGTTTTGTGTTCGCTTTCCGCCTAGTTTCTCGCTCGAGAGCTTGAGTGCGCTGTGCGGCACTGTGAAGGTGGTTGCTGTCCGTGGCTTTCGTGCCAGCATATGGTCTAAGGATCGAGGTCGAGAGCCTTCTCCCTCATCGGTGGTGGCCCTGGTTGTGCTGCGTTGGGCAGAGGTTGCTGGCAGGCGCGAGCTTGCGGCACTGCGTTCGAGAAATCTGCGGCGTGGTCAGGTGGCTGGAGAGGATTTTTCGTGGTTAAGTGGCCGTGAGTGTGCTCTGAGGGAGCTGCTGTCGGTTTTGGCCACTCCAGCTTGAGGTTTGTCCAGCTCCTGAGGTGTTCTGATCGAGAAGTGTGCTCAGGAGAGCGGAATATCTTCTCGGTGAGCTGCTGTTTCGTCGAGCCTGATATTCTTATCATGCTCTGTTGCGTCAGAAATGACGTGTCGGTCCCGATTGTTCTGCGGATTTTGAGGCAGGATTTGGCAGAGATGTCCCGGTAGGTCTTTGCTCCTGCGCTCTTGCGTGTGAATGGGTTGTGTTCACCCTGGAGTTGGCTTGAGATGTGAAGGCTCCACGGTGTGTTCGGGACTCGAGGGTGAGCATCGGCGGTTGTCGGTTGTGGCTCGTGTTACGGCTCTTGGCGTGGCGTGTTGCAGTTCGAGGAATTACAGCGGTGGTGCATCGAGAGATGCTGTGATTGTGGTCCGACGTGAGACTCGTTGAGTGTGTCGGAGGTGCTGACCTGATGGAAGCGATGGTTTTCCTTGGTACTGGATGGTGCTGTTTCCAGCATGCGCGAGGTTTGAGGTCAGGTCGTGCGTGGAGTTCTTCCGTTGGTCGGAAGTGCGTTTGGTCTCCCCTTTGGTTGGAGAGATTGTGTTGGGCTAAGGTACGTCGTCTTGCATTGGGTGCCCGGATTGATTGGCCTTGTGTGCCATGAAGTCCGTGCGAGACGTGCTCCTTGTCTTGGCAAGGTGGTTGCCTGTGAGAAGTTGTTCCCATTCCCTTGTCGTGTAAGGGTGTTGGCTCTTTTCCGGAAGGACGAGTGTCGGTTGGGCGGTGTTTCCGAGAATTTGTGGCTGTGCGCGCGGATCAGAGTGCGCAGCGGAAGCGTGGTGGGCTTGTGACCCACTGGTTCAGGATCGTAGCGTTGGTTGCTACGGGCGGATTCCTGAGTTTGCGTTGAGCATTGGAGGATTGGTTCCTCTGTGTGAAACGTGTTGTTGCCGTGTCGTTGTTTGAGGTATCGTGGTTCTTGGCACTATTCAGGTGGTATCCCGTGGCTCTGTGGTAAGGGTGGAATCGGGATTGGCAGGCCCACTTGGATTGATCGAAGGATTTGATGAGACCAGACGGATGAGTGACGCCTGTGGGCGGAGGCCTTTTGCGAGATTGGCGTCGGAGGGTGGTCCTTGATGGGGTGTTGGTGTCGCAATGGTTATCTCTGGGTTGGTGACCAGCGTGGGATGGTTCCCTATAAGTCTGAGTCAAGAGAGGTGATGACTGAAGACACCAGGATCTTGTCATTTGGTTTCGTCGTGCTCCCCGAGAGGGTCGAGTTGGCGCGATGATCAAGCACGGATGCGGAGTCCGAGAGGAGTGTAGCTCGAGATGTGGCATCGGTCTATGTGTGGATCAGCGGATGGCCTGCTGTGAGTTGGATCGTGCCCGTTGGGCCGGTGGAGGTTTCCCGTTGACGTGTATCTGGCGACCAGTGGATGGTCTTTTTACAGACAGAAGATGCTGGTTGTCGGGGCTCAAGCATGGCGAGAGCCGTGTGCCAGCGAGACCTTTGGTGGTCGTTTCTGTGATGTGCCTTTCCGGATGGGATCTGGACTTTGTCAAAGTTTGTCTTCTGACAAGAGTTGGCAGAGTGTTATGTCCGGCTTTTGGCTTGCCATGTGTGAGATGTTTCTTGGTGCTGAGCCGATGCTCTGGTTGCGGTCTGCTGAGATGACTGCTTGAGCCGATGGAGGCTCTGTGTTGGTTGTTCCCTTGCAAAGGGTGTGTGACCTGTCAGCTAGTTGTGAAGCTGATGTGCGATTTGTCTGCTGACCATTGGATGGATCAGTAGCTGTTTCTCGTGACGAGGGTTGTGTTTCCTCGGTGAGCGAGATGGTGGCTGCGGTGCCTTGATTGGTTTCTGTGGTGTTTGAGGTGATGCCGGACTGTGTCCTCTGGTATATGCCTGCTCTGTTGGCCAGTGTGGTCGGCGCGAGGAGCGAGGTGTTGTTTGTGATTGTAAGTCTGGCTGTGTCCCTCAGGATCGGTGTTTTCGTGAGAATCGAGGTTTTCTGTGCTGGGGCTCTGACAGCGTGTCAGTTGGTTCAGTGTTCTTCCCCTGGGACTTCGTGCTAGGTCCTGAATTTCGAGGATGAAATTTCTTTAAGGGGGGAGGGCTGTAATGCCCTGGATTTTTCGGATATTTTTCGGATCATTTTAGTGGGTCTCGGAGTGTATTTTGTGCTTTACACGTGTTTTTCCCTGATGTGCCTTCGGAACTCTTTGCAGAGCAAACCGTGGCGTTCTCCGACTCTGGGACGTTACCACTGCGTTGCGCTCTTCCCGAGGATCGCGGAGGTAATTTTTCGTAATTTTCTGAATTTCTTGAATTTTTGGGTTTTTCTATATATATTAACCGTTTCCTCTCTCCCCCTCTCATTCTCTCATTCTCACTCTCTCTCTTCTCTCACGCCCTCTTTCTCCCCTCTCTTCTCCGGCGGCCGACGGAGCGAGGTGGGGGCGAGGTGGAGGCGGCGCGGGCGAGGATGGGCGAGGATCGAGGCGGAGGCGGGCGCGATCCCTCGGTGGATTCCGAGATGGCGTCGTTCGCGTTCCGGGTGGTTTTCGGCGTGGATTAGTCGCTTCGGTGCGCGGTTTCTTCGGTGGAGGTAGGGTGACAGAACACTGCTGCGTTCTGCTCATTTTCCCTGCCATTGCACGTCGTTCGGCGCGGAAACGGCTGTGTTTGGGTCCGTTCTAGCGAAACTGTGGTTTTGTGGGTTTCGTAGGGTCGGTCGGGAAACGGCGACGGTTTCCAGATCGGTTACTGTCAACGGATTCCTTGGGGCGAGAGCATTCTTTTCCCTCCGATTTCGTCTCAATTGGTGGCCCTGTTGGACCGGTAGAGCTCCGGGAAGCTCAGTATCCCTTTTTGGGTAACTTCGATAGAATCGCTCGTTTCTCGCGATTCGTGCGTCGTTTTGACTCCGGTCGGAGTCCATGTGATTGCCAGGGTGGTTGTGATTGTATCCCCTTCATTTCGGCACGAATGGGGCGTGGAAAGGTCACCATTGGGCCAACCCCCCGGTTTGCTCGCCGTGATGGTTAGGCGGTTGAACCAGGGCCGTCCATCCCCATGGGCGGCCCCATCTTGACCGTTCATCTGCTTGGCGCGTAGCGTTCGGCTTGGCGGGCAGTGAGGGTTATGCGGTCTATCGTGCGACCGCATAACCCAGGTGCGGCCAGGGTCGAGCCGTCCTTTCCCTCCGGTTTTGATCGTTGCTGGGCTCTGCGGCTAGGGTCTGGCCGCATAACCCTTTGTACGGCTATGAGCTGGCCGTACATCCCCTGGTGCCGTGGGCTGTTGTGCGGCTAGAGGTTGACCACACAAGCCTTGTGCGGTGAGGTCCTAGCCGCCCGTTCCCTCGCGCGGCTAGGGGCTAGCCGCACATGTGTTCCCCGTTGGAGGACGAACGACCGCGTTGGACCGTTCATCCCTCAGTTGCGACTGAGGGTCAGCCGTTCGACCTTGGTGCGGCTGGGGACCAGCCGCTTGTGCCTCTTTGACCCAGGAGAAGAACGGCCTGCTGTTGGCCGTATATCCCCTGGTGCGGCCCCTTCCTGGCCGTACGTCCCTGAGCGGCCCAGAGTGGACCGCCCAAGGGGCTGGTCTAGTTGGCGTTTCCATTTGGACCGGTTCGAGTCTCGGGTGTGTAGGTCTCGATCCACGTGCCGACCCGTGGCCTGACGGATGCTATGCAGTTCGTCGGGGCCAGGCGTCACGGTACGGTGTGGTCCCGGGTTGCCGTGTTCTCGACTTGTGACATCGTGCGTCGGTGTGAGTGCGGCGAGGGTTCCCCGCGCGCCGTGGGTTTCTCCGGAAAGTGATTTCCGAGCGGGCCGTGTGTGTGGCCTTAGCCCCTTGAGTTCTCTTTCCGAGAGAATGGTCTCGGCGGCTTGTGAGTTATCTCGGTATTCGTGCTACCGTAGTTTTAGACCTAGAGATTGGACTAGATTGATGGCCTTGTGCTGTCACGTGCAACGGTCTTGACCCCGAGTCTTGTGACTCAAGGACCGTTGGGTGTAGTGCGTCTAGAGGACTGTCCAGAGTCCAGTGACTTAGCGTCACTTGGGTTTTCTCGCCTCTCGCCCAGGGTGTGTGCGCGGCCGTGGACTGTGAGTCTCGTTTCTTCTCCGACTGTGGTCACCGTGCGACGGTGCTGGTACGTGGGATGGTCCCCGTACTTTGTCGGGTTTGGACGCTGTTTTCCTTCGACTTGAGAGTCTACTCTCTCAGTGACCCTCCACTAGTCGTAGCCCACCAGTACGCGTGTGCTGATCGCACCAGGGAGTGGTGTACTGGCTGACCCTTAGAGGCGGTTTGTGGACCGGTTACCGTTGGGCCCCACGTCTTGCAGCCAGAGTCCGGCTGAGGGGGAAACCGGTCAGAGGGCCAGACCAGGGACGCGCGGTCTGTGTGTGCACACGTGGTTGGGGGCGGTTGGACCCACGTCGACGGGCGTGACCCCAGCTAGTCACTTGTTTGTGGTTACTTGTTCGGTGTCCGTGCCTTTGGTAGGCGCTACCACGTCAGGCAGTTCACCTGCGGTGCGGTGTAAGACGTCAGGAGACGCTACCGGCTGTGCTTCTAGTGGGAGGTACTCCTGTTCTAGACAGAGAGTGACAGACTGTCAGTTTTCGTGACTTTGACCTTCGGGTTTCGGTCGTGTTGACCGTTGAGTTTTGGTTGGTTCGCCGTGGTGCGTGTGTTGGTTTTCGCGCCGTGAGACTAGTGCTAGTGGCTCTACCGAGGTTGTGTCTTGTTGTGCGGTACCCGCGATCGGATGGTCGGGGTTGCACCTTGAACAGCGTGTCCAGGTCGGCTGTGTCCGGCGGACAAGCCACTACGGTGTGGTTGCCGTGTGTTTTTACTTCGGTAAGCGGTACTAGTGTAGTTCGGTAGCCTCGACCGCGAGGTCAGGGTGTGTTTCTGGTACAATAGGAGTAGTTGTAGTGCCGTGTTTCGACCGGCCACCGAGTTTACTGTTCCTGCTGTTGCGGTTGCTCTCGTAGCCTTCCTTTCCGCTACCGCCGTTGTTTCCGGTTGGGGTTCTGCGGGATCCCTGCTGAGTCTCTGTTTTGGAGACTCATTCCCTGCTTCTCAGGTGTGGCGGTTCTTCCTCGAAGTTTGAGGACGCGGAGCGGAGGTTCTCAGTTGCCAGCTCGCCGGGCCGAGTGTTCACTCAGCATGTGGTACGTTTTTACTGCTTTGGACTGTACTTTCTTTTGGACTAAACTCTGTTTTAGTTGTAGTTGTTCTTTCTTTCAGCTTGTTGTTGTTGGTTGTCCTGCTTTATTTTCTATTTCTTTGTGCCTCCACACTCCCTTTAGCCCTTCCGAGCCCTCCCGGCTCGTGGGCGGCGGTGTGAGTCTCGGGTTATCGGGCCTTCCCGGTAATCGGATTCCCGGGTCGTTACAGCCTCCGCCCCTACTTCCAGGGGCACCCCATCACCGTGCTAACCGGCGAGCCGTTGAAGAAGATTCTGGCCCACCCCGAGGCCTCAGGGCGACTCGTCAGATGGGCCATTATGCTCGGGGCCTACGACATCTCGTACCGGCCGCGATCAGCAATCAAAGGCCAAGCGCTCGCCGACTTCATTGCCGAAAGCACCATCCTCGCCGAGGACAGGCCTCCGACCACGACCGGGCCAACCTGGGAACTGTTCGTCGATGGATCGTCCAATTCGGCAGGCAGCGGTGCGGGGATACTCCTGAGGTCCCCCGAAGGGATAGAGCTACAGTACGCCTTGAAATTCAACTTTCAGGCATCCAACAACGCTTCTGAGTACGAGGCCCTTATCTCGGGAGCGCGCATGGCCCGACGGCTGGGGGTCGAGTGAGTCAGGATCCACACCGACTCTCAACTAGTCGCATGTCAGGTCAACGGTGAGTATGAAGCTCGGGAGGCACCCATGATCAAATACCTTCAGTTGGTCCGGAGCCTGGCCCAACAGTTCGAAGAATTTGGGGTAGTCCGGATAGCTCAGGAGCAAAACTCTCGGGCGGACGCCCTCTCTCGATTGGCCTCCTCCCTAGACCCGGAAGGTACACGATCGGTCCTCCTAGAAGAGCTAGAGCGCCCGAGCATTGACACGGAGCTCCTCGCTGTTGACTCGGCCACTCTAAGTGACTGGCGCTCCCCCTACCTGTCCTAGCTACAAGACTCCCAAGGGCCCTCCGACCCTCAAGAAGCCCGCCGAATGAAGTATCAAGCTCGGCGCTTCGTCGTCTTCGAAAACACTCTCTACTGAAGATCATTCTCCGGTCCCCTCCTGAAGTGCCTCGGTCCCGACGAGGCAAGCCGAGTCATCCAAGAAATTCATGAAGGCCTGTGCGGAGCGCACTCAGGGGCAAGGTCGCTGGCCAGAATCCTGTTACGACAGGGGTACTGGTGGCCCACCCTGCAGCGCGACTGCTCGGCCTATGTTCAACAGTGCGACCGATGCCAGCGGTTCGACCACTTGGTCCATCAGCCGGCTACGGAACTTGTCACCCTAGCCGAGCCTTACCCTTTCGCTCGGTGGGGAATCGATATCCTTGGGCCATTCCCAACCGCCCAGTCCCAGAAGAAGTTCATCATCATCGCCATCGACTACTTTACCAAGTGGATCGAGGCCGAGGCTACGGCGAGGATCACCGAGACAGTCGTTTGGGGCTTTGTTTGGAAATCGATCATTTGTCTCTTTGGCATCCCCCGAGTGATAGTAAGCGATAACGGTCGGCAGTTCGACTCTCGGTACTTCCGAGATAGATGTGCCGACCTAAATATCCGCAACCACTTCACTTCGGTCGCCCACCCTCAGGCCAACGGGCTGGTTGAAAATGCCAACAAGACCATCTTGAAAGGCATAAAAACCAGACTCGGCAAGGCTAAGGGTAGCTGGCTCGAGGAATTGCCTAGCGTATTATGGTCGCACCGAACAACCCCCAGGAAGGCAATCGGTGAAAGCCCTTTTTAGTTGGTATATGGCACCGAAGCCGTCGTTCCATTGGAGATCGCCAATCCGTCTCTCCGAGTGATCAGCTTCTCACTCGAGGTAAACGAGCAAAAATTGCTCGAGAACCTCGACCTAGCAGACGAACTCCGAGAGATCGCGAACGTCCGGGCAACGGAGTACCAGCGCCGCCTCACTCGATACTACAACGCCAAGGTCTGGGACAGACGTTTCCAACCGGGGGACTTCGTCCTCAGGAAAGTCGAAGCCTCTCGACCACTAGAGGCGGCGGGCAAGCTCTCCCCCAACTGGGAAGGCCCCTACCGAGTGGTCGAGACGCTCGAAAAAGGTGCGTACATGTTAGCGACAATGGAAGGGGAACCTATTCCTCGGACATGGAACGCAGCCGCACTACGCAAATTCTATTTTTGAAATTGTACAGCAAGATGGACGGAATAAATCCCTTTTCTTTTCATTCCAAACCATTGGTACATCAGATAGGCAAATGCCAGTACATCACATAGCAAAAAGCAAAAATCCGTCTAACACCGCCTCAAGGGGTCATCGCTCGGCTGACTCGGTCTTGATCTCCTCGCGTCCAGCCACTGACTCTGCCTCGTGCGGAAACTGGCTCGGGCAAGAGGTGGTCAAGCCAGTTGCCTCGGGTGGCCCGTGACAAAGGTGACAGAGGGATTGCAGGAGGAAGGCCACCTTTAACGTTGAGGAAGGCTACCTCCCAAGTTGGCAACAACTAGGAAAAAGGAGCGCCGTGAAGGCCTCCCCCCTTCCAAACTGCCAACTCCTTGGAAGGAAGGAGAGAGCAAGCAACCCCCGAAGAGTGAAAGAAATGAAGAGCAGAAGAGGGAGAAAGAGGCTACAGACGGAGAAAGGCTTCGGTGAGGAGGGAGCTTGATACGCCTCCTCCCCTCACACGGAGGGGAGTAACGGCGGGCTCCCCTGATGCCCCCATCCGTCCTCCGCCTCGGCGTCCACCCGGAAGCCACGCTGGAACTGAGAAAGGGCAAGAACCGTGCTTTCACACGTTGAAGCCCTCTCCAGATCTGCGCGGCGACCGTCGGACCCGTCTCGTGCACGCGCGGCGACCGTGGGATCCGTTCAACATTACAGGGCAGCGGGAGCTCGCCGCTCCCCGTCGTCGGTGGCGTCACCCTCCGAAGGATCCTCCATGCTCCGAATACAAGGGCACAACGCACAGTGAAGAGGAAGGAGCGAGGAAAGACTGTTAGAGAAAATCCCAAGCAGTGAAGAGGAAAGGGCGCCTTTCGGTCCTTCTTATAGGCCAAAGGAGGCTACACGCCTTAAATGACCCCCCCTCCTCGGAAACACGCCAAAGGATTTCTCCCCTAAACAGTCACCTCCAACTCCTCGTCCCCCGCCCTAGCGGGATTCACGAAGTGGCCTGACATTCAAAGCATGAGGAAACGGAAAAATGCCCCGTCAAAAGCCTACCAAAACTGCATGCGAATACCACGCAGGGCATATCGGCACCTCCCAACCACTCAAGATCCGCCAACCAAATCACAGCAAGGATGGTACTCAAACAGAGCAAGTCATTTATTATCACACCAAAGGGAAACCCTCTACAAAGAGGGAAGAAAGACAAAAAGGGAAGGAGGCAAAGTACATCAGGCCTCGGGCCCACTTTGACATTCGGGAACGGCGGAAGGAGACGCGTCACCCCTGACGCCTTCGGTGACGGCAGGCCAGGACACTGACCTCGCCTGTGCGAGAACTGTCCCGGTCGTGAGCCCTCCCGAAACGCCCGGAGTCGGTGACCCCGATGGAGGTGACCCCTCCGAATCTCCCCCGACCGACGAGGAAGAGCTGGAAACTGACTCATCCGAGTCATAACACTGGCCGAAGGGGAACTCGATCGCAGAGTTTTGCTCATCGGCGTAGTCCACTGCCCGGCGATAGCCTTGCTTGAACCCCTTTCGAGCACCCCGGCGTAATGCTACCTCATTGTAGGGTAGGGCGGCTTTCATCAGGTCGGCCGAGTAAGCATCCGAGCTCCTGTAACGCTCGATTGCCTCCGCCTCGACCTGCCCCGCCCTTCCGGCAAGCTCGACCCGAGCCCGCTCCGCCTCTGCCGCGCGCTCCTCTGCCCGGGCCCGGTCCGCCTCAGCCTCAGCTCGGAGACACTCCGCCACCTCCGCCCGATCTAGCAGCTCGGCGCGTTCGAGCTCCCAGCGGTTGTCTAGCTTGAGGCAACGTAGACGCTCCTCCTCAAGGAATCGGCTTGTCCTCTCGAGAGACTCTCGGGTCTTGGCGAGCTGTTCGGCCAGCACCCCGGCTTCCAGTCGGCTCGCCCGCGCCACCTCCCGGAACGCGGAGAACTCCTGCCGGAGCCCCTCATGCTCCCCCTTGAGTCGGGCCAGTTTCCTCTCGCAGCCCCCAAGGGTCCAGGCAAGTTCCGACCGCTCTGCCTCCGTCCGGGCGTGCGCCTCCGCCATCAAAGCCGCCGACCGAGCTATGACCAGGCCGCCCTCCATCAAGACATCAAGGATCCCGGGGGGGTATTGCACCTTTCTCCCCCCTTCGTGCTTGCGGCAATCGACCGGCAGACCCAATACAGGTCGCCCGTAATGCCGTGCCTTTGCAAGGGCTCCGACAGAGGGGACCGCTCCGCCCGGGGCACCCCGCCAGAAGACTCCGCTCGAGTGACGGAACCAACCACCTCTCGCGCCACGGTCGGTTGGGGTTGCGACGCCTCCCCAGGCGAACCCCCAACCTCGACCGGCGCCGCGGGACCGACCGCACCGGGAGCTCCAAACACCTGGGGCTGCAACGCCCTAGCGGGCGAACCCCCAGCCCTGCCTGTCTCAGCCCGCACCTCACCGACCCAGACATCCCCGCCTTCGGCCAATCCCCCGGCCTCGGCGCCAGCTACTTCGACATCGGCCCCCTCTGCCTCGGTGGGGGGGAGAGCCGACCCATCGTCGCCCTCTGGTGGGCCCCCAGTCTCCTCGGCCCCCTCTCTCCTGGAAGGTGGGGGAGCTGGCCCCAAGGGGTCGGCCCCATCTTGCCCCCGAGAGGGGAGCGCCGCTGAGCCGGAGTCGCCCCCGGCGGTAGGAGGAAGACCGGCCTTCTTGACCCGTTTCTTGGCCTTCACGGCCTCCCGCAACTTTCCCGCCATGGGATCCTTGCGCTTTGTACCAGTCGGCCGTGAAGACCCCGCGGGAGCCACCCCCTTGCCCTTATCTTGGGGTTGGGCGCAACTCACAGAAGCATCTGGTTCATTGGCCGCCGAGTCATCTCCCAGATCAATGACCTCAGTAGTTTCCTCCAGAGGTTCCCGCCTAACGTCTGCCACAAAGGGAGAAGACCCGGTCAGGAGAAAAAAGTAACTATCGTCCCAGGAGAAGAGCCTTGAGAGCGGTACCTTTCGACGTTAACCGCGTAAGCAAGCACCGTTTGATGTTCTCCGGCGTCACCAGCTCCTCGGTCGACTGACGGTTACCCAGCAGACGAGCGGTGTAATGCCCCAGGTTTTTCGGATCCTCGTTCGTGGGTCTCGGATCTGGTTTCTTAGAGTGTCCAACTCTGTTGTGTCCGAAATTTCGTTTCGGACATCTTTCGTGTTCGGATCGGCGCGATCCGGAGTCGTTTCGGAGGCCCGGAGGCGTTCCTCGACTTTTTTCGCGTGTGTTTTCCGATTCCCGGCGTGGGTTCGGCTTTCCCTTCGGAACCGCGTTGCGGGTGAACCGGGCCGTTCACCTAGGCGAGTGTGGTACCGTTGCGATCGGTGCATTCCGAGGATCGCGAGGGCGTGATTTTCTATTTTTCAGGATTTTTCTAAATTTTTGGATTTTCCTATATATTAACCCACCCTCTCTCTCTCCTCTCATTTCTCACTCTCACCCTCTCTCTCTTCTCCCACTCTCTCCTCTCACTCTCTCCTCTCCGGCGGCCGACGGACCGAGGCGGGGGCGAGGCGGGGCGATGCGGGCGAGGAGGACGGCGAGGATGGGTCGAGGATCGAGGCTCGAGGGCGTGGTGAAGCTCGGCCGTGAGTTCGTGGAGCGGCGAGGCTTCAACGGCGTTTTCTTCGCGGATCGACGAGCTCGGGGCGCGAAATCTTCGGTGGAGGTAGGGTGATGGACCCCCAGCTCGTGCTCTTCCTTTCCCGCGAGTTTGGTAGGCCGTGGTGAGCCGAGCGGGTCGTTTGGGGCGTTTTGGGGAAAATCATGTTTTGGGGAGTGATCGCCCGATCTAGCGATTCGTTGCGTTTTAGGCCGATCCGAGGCCATAGATGCATGCTAGGGGCAACTGGGGAGCTTCCCCTATGTTTTCCCCTTCATCCGTGGATGATTGGGGCGTGGCGTGGATTTTTGGGTGTTTTCCCGCCGTTCTCGGTTTTCCGAAATGGTCGCGGTCCACCAGAAACCGCTACCATTTGGTCGCGGTCTTGGGAGAACCGCGTTCATCCTTTGTGTTTTGGTCGAGGAGGCCTTCGAGCGTCGCGGTCGTGCGATAGACCGCTTTGGTCTAGTCGCGGTCATGGGATGACTGCTACTACCTGGTCGCGGTCCTCGGGCGACCGCTACCAACGGGGTAGCGCGTGGCTAGTCGCGGTCGCGAGGTGACCGTGATAGCATGGTCGCGGTCTCCGGTCGACCGCTACCATCTGGTCGCGGTCCCCGGTCGACCACTATCTGGTCGTGGTCACCAGGTGACCACTACCACGTTCTGGTTCCTGTTTGCACTGTTTTGACCTCCGGTCAACCCGGTTGTGACCCAGTGGTTGACTTTAGGTCTCGTGAGTGTCTCGGACACCCCGTGGAGTTCCGTGACCGTGTCTTTGGGTGTCCAGAGGAGGTCTCACTTACCTCGTTTTGTGTGTCATGAGCTTAAGGGTCCGGGTGACCTTTTAGCGTCCCGATTGTGTTGTGTTGGTCTCCGGTCGACCCGGTTGTGACCCAGTGGTCGACCTCCAGCCTTGTGAGTATCCCGGACACCCCATGGGTTCTGTGTCCATGTTTTTGGGGTGTCGGGAGGGACCGTGTTACCTCGATTAGCGTGCCCGTAGGTGTGGTAGGTCCGGGTGACCTCATGTGTTCCGGGCTCTCGTGTTACGCTTGATCGAGTCACCGTGTGTCGGTGTGTGTGCGGTGGGGTCTCCCCCGCATGTCGTGGGTTTCCTTTGGAAGGCGATTCCCATGTGGGCCATGTGCTTGGCCTTGGACTGCGAGTCCAGTTATCCGGCCTGGGGCTGGAGGTTTCCAGCTTGCTACAAGATGGGAAATCGTCGTGGTGGCTTGTGTGCTGCCCTGGGAATCGTGCTTCTGTGTTTTCCGTGTGGCCGTGTGGGTGGCCTTGGTCCCTTGCGTTCCCTTCCCGAGGGAGTGGTCTTGGCGACTCGTGAGTTGTCTCGGTACTTGTGCTACCGTGGTTTTAGACCTAGAGATTGGACTAGATTGACGGCCTTGTACTGTTGCGTACAACGGTCTTGACCCCGAGTCTTGTGACTCAAGGACCGTTGGGTGTAGTGCGTCTGGAGGACTGTCCAGAGTCCAGTGGCTTAGCGCCACTTGAGTTTTCTCGACTCTAGCCCACTGTGCGTGCGTGGCCGTGGACTGTGAGTCCCGTTTCTTCTCCGACTGTGGTCACCGTGCGACGGAGCCGGTACGTGGGGTGGTCCCCGTACGTCGTCGGATTCGGACGTTGTTTTCCGTTGAGTTGAGAGTCTACTCCTTTAGTGACCCTCCACTAGTCGTAGCCTACCAGTACGCGTGTGCTGGTCGCACCAGGGAGTGGTGTACGGGCTTACCTTTGAGACGGTTTGTGGACCGGTTACTGTAGGCCCCTCGTCGGTAGCCAGAGTCCGGCTACGGGGGAAAACCGGTCAGAGGACCAGACCTAGTGACGCAAGGTCTGTGTGTGCACACGTGGTTGGGGGCGGTTGGACCCACGTCGACGGGAGTGACCCCAACTAGTTACTTGTTTGTGGTTACCTGTACGGTGTTCGCTCCTCGGGTAGGACCTACCACGTCAGGCGGTTCACCTGCGGTGCGGTGTAAGACGTCAGGGGACGCTACCGGCTGTGCTTCTAGTGGGTGGTACTCCTGTCGAGTACGGAGTGACAGACTGTCAGTCTCTCTGTCTTTGACCTTCGGGTTTTCAGTTGTGTTGACCGGTGAGTTCGGTTGTTTCACCTTGGCGCGTGTGTCGGTTCTTGCGCCGTGAGACTAGTGCTAGTGGCTTTACCGAGGTGGCATCTTGTGGTGCGGTACCCGCGATCGGATGGTCGGGGTTGCACCTTGGATAGCGTGTCCAGGTTGGCTGTCCGGGGGACAGGTCTCTACGGCGTGGTTGCCGTGTGTTCTTACTTCGGTAGGTGGTGCTAGCGTGGTTTGGTAGCTTCGACTGCGTGATCGAGGTCTGCCTTCTGGCAGTAGGAGTAGCTGTAGTGCCGAGTTTTTGACCGGCCACCGGTTTGCTGTTCCTGCTGTAGTTGTAGCTCTCCTTTCCGCTACCGCCGTTGTTTCCGGTTGGGGTTCCGCGAGATCCCTGCTGAGTCTCTGTTTTGGAGACTCATTCCCTACTTTCAGGTGTGGCGGTTCTTCCTCGAGGTTCGAGGGTGCGGAGGGGAGGTTCTCAGTTGCCAACTTGCCGGGCCGAGTGTTCACTTGGCATGTGGTACGTTTTACTGCTTTAGACTGTACTTTCTGTTTGACTGGACTATGTTGTAGTTGTTTATTTATTTCTGTTAATTATTGAGTTGTCCTGCTTTATTTCCTATTTCTTTGTGCCTCCACACTCCTTTTAGCCCTTCCGAGCCCTCCCGGCTCGTGGGCGGCGGTGCGAGTCTCGGGTTATCGGGCCTTCCCGGTAATCGGATTCTCGGGTCGTTACAACTGGTATCAGAGCGGTGGTTGTGGACGTACATAGGAATTCGAAATATTGCAGTGATCAGAGTCCATAAGGTCCAGTACAGTCGGCAGCTGGCTTAGGGTTTTGTGTTCGCTTTCCGCCTTGTTTCTCGCTTGAGAGCTTTAGTGCGCTGTGCGGCGCTGTGAAGGTGGTTGCTGTCCGCGGCTTTCATGCCAGCATGGGGTCTAAGGATTGAGGTTGAGAGCCTTCTCCCTCATCGGTGATGGCCCTGGTTGTGCTGCGTTGGGCAGAGGTTGCTGGCTGGTGTGAGCTCGCGGTGCTGCGTTCGAGGAATCTGCGGCGTGGTCAGGTGGCTGGAGAGGATTTTTCATGGTTAAGTGGCCGTGAGCGTGCTCTGAGGGAGCTGCTGTCGGTGTTGGCCACTCCAGCTTGAGGTTTGTCCAGCTCCTGAGGCGTTCTGATCGAGAAGTGTGCTCGGGTGAGTGGAGGATCTTCTCGGTGAGCTGCCGTTTTGTCAAGCCTGATGATCTTGTCGTGCTCTGTGGCGTCAGAAACGATGTGTCGGTCCCGATTGTTTTATGGTTTTTGAGGCAGGATTGGGCTGTGGTGTCCCAGTAAGTCTTGCTCCTGCGCTCTTGCGTGTGAATGGGTTGTGTTCGCCCTGGAGTTGGCTGGAGATGTGAAGGCTCCACTGTGAGTTCGGGACTCGAGGATGAGCGTTGGCGGTTGTCGGTTATGGCTCGTGTTGCGGCTCTTTGCGTGGCGTGTTGCAGTTTGAGGAATCGCAACAGTGGTGCATCGAGAGATTCTGTGTTTGTGGTCCGACGTGACACTCGTCGAGTGTGTCGGAGGCGCTGACCTGATGGAAGCGATGGTTTTCCTTGGTGTTGGATGGTGCTGTTTCCAGCGTGCGCGAGGTTCGAGGTCAGGTCGAGCATGGAGTTCATCCATTGGTCGGAAGTGTGCTGGTTTCTTCTTTGGTTGGAGAGATTGCGTTCGGCTAAGGATCTTCGTCTTGCATTGTGTGTTCGGATTGGTTGGCCTTATGTGCCATGAAGTCCGTGCGAGACGTGCTCCTTGTCTTGGCAGGGTGGTTGCCTGTGAGAAGTTGTGCCCATTCCCTTGTTGTGTGGGGAATGTGCTGGCTAGTGCGCCGCATGAGTGCCTTGTTCCTGTGATGGAAGTCGTGTCAGGCGTCGGTGTTGGACCTGGATGAGGTTGTTGAGGATGTCGCCTGACGGAGGTCGAGGACGTGTTGGTCAGAGTCGGTGGCTTGGCGCCCGACTTGTGTTCCCAGTCGTGTCCTCGGATGAGATCGTTTTGGGGAAGTGATCTCTGCCAGGCTGTGGGTTCCTGTTGGTTCTACGGTCTTGTCGGATTGTGACGGTGAGATGTTTGTTGCTTTAGGGACCCGTGAGCACTGTTCAGGTGGTGTCCCGTGGCTCTGTGGTAAGGGCGGAATCGGGATTGGCAGGTGTCCACTTGGATTGATCGAAGGATTTGATGAGACCAGATGGATGAGTGACGCCTGTGGGTGGAGGCCTTTTGTGAGATGGGCGTCGGAGGATGGTCCTTGATAGGACGTTGGTGTCGCAATTGTTATCCCTGGTTTGGTGACCAGTGTGGGATGGTTCCCCTGTAAGTCTGAGTCCAGTGAGGTGATGACTGAAGACACCAGGATCCATCATTCGGTTTCGTTGTGCTCCCCGAGAGGGTCGAGTTGGAGCGATGTTCGAGCTCGGATGCGGTGTCCGAGAGGAGTGCGGCTCGAGATGCGGCCTCAGTCTGTGTGTGAGTCGACGGATGGCTTGCCGAGGTTTGGAATGTTTCCTTTGGACCCGGTCGAGGACCAGGAAAGAAGGAAGAAGCTGAGCAAGCGGAGGTTTCCCGTTGACGAGCAGTTGGTGACCAGTGGATGGTCTTTTCAGAGATAGAAGATGCTGGTTATTGGGGCTCGAGCGTGGTGAGAGCCGTGTGCCAGCGAGACCTTTGGTGGTCGTTTCTGTGATGTGCCTTTCCGGATGGGATCTGGACTTTGTCGAAGTTTGTCTTCTGACAAGATTTGGCACAGTGTTATGTCCGGCTTTCAGCTTGCCATGTGTGAGGTGTTCCTTGGTGCTGAGCCGATGTTCTGGTTGCGGTCTGCCGAGAGGACTGCTTGAGCTGGTGGAGGCTCTATTTTGGTTGCTCCCTTGAGGAGGGTGTGCGACCTGTCAGCTGGCTGTGAAGCTGATGTGCGATTTGTCTGCTGACCATAGGATGGATCGGTAGCTATTGCTCGTGTCGAGGGTTGTGATTCCTCGGTGACCAAGATTGTGGCTGCGGTGCCATGTTGGTTCTCGCGTTGTCTGAGGTGATGCCGGACTGTGTCCTTTGGTATATGCCTGCTCTGTTGGCCAGTGTGCTCGACGCGAGGAGCGAGGTGTTGCTTGTGATTGTAAGTCTGGCTGTGTCCCTCAGGACCGGTGTCTTCATGAGATTCGAGATTTTCTGTGCTGGGGCTCTGACAGCGTGTCAGTTGGTTCAGTATTCTTCCCCTGTGACATCGTGCTTGGTCCTGAATTTCGAGGACGAAATTCCTTTAAGGGGGGAGAGCTGTAATACCCCAAGTTTTTCGGATCCTCGTTCGTGGGTCTCGGATCTGGTTTCTTAGAGTGTCCAACTCTGTTGTGTCCGAAATTTCGTTTCGGACATCTTTCGTGTTCGGATCGGCGCGATCCGGAGTCGTTTCGGAGGCCCGGAGGCGTTCCGCGACTTTTTCCGCGTGTGTTTTCCGATTCCCGGCGTGGGTTTCGACTTTCCCTTCGGAACCTTGTTGCGGGTGAACCGGGCCGTTCACCTAGGCGAGTGTGGTACCGTTGCGATCGTTGCGTTCCGAGGATCGCGAGGGCGTGATTTTCTATTTTTCGGGATTTTTTCGAATTTTCGGATTTTCCTATATATTAACCCACCCTCTCTCTCTCCTCTCATTTCTCACTCTCACCCTCTCTCTCTTCTCCCACTCTCTCCTCTCACTCTCTCCTCTCCGGCGGCCGACGGACCGAGGCGGGGGCGAGGCGGGGTGATGCGGGCGAGGAGGACGGCGAGGATGGGTCGAGGATCGAGGCTCGAGGGCGTGGTGAAGCTCGGCCGTGAGTTCGTGGAGCGGCGAGGCTTCAACGGCGTTTTCTTCACGGATCGACGAGCTCGGGGCGCGAAATCTTCGGTGGAGGTAGGGTGATGGACCCCCAGCTCGTGCTCTTCCTTTCCCGCGAGTTTGGTAGGCCGTGGTGAGCCGAGCGGGTCGTTTGGGGCGTTTGGGGGAAAATCATGTTTTGGGGAGTGATCGCCCGATCTAGCGATTCGTTGCGTTTTAGGCCGATCCGAGGCCATAGATGCATGCTAGGGGCTACTGGGGAGCTTCCTCTATGTTTTCCCCTTCATCCGTGGATGATTGGGGCGTGGCGTGGATTTTTGGGTGTTTTCCCGCCGTTCTCGATTTTCCGAAATGGTCGCGGTCCACCAGAAACCGCTACCATTTGGTCGCGGTCTTGTGAGAACCGCATTCATCCTTTGTGTTTTGGTCGAGGAGGCCTTCGAGTGTCGCGGTCGTGCGATAGACCGCTTTGGTCTAGTCGCGGTCATGGGATGACCGCTACTACCTGGTCGCGGTCCTCGGGCGACCGCTACCAACGGGGTAGCGCGTGGCTAGTCGCGGTCGCGAGGTGACCGTGACAGCATGGTCGCGGTCTCCGGTCGACCGCTACCATCTGGTCGCGGTGCCCGGTCGACCACTATCTGGTCGCGGTCACCAGGTGACCACTACCACGTTCTGGTTCCTGTTTGCGCTGTTTTGACCTCCGGTCAACCCGGTTGTGACCCACTGGTTGACTTTAGGTCTCGTGAATGTCTCGGACACCCCGTGGAGTTCCGTGACCGTGTCTTTGGGTGTCCAGAGGAGGTCCCACTTACCTCGTTTTGCGTGTCGTGAGCTTAAGGGTCCGGGTGACCTTTTAGCGTCCCGATTGTGTTGTGTTGGTCTTCGGTCGACCCGGTTGTGACCCAGTGGTCGACCTCCGGCCTTGTGAGTATCCCGGACACCCCATGGGTTCTGTGTCCATATTTTTGGGGTGTCGGGAGGGACCGTGTTACCTCGATTAGCGTGCCCGTAGGTGTGGTAGGTCCGGGTGACCTCATGTGTTCCGGGCTCTCGTGTTACGCTTGATCGAGTCACCGTGTGTCGGTGTGTGTGCGGTGGGGTCTCCCCCGCATGTCGTGGGTTTCCTTTGGAAGGCGATTCCCATGTGGGCCATGTGCTTGGCCTTGGACTGCGAGTCCAGTTATCCGGCCTGGGGCTGGAGGTTTCCCGCTTGCTACAAGATGGGAAATCATCGTGGTGGCTTGTGTGCTGCCCTGGGAATCGTGCTTCTGTGTTTTCCGTGTGGCCGTGTGGGTGGCCTTGGTCCCTTGCGTTCCCTTCCCGAGGGAGTGGTCTTGGCGACTCGTGAGTTGTCTCGGTACTTGTGCTACCGTGATTTTAGACCTAGAGATTGGACTAGATTGACGGCCTTGTGCTGTTGCGTACAACGGTCTTGACCCCGAGTCTTGTGACTCAAGGACCGTTGGGTGTAGTGCGTCTGGAGGACTGTCCAGAGTCCAGTGGCTTAGCGCCACTTGAGTTTTCTCGACTCTAGCCCACGGTGCGTGCGTGGCCGTGGACTGTGAGTCCCGTTTCTTCTCCGACTGTGGTCACCGTGCGACGGGGCTGGTACGTGGGGTGGTCCCCGTACGTCGTCGGATTCGGACGTTGTTTTCCGTTGAGTTGAGAGTCTACTCCTTCAGTGACCCTCCACTAGTTGTAGCCTACCAGTACGCGTGTGCTGGTCGCACCAGGGAGTGGTGTACGGGCTTACCTTTGAGACGGTTTGTGGACCGGTTACCGTAGGCCCCTCGTCGGTAGCCAGAGTCCGGCTACGGGGGAAAACCGGTCAGAGGACTAGACCTAGTGACGCAAGGTCTGTGTGTGCACACGTGGTTGGGGGCGGTTGGACCCACGTCGACGGGCGTGACCCCAGCTAGTTACTTGTTTGTGGTTACTTGTACGGTGTTCGCGCCTCGGGTAGGACCTACCACGTCAGGCGGTTCACCTGCGGTGTGGTGTAAGACGTCAGGGGACGCTACCGGCTGTGCTTCTAGTGGGTGGTACTCCTGTCGAGTACGGAGTGACAGACTGTCAGTCTCTGTGTCTTTGACCTTCGGGTTTTCGGTCGTGTTGACCGGTGAGTTCGGTTGTTTCACCTTGGCGCGTGTGTCGGTTCTTGCGCCGTGAGACTAGTGCTAGTGGCTTTACCGAGGTGGCGTCTTGTGGTGCGGTACCCGCGATCGGATGGTCGGGGTTGCACCTTGGACAGCGTATCCAGGTTGGCTGTCCGGGGGACAGGTCTCTACGGCGTGGTTGCCGTGTGTTCTTACTTCGGTAGGTGGTGCTAGCGTGGTTTGGTAGCTTCGACTGCGTGATCGAGGTCTGCCTTCTGGCAGTAGGAGTAGCTGTAGTGCCGAGTTTTTGACCGGCCACTGGTTTGCTGTTCCTGCTGTAGTTGTAGCTCTCCTTTCCGCTACCGCCGTTGTTTCCGGTTGGGGTTCCGCGAGATCCCTGCTGAGTCTCTGTTTTGGAGACTCATTCCCTACTTTCAGGTGTGGCGGTTCTTCCTCGAGGTTCGAGGGTGCGGAGCGGAGGTTCTCAGTTGCCAACTTGTCGGGCCGAGTGTTTACTTTGCATGTGGTACGTTTTACTGCTTTATACTATACTTTCTGTTGGACTGGACTCTGTTGTAGTTGTTTATTTATTTCTGTTAATTATTGAGTTGTCCTGCTTTATTTCCTATTTCTTTGTGCCTCCACACTCCTTTTACCCCTTCCGAGCCCTCCCGGCTCGTGGGCGGCGGTGCGAGTCTCGGGTTATCGGGCCTTCCCGGTAATCGGATTCTCGGGTCATTACAAGCGTCCTGCAGCTCCACGTGGGGAGGGAACTCCTCTGGGCGAGGGGGGGGATTCGGATGAAAATTGGCCGAGATCGGACATCTCCAAAACTCGTCCGTCGCCTCTGCCTTCACCCAAAAGAATTGGATCTTCCACCCCTTGTGCGAGGAGTCGTTCGCAGCGAGGGAGATGCAACTCCTGTTCCTCCTTGTCTGAATGAAGTAAAAGCCCTTCCCCGCCGACGGGTGCGCTTTCAACTCGAAAAAATAATGAAAGAGGTCCAAGGAAGGAAAAATGTCATGCTGACGACAGAGAATCCGAAAGGCGGAAAGAAGGAGATATGAGTTGGCCACCAACTGAATAGGCACCAACTGGAAAAACTTGAGAAGCTGGAGTACAAGAGGCTCGAGGGGAAGGCGGAACCCACTCTTCCAGGCCAGAAGGAAAGTGCAAATGTGCCCCGTATGGCTGTCCAGACTCGTCTCATACGGGGCGGCGGCAGCAAAGCTGTACCTGAGAGGCAAGCGAAAGCGATGCTCCAGCTTCCTCACCTCGGCCTCCCCCAACTCACTACAGTTGGAGACGGGCTCCCGCCTCACCTGCCCGATTTCCAGAGGCAGACCAGCCATCAAGCCGGAAGATGATCCCTCGTGCGAGCTCGAAGACTCCGGAGGGGAAGGAAGTTGTCGGACCGCCTCTGCGGTTATCCTCACCAACTCCTCAAACGCCGCCGCAAGGCTCTGCGCCTCCACTGTGCCCTCACGGCGCATCAAGGAGCCCCAGAAATAAAGAAACTAAGGAAAGCCCAAAACCCTGAGAAGCCTAGAACGACGAACAGCGCCCAACGCCTATAAAACCCTGGAGGGAGGCGTCGCGTCGTTCCGTGCTCCAAGAAAAGGGGGGCCCCTTCAGTTCAAATCCGTTAGGATCATCATTACGGGCCCAGGCGACCACTATACGTGGCTCCATCACGCCAACAGAATTCCGCCCACCTGAGCCACGCCGGTCTAAAGCCTCAAAAACTACTCGACCGAGCCTCTATGGCTCGGGAGTAGGAGGGGGCAAGTGGAGAGGGGGATTTCTGTAGCCCACCCAAAGAGCAGCCCAACTAGACCCAACAGGGTCCAACGAGGCAAGCCCACCCAGGTGACAGCCCACATGGCCCACTCAGGGAAGAAAAGCCCAATAAGAAAACACTCGAGGAACCAACTCTCCCCGGCGGCCTCTAGGCTCGGAGGGCCCGAGTGATGGTCAGGTCATAAGGAAGGTCCGGCCCAAGCCGTTTCCCTGCCCGGGAGAGACAGGCATTAAGCCGACCTATCCGACCCCTCTTCCACCGAGCTATGCTCATCACCCGGACAGGGCGGGCGTTTCAGGAGCTCGGCCAGACCAAACATCATCCGTTCAAGAGTCCCCAACGGATAGGGGAGCCAGGAAACCGCCGGACTTCAAGGCAATAACGTCCCCACGATAAGGCCATGAAAGCCCACATCAAGGACGTAACTCTCGCCGGAGACCCCTCAGCTTGCTGGACTCCCGAAGGCGGCACACTATTTAAACCAGGGCTACCCTCCGACGGAAGAAGAGAGCCATCCAGGTACTCATAGACCCAAACTCCTGAGCAATCCGCTTCACCCTCTGGTGGAGAGGAATCTCGCGCGCTAGCTTTTATCCTCCCCATTATTGCTTCCACCATAGCTCTACTGACTTAGCCATCGGAGGGTTTTACCCCAGGGAAGCCTCCTGGGCCCTCTGATACGTTTCCCTGTCTTGCAGTTCATCTTCAGGTGATCCACAGCCCGCTCAGGATACAAGCGCGAGATTTCACCTCTTCAGATCACGACGGTCACATTCGATGCCCTTGTTCAAGTTGTAGAAATTTGAGGTGGTGTTCAACATGCGATGTGCAACATCATTTGTACACGAAAGGGTTCGTGGATGGTTATACGAATTGGACGTGTCATGGTGAGTATTTCTTGAGGTATGAGCCTGACAATATTGCAGGCACAAGTGGGTACGTGGATATGGTTGTAGATGCTGCTGGTCCTAGTTTTAATGTTCATGTAGATGCTGCTGGTCCTCCTCTTGATAAAGAGTATGTTGCCTCGAGACGAGAAGTTGCCAGAAGCTTTTTACCGTGCAAAAAAGATGGTCAATGACTTAGGACTTGGATATGTGAAAATAGATGCATGTCTGAATCATTGTATGTTATATTACAAAGACGATGCATATAAGATATCATGTTCCATTTGTGGCCATGACAGATTTAAACCTAAGGGGGGGTCAATTCAAAGGCAAAAGATGTACCTTACAAGGCGTTGCGATACTTCCCTCTTGTGCCTAGGCTGCAGCAGCTGTATATGTCCTCAAAGAAGGCTCGACATATGACATGGCACACCGAAAGAGTACGTCGTGCTGATGATATAATCAGTCATCTTGCCGATGGTGAAGCTTGGACTCACTTTAGTCGTACTCATCTTGCCTTTTCAAGAGAGTCACGTAATGTTCGATTGGGTTTATGCACAACTGATTTTAATCCATTCGGTGGTTCAGTGACATCTTATTCTTGTTGGCCAGTGTTCATGACACCGTACAACCTTCTGCCGCACATGTGCATGAAGCGAGAAAATCTGTTTTTGTCCTTAGTAATTCCTGGTCCAAAACGTCCCGGAAAAAATTTGGACATATATCTCAGGCCGTTGATTGATGAGCTCAAATTTTTATGGACTGATGGAGTTGTTACTTATGATGCATATAGGAAGCAAAATTTTATTATGAAGGCTACACTGATCTGGATAATAAGTGATTTCCCTGCATATGGAATGCTATCTGGTTGGAGCACACATGGGAGGTTAGCATGTCCTTACTGTATGAAAGATACCAAATCATTTGTATTGAAACATGATGAGAAAGCATGCTGGTTTGATTGCCATCGGCGGTTACTACCAAGTGACCATCCTTTTCGAAGGCAAAAAGACTCGTTTAAAAAAAATACTGTTGAAATGGATGAAGCTGACTTACAACGGGTGTCGGGTCTACATATGGCGTCACGGGTGCACAATTTACCAGATGTAGTACAATTATATGATAGCACACGACAACTCCCTAGTTTTGGAAAGGATCACAACTGGAACAAGAAAAGTATTTTTTGGGAATTACCTTATTGGTCAACTCTTCTTGTACGACACAATCTGGATGTCATGCATACCGAGAAGAATTTTTTTGATAATGTGTTCAATACGATCATGAATGTTAAAGGGAAAACAAAGGACAACGCCAAAGCACGTATGGATTTAAAGATGCTTTGTAAACGTCCAGAACTGGAACTACATAATGTAAATGGTAAAACTGTGCAGCCTAAAGAAACTTACGTGCTTCATGATACATAGATCATGGAAGTGTGCCAGCGGTTGAAACAGTTGAGATTCTCAGATGGATATGCATCCAACATATCCCGTTGTATGAATGTTAATGAGGGGAAAATATATGGTATGAAAAGTCACGACTGTCATGTGTTCATGGAGAGGCTACTGCCCATTGCATTTCGTGATTTGTTGCCAAAGCAGATATGGGGAGCACTAGCTGAGATGAGTCAATTTTTCAAGATTTTATGTGCATCAAAACTCAGACTTCGAGATGTGCAAACTCTCGAAGAAAAAGTTGTCACAACCGTTTGCAAGCTAGAGAAGATATTTTCTCCGGCATTCTTTGATTCGATGGAGCACCTGGTCATTCATTTGCCATATGAGACTATCGTCGGAGGGCCAGTACAATTTCGATGGATGTATCCATTTGAGAGGTATGTGACAATTTTTGTTAACTTACAAGTCGTCCATGGCCGGTACATATCGTTGCCATCTGACTTGTTGTTGTAGGTGCATGCATGAATTAAAAATGAAAGTTCGCAACAAGGCACAGGTAGAGGGTTCGATTGCTGAGGCATACATTCTTGAAGAAATTTTGAACTACTGTTCTATGTACTTTGAGCCAGAGATTCAAACTCGTCGTACTCGACCTCCACGTAATGATGATGAGGGAGTAGATGAATCGTCCGATCGGCTGTCCATATTTAAACATCCTGGACGTGCGTTCGGACGTTGCTTGACCCACACGCTCGAAGATAGAGAGTTGCACGTCGCTAAGATATATATTCTTCTGAATTGCCTCGAGATTGAACCTTATGTTGAGTAAGTTCTTAACTCACATTTCCAACAAGTCCATAAGTTATTCATCCTTCTTCTGCATTTCATTTAAAGTAGTAGTGCATTTATATTACAGGTAATTTGATTCAAAATTAACTGAAAAATGCCCAAATATCCAGGACATGGAGATTGAAAAAGAACGCGAGAAGTTTTTTACCAAATGGCTGAGAAACTGAGTTAGTGTCATCGTTGAATATATATGTTTGTATTTATGTATGTTGAGGTAATTGTTATTATTTTAACTACTCTAATTTGAATATAGGTTGAACAAGGTCTCATTACTGATCAAAGAGTACAACAGATAAGTTATGGCCCCTCGAACCAGACACGTGTCTATCCAGGATATATTGTGAATGGATACAAATTTCATACAAGGGGTTATGGGCGAAGTAAGTCTACGATGAACAGTGACGTATCTGTGAAGGGAAGTTTATACAATGAAGTGGAATTGGACTACTATGGTATTCTTGAAGAAGTCTTAGAACTTCAATATTTGGGACAAGACAATCATGTATACATATTTAAGTGTCAATGGTTTGATCCTAGTTCTATTCGACATGACATAAATTATGGGATTATCGATGTCAAGCATAGGTCTAAACTTAAGACCTATGAACCGTTCATTTTAGCCGCACAAGCCCAGCAAGTGTACTATTCAAGCTATCCATCATCCAAGAATAGAGATCGGTGGGTAGTTTGCAGGGTTAATTCAAAACTCTTTCCCACTTATGAGTTAACTATGAGTGGAGATGTCTCAGAGGTTGCTAGTGCTGAATATTATCAATAAGACGAAGTTGGCGTTGTCGGTTCCTCTAGGTTTAATCTGCACGAATCTGATGTGCCACTGTCATTACGTACGCGAGATGAAGTGGAAGAAGTCGATCCGATGGAGTTAAATGTTGATGTTAGAGGGGAGGAAGTATCAGATGAAGACGAAGAGTTTGAATCTGATGAGGCTACTATGGATGACGAAGATGATGATGAGTTAGATATATCATCAACATGAGGGAGGCACGTTTTCATAATTTAGTGAGATATCCTTACCTTTTTACATAAATTTTAATAACAGAGATTTTAGTCTTGTGCAATTGAGGATTAATATGTATTAATTATTTTGTTAGTAATAAAGAAATGGTTCGAGGAGGTCGTACTGGGAGTGGGAGGAGATAGGGCAGTGATAAGGGCTCTACTCCCTCCTGTTTGGCGTCTTCTTCGGGCACAGGTATATCTATTAAAAAATTTAGCTATATAAATGTTTACATCGTTTACTAGCCTAAAAGAATTTTTTTTAGGTTCAAGTGTCGGCTCGTTGCCTATTGTGCAGACGCCATCTCCACCACCTTCCGCTGCAGGTATGTATATTTTAATTTAAATTCTTCAATATTTGTTTTACTTATGAAAATTAAATATTGCAGGTGTTAGTGGCCTCCCACCTATTGTGCAGATGTCAGCCCCACCACCTCCCGCTGCAGGTATGTATATTTTAATTATAAGTTCGCAATATTTGTATCACTCCACATGAAAATTAATTCTTGTAGGTCTCAGTGGCCTCCCACCTGTTGTGCAGACGCCACCCCCACCACCTCCCGCTGTAGGTATGTATATTTTAATTTAAAGTTCCCAATATTTGTTTTACTTATGAAAATTAATTCTTACAGGTCTCAGTAGCCTCCCACCTGTTGTGCAGACGCAACCCCCACCACCTCCCGCTGCAGGTATGTATATTTTAATTTAAATTCTCTAATATTTATTTTACTTATGAAAATTAATTCTTGCAGGTCTCAGTGGCCTCCCACCTGTTGTGCAGACGCCACCCCCACCACCTCCCGCTGCAGGTATGTATATTTTAATTTAAATTCTCTAACATTTATTTTACTTATGAAAATTAATTCTTGCAGGTATCAGTGGTCTCCCACCTGTTGTGCAGATGCCACCCCCACCACCTCCCACTGCAGGTATGTATAGGTCCCAGTGCCCTCCTTACTTAATTATGTTATTTCAAAGATCTGTAATACACTTAGTTTTACTTGTGAAGATCTATTCTTACAGATCCCAGTGCCCTCCCACCACCTCCCACTTGTACAGGGCACATCCCCACTAGTCAGTCACTTGACGATGCCGGCAGTCGTCACGAGGGAGGCACGGCCCATGATAGACGTCGCCCGTGTTGGATCTCCGGGTAAATCTATAAGGTTATATTACATTCATTATTTAATTAGCCTTCAACTATCTAATATGAATATTTTGACATTTGCAATTGCAGTAAGAAATTTGAACACCACATTGATGTCTATCATTCCACTAAACTCATGTTGGCACATGTGCCCGGGGCAGCATCCACTTTCAGAGAATTTCCGATGGCCGTCTACGATTCATTGTACAACATGTTCTTAATAAGTAATTACGTCATTTAATTCAAGTATTTCCCAAACTCAATTTACAACAGTATACTAAGTGTGAAAAGTAATTGATTTACATCGGTCTTTTTAATTCACGTGTAGACATGACGCGGTGAGATGTCGTCGTGCCTGGGAGTCTACTATGCAGTCAAGTTACAAGAGGAAAATACATGAGGCCCGAGCACACGCTAAAAAATTGAGTGGTGGGAGTGAAGATCGACAATTGTGGAAGGCGCACCGCCCTCTATAGATGAGACAGGAGGATTGGGAGATATCTTGTGACCATTTTATCGACCCCAAGTGGATAGAAAAGTCCGAAAAAGCCAAAGCAAACAGGGCGTCAAAACCAGGTTCAAATTTACATACGAGTGGGTCCATCTCTTATACGGCTCATAAACAAAAATTGGTAAGTAATATAACAATTTATCTTCTTACAATTTATCCCAATATTTGACTTTTTTTACAATGAATTGTACAACAGGCTGTGGAGCTTAATCAACCTCCGTCATTCCTCGAGGTGTTCGACAGAACACACAAAAAGAAGGGGACTAATCAATTTGTGAGTGAGACAGCTAAGTCAGCAGCGGTAAGTTTATCTACATATGTAACTTGTACCGTTCATTTAAATCGGCATGAAATTCAAATGAAATTTACTAGATATTTTATTTAATTTGTAAGAAATATATAGCAAAGCAGTGATAGAGAAGTACGACGAGGGAGACACGCAGCAGCCGGAGTTCGATCCGATGGAGTGGGTGGCAGCAGCTGGCGTATCGAAGAAAGGCCGACTATATGATTTTGGGGAGAGCCTAGACGCTGGCGCGGTGATATCATCGTGTGTGAGTTCTACCTCGGCCCAAACCAGTAGCAGTGCCTTCACTATACCTTCCATTGGCCCCAGCACTTCTGCCAGTGACATGATGGACATGGTCTGATCACAGATTTCTGATTTGCAGCGGCAGCAGCAGCAGTTCCAATAGGAGATCTCTAGCCAGCAGGCAATCATTTTGCAGGCAATCAGTGGCCTCCTCTGTCAGGGGAGAATGGTCCCTCAGCGATCCACCACCACCACAGCACAGGCCGCACAGGTGAGTGTTTACTATGTTTTTTTTATGGAATTACTTAATTATGTTCATTTGAAATTTTAAAACTCCCTAGTTTTTAAAACTCACTTAGTTTAGAAGAATTGAAAAAATCCAAGGTTCGGGGGTCGGATGGCTATGCCGATCATTCCAACATGACCTAGGAGATGAAAGTGACTTGTCAGAACTGACAGAATCCAAATCGGATGCCCGGTTTGAGCTCGGCGCTCAAAAGTTCATTTTCTAAATACACTTAGTTTAAATGAACTGCCAAATCGGGTCCGGGGGTATAACACTTGAAATACAGGTCGGATGGCCGTGCTGATCATTCCAACATGACATGGGAGATGAAAGTGAATTGTCAGAACTGACGGAATCCAAATCGGATGTCCGGTTTGAGCTCGGCACTCAAAAGTTCATTTTCTAAATACACTTAGTTTAAATTAATTGCCAAATCGGGTCCGGGGGTCTAAATCCTGAAATACTGGTCGAATGACTGTGCCGATCCTTCCAACATGACCTGAGAGATGAAAGTGACTTGTCAGAACTGACGGAATCTAGATCGGATGCCCGGTTTGAGCTCGGCGCTCAAAAGTTCATTTTCTAAATACACTTAGTTTAAATGAACTGCCAAATCGGGTCTGGGGGTCTAAAACCTGAAATACCGGTCGCATGGTCGTGCCAATCATTCTAACACAACTTGGGAGATGAAAGTGACTTGTCAGAACTGACAGAATCTAAATCGGATGCCCGGTTTGAGCTCAGCGCTCAAAAGTTCATTTTCAAAATACACTTAGTTTAAATGAAATGCCAAGTCGGGTCCGGGGGTCTAACACTTGAAATACCGGTCGGATGACCGTGCCAATCATTCCAACACGACCTGAGAGATGAAAGTGACTTTTCAGAATTGACAGAATCTAAATCGGATACCCGGTTTGAGCTCGGCGCTCAAAATTTTATTTTCAAAATACACTTAGTTTAAATGAACTGCCAAGTCAGGTCCGGGGGTCTAAAACTTGAAATACCGATCGGATGGCCGTGCCGATCGTTCCAACACGACCTGGGAGATGAAAGTGACTTGTCAGAACTGACGGAATCTAAATCGGATGCCCGGTTTGAGCTCAGCACTCAAAATTTCATTTTCTAAATACACTTAGTTTAAATGAACTGTCAAATCGGGTCTGGGGCTCTAAAACCTGAAATACCGATCGGATGGCCGTGCCGATTGTTCCAACATGACCTGGGAGATGAAAGTGACTTGTCAGAATTGACGGAATCCAGATCGGATGCCCAGTTTGAGCTCGGCACTCAAAAGTTCATTTTCTAAATACACTTAGTTTAAATGAACTGCCAAATCGGATCCGGGGGTCTAAAACCTGAAATACCGATCGGATGATCGTGCCGATTGTTCCAACATGATCTGGGAGATGAAAGTGACTAGTCAGAACTGACGGAATCCAAACCGGATGCCCGGTTTGATGCGGGACGGGACCACGGACACGACAAGCTCGCAATCTTCCCTTAACGAGGGAAGCGTCGGATGTGCGCGGTTGAGAAACCGGCAATGAGCTAGGGTGGTCGGCTCTCTTTTGCTCCCGGATCGGGTCACGGGACGGCTTCGCTCTCTCTCGCAGCAGTGATATTATAAATTGAAGGCGAGCTAGGTATCCCTACACATGCTCTCTAGCAGCGGCATATAAAGCATATAAAGAATTAAGCTAATGCCAAGTGTAAGGGTGAAGGCGATACCTCCACGCTCTCGGCGTGGCGAAGACGGCACCCGGCCAAAGCTCGTACTCCCGGGAACTTAGTACATTATGTTTACAGCAGTACAAATAAGCCCACTCCACGCAGGGAGGTAAAGGGTGACACAAGTGGGCCCGGGAGGACCAGTTTCGGGTTGACGGGCGGTTCCGGGTGATGCTTCGGCTTCACGCGTACTCGTGTTAGTGAGGGCCCACGTGCTGACCGGAGGGGTCGTGTGGGGCCTGATGACTCCTCTATTATGGAGACACTTGGGAAGCGTTCCCCTGGGATGGCGAGCTGCTGGAACGACCACCGGACGCCGGGCGGCCCTCGGACGACGCTCGCGGGGAACTCGGCCACAAACCTGAACTTCTGTTTGCAGGCGCGCGACTTGGAGGAAACTGCTGCTGCGATCAGTCCCGTCGTCGGAACGCGACGAAATTAGAGCTGTTGGAAAGAGGACTCAAAATACTTCGACGTAGGGATCTTCAGAAAAAATAATCAGCTCTGTTTTTCTGATCATGTATTTTACAAGCTTGCTGGAATCTGGCCAGAACTGCAGGGGTAGGTTCTGACTTCTCTGAAGATCGACGTTGACCGGGGAGAAGACCTCTGAATCTGGCAATGATTTCTTCCGCAAAGTTGAAGGTCTCTGAGAGAGGAATCCGGGACTATTTTTGGTTTTTTGATTGGAGAAGAAATGGATTTTCTGGGATTTGTTTACTAGACCTGGGTCGGATCTGGGAAACTGTGGGCAGACTGTTCTTGGGAGCTTGGACGAAATTTGTAAAATACTTGGAGGGTGAACCAAAAATTAAGAAAATTCCTGGTGGTAGAGGGATGTGGACAGAACGCCCAGTAAATTTGGGCGTCCCAAATAAAATCAAAAGATGGTTCGAATGGGGTAAACTCAGAGCTGGTGAACAGTAAACAGAACCAGGACAGATCTGGAACTTGGACTTGGAAGAAAATCAAAAAAATAGCTAAAGGATGAATTTTGACGTGATTTTTTTTGTGGGGATAAGGGTTCTAGAGGGGAACCAACCCTGAAATTTTGAGCTTCAGAAGACGAAGGGAGTGATAGCAGGAATTCGGAGAAGAAGGATCTATCCTGAGTGGACAGAACACCGAAACCGTTGGCAACGACGCGTCGGCGGCGAGTCGATGGCGGCGGCGATCACCGGAGTTGCTTCAGATGCTGGAGGGGATCAAGGGGGAAGGGATTACACTCTAGAAAGGGGAGAGGGGGTGGAGGAACCAGGTAGAGAGAGGGGAGGGGCGCAAGCTTCCTTGGGGGCAAATGCCTTTTTTCCATTCATTAATTCCATTCAATATGAAAATACAAGTATATATATGCAAGGGGTCTAACCTATTCTAAGCCCTTGGATCAAGGGTTGATTAATGAAGGGTTGGGATGTGGTTTGAACAACCACATTAAACCCCATTAAACAACAAGGTTCGCCCCCCCCCCCCCCCCCCCCCTTTTAGAAGACAAATTAGACTTGTCTTCTTTAATTAATTCTAGGTCCAAGTCCAAGGTTGGACCATGGACCAGCCACCTTGGGCCCAGGAGTCCAGGTGGACCAATAAGGAGGAGGGAGGGGACCCCTGCAGGGCCTACATGCACATTTGCAAAGAAACCCAATGGCCTTTTGCAAATAAACCCACTAAGACCTACTATTGTGTACCCATATATCACAAGGGCGTACATACAAATACAAAAGGACGTAGATGCAAACACAAAGTGAGCGGGCTGACGTTGATGTCCCCATCACGGTTTGAGCTCGGCGCTCAAAATTTCATTTTAAAAATACACTTAGTTTAAATGAACTGTCAAGTCGGGTCCGGGGGTCCAAAACATGAAATACCGATCAGATGGCCGTGCCAATTGTTCCAACATGACATGTGAGATGAAAGTGACTTGTCAGAACTGACGGAATCCAAATCGGATGCCCGGTTTGAGCTCGGCGCTCAAACATTCATTTTCAAAATACACTTAGTTTAAATGAACTGCCAAGTCGGGTCCGGGGGTCTAAAACTTGAAATACCAGTCGGATGGCCGTGCCGATCGTTCCAACACGACCTGGGAGATGAAAGTGACTTGTCAGAACTGACGGAATCTAAATCGGAAGCCCGGTTTGAGCTCGGCGCTCAAAATTTCATTTTCAAAATACACTTAGTTTAAATGAACTGCCAAGTCGGGTCCGGGGGTCTAAAACTTGAAATACCAGTCGGATGGCCATGTCGATCATTCCAACACGATCTGAGAGATGAAAGTGACTTGTCAGAACTGACAGAATCCAAATCGGATGCCCGGTTTGAGCTCGGCGCTCAAAAGTTCATTTTCAAAATACACTTAGTTTAAATGAACTGCTAAGTCGGGTCTGGGGTTCTAAAACTTGAAATACTGGTATGATGGCCATGTCGATCATTCCAACATGACCTGGGATATGAAATTGACTTGTCAGAACAGACGGAATCCAAATCGGATGTCCGGTTTGAGCTCGGCGCTCAAAAGTTCATTTTCTAAATACACTTAGTTTAAATGAACTGCCAAATCGGGTCCGGGGGTCTAAAACCTAAAATAGCGATCAGATGGCCATGCTGATCATTCCAACATGACCTGGGAGATGAAACTGACTTGTCAGAACTGATAGAATCCAGATCGGATGCCCGGTTTGAGCTCGGCGCTCAAAAGTTCATTTTCTAAATACACTTAGTTTAAATGAACTGCTAAATCGGGTCTAGGGGTCTAAAACCTGAAATACCGATCGGATGGCCGTGCCGATCATTCCAACACGACCTGGGAGATGAAAGTGACTTGTCAAAACTGACGGAATCCAAATCGGATGTCCGGTTTGAGCTCAGCGCTCAAAAGTTCATTTTTAAAATACACTTAGTTTAAATGAACTGCCAAGTCGGGTCCGGGGGTCTAAAACTTGAAATACCGATCAGATGACCATGCCGATCGCTCCAACACGACCTGATAGATGAAAGTGACTTGTCAGAACTGCCGGAATCCAAATCGGATGCCCGGTTTGAGCTCGGCGCTCAAACGTTCATTTTTAAAATACACTTAGTTTAAATGAACTGCCAGGTCGGGTCCGGGGGTCTAAAACTTGAAATACCGGTCGGATGGCCATGCCGATCGTTCCAACACGACCTGGGAGATGAAAGTGACTTGTCAAAACTGACGAAATCTAAATCGGATGCCCGATTTGAGCTCGGCGCTCAAAATTTCATTTTCAAAATTCACTTAGTTTAAATGAACTGCCAAGTCAGGTCCGGGGGTCTAAAACTTGAATTACCAGTCGGATGGCCATGACGATCGTTCCAACACGACCTGGGAGATGAAAGTGACTTGTCAGAACTGACTAAATTCAAATTGGATGCCCGGTTTGAGCTCGGCGCTCAAAAGTTCATTTTCAAAATACACTTAGTTTAAATGAACTGCCAAGTCGGGTCGGGGGATCTAAAACTTGAAATACCGGTCGGATGGCCATGCCGATCATTCCAACACGACCAGGGAGATGAAAGTGACTTGTCAGAACTAACGGAATCCAAATCGGATGTCCGGTTTAAGTTCGGCGCTCAAAAGTTCATTTTCTAAATACACATAGTTTAAATGAACTGTCAAATCGGGTCCGGTGGTCTAAAACCTGAAATACTGGTCGGATGACCGTGCCAATCATTCCAACATGACCTGAGAGATGAAAGTGACTTGTTAGAACTGACGGAATCCAGATCGGATGCCCGGTTTAAGCTCGGCGCTCAAAAGTTCATTTTCTAAATACACTTAGTTTAAATGAACTGCCAAATCAGGTCCGGGGGTCTAAAACCTAAAATACCAGTTGGATGATTGTGCCGATCATTCCAACACGACCTGGGAGATGAAAGTGACTTGTCAGAACTGACAGAATCCAAATCGGATGTCCGGTTTGAGCTCGGCGCTCAAAATTTCATTTTCAAAATAAACTTAGTTTAATTGAACTGTCAAGTCAGGTCCGGGGGTCTAAAACTTGAAATATCGGTTGGATGGTCATGCCAATTGTTCCAACACGACCTGGGAGATGAAAGTGACTTGTCAGAACTGACGGAATCCAAATCGGATGCCCAGTTTGAGCTCGGCGCTCAAACGTTCATTTTCAAAATGCACTTAATTTAAATGAACTCTCAAGTCGGGTCCGGGGGTCTAAAACTTGAAATACCAGTTGGATGGCCATGCCGTTCGTTCCAACACGACCTGGGAGATTAAAGTGACTTGTTAGAACTGATAGAATCTAAATCGGATGCCCGGTTTGAGCTCGGCGCTCAAAATGTCATTTTCAAAATACACATAGTTTAAATGAACTGCCAAGTCGGGTCCGGGGGTCTAAAACCTGAAATGCCGGTCGGATGACCGTGCTAATCGTTCCAACACGACCTGGGAGATGAAAGTGACTTGTCAGAACTGGCGGAATCCAGATCGGATGCCCGGTTTGAGCTCGACGCTCAAAAGTTCATTTTCTAAATACACTTAGTTTAAATGAACTGCCAAATTGGGTCCGGGAGTCTAAACCTGAAATACCGATCGGATGGTCGTGCCGATCATTCCAACACAACCTGAGAGATGAAAGTGACTTGTCAGAACAGACGGAATCCAAATCGGATGCCCAGTTTGAGCTCGACGCTCAAAGGTTCATTTTCAAAATACACTTAGTTTAAATGAACTACCAAGTCGGGTCCGGGGGTCTAAAACTTGAAATACCAGTCGGATAGCTATGCTGATCATTCCAATACGACCTGGGAGATGAAAGTGACTTGTCAGAACTGACGGAATCCAAATCGGATGTCCAGTTTGAGCTCGACGCTCAAAGGTTCATTTTCAAAATACACTTAGTTTAAATGAACTGTCAAGTCGGGTCCGGGGGTCTAAAACTTGAAATACCAGTCGGATGGTTGTGCCGATCATTCCAACACGACCTGGGAGATGAAAGTGACTTGTCAAAACTGACGGAATCTAAATCGTATGCCCGGTTTGAGCTCAGCTTGCAAACGTTCATTTTCAAAATACACTTAGTTTAAATGAACTGTCAGGTCGGGTCCGGGGGTCTAAAACCTGAAATACCGGTCGGATCTCCATGTCGATCATTCCAACACGACTTGGGAGATGAAAGTGACTTGTTATAACTAACGGAATCCAAATCGGATGCCCGGTTTGAGCTCAGCGATCAAAATTTCATTTTCAAAATATACTAAGTTTAAATGAACTGCCAAGTCGGGTCCGGGGGTCTAAAACTTGAAATACCGGTCGGATGGACGTGCCGATCGTTCCAACATGACCTGGGAGATGAAAGTGACTTGTCAGAACTAACGGAATCCAAATCGGATGCCCAGTTTGAGCTCGGCGCTCAAAAGTTCATTTTCAAAATACACTTAGTTTAAATGAACTGCCAGGTCGGGTCTGGGGGTTTAAAACTTGAAATACCGGTCGGATGGCCGTGCCGATCGTTCTAACACGACCTGGGAGATGAAAGTGACTTGTCAGAACTGACGGAATCCAAATCGGATGCCCAGTTTGAGCTCGGCGCTCAAAAGTTCATTTTCTAAATACACTTAGTTTAAATGAACTGCCAAATCGGGTCTGGGGGTCTAAAACCCGAAATATCGATCGGATGGCCGTGCCGATTGTTCCAACACGACCTGGGAGATGAAAGTGACTTGTCAGAACTGACGGAATCCAGATTGGATACCAGGTTTGAGCTCGGCGCTCAAAAGTTCATTTTCTAAATACACTTAGTTTAAATGAACTGCCAAATCGGGTCCGGGGGTCTAAAACCTGAAATACCGGTCGGATTGTTGTGACCGGTGCGATGGATTCAGAGGGGGGTGAATGAATCCCCTTCAAAAATTTGTTCTAAAATTGAGTAATTGAAACTTAAATTAGATGACTATTGCGGAAGCCGAAACTAATAGACTTAGTTAACAACTTGACTCTCTGGATAAAAGACTGGCATCCTAACGTGATGCTTAGAGGTAAATGATTAGATAGCACACGTGCAGCTGAACTGCAACCAGATCACGAGTCACTCCATAGACATGCAATCAGATCACGATCCTAGTCAAGCATCTAGTAGAATCAAAATGACATGCAAACCACTACACAAAAGATTTTTAGGTGGTTCGGTCCTCCAGACCTACGTCCACCCCACACTCAATCCAGAGTGTGGATTACTGCTGACTAACAGCTCGAAAACCGCTGGGCAACACAGCTTGCCTACAAACCACTGACTAACAGCTTGACTGCTGGGCATTACAGCTTCGCCATCCGCTGGGGCTTACAGCTTAACCCGTCCAGAGGAATCCTCCTCTGCCCGCTGAGCGTCACAGCTTGCTCTGCTGGCAAACACCTTGAAACAAAGGTAAAAAGAAAAACAAGAAATGGAAAATCACAGTGACAGAAAGCTGTATACGATAAAACACAAAGTGGCTCTCAAAGAGCTGATTGGCCTAGATTTGATCCACGTTCCAGTAGAGACAAAGCTACAGAAGACTATCTTCTTCTTCTTCTAAACTCTTGATTTATCTTTCTTCTTCTTCTTCTTCTTTACTGCTCACTCTTTCTTTTTCGAACACTTGCCTCCTTTGTTCTTCTTCTGCTCTCTCGTTTCTTCTCTCTTCTTCTTCTTTATTTCTCCTTTTCTGGATCGTGCAGGCTCTCTCTCTTTCTGCTTCTGCTCTTCTAATGTAACTTTTGATCCTCTCTGCACGAGCATCTTCTCCAGTTGGAGAAGTCTTCTTTTTATAGCAGGAGCTGATAGGTGGGCGTGTGTGCTCCATAGTTCCCGCCCAGAGCGCCTTGACCACGTGGCAGCATTTCAGCTCACTACATTACACGTGTCACGATCCTAAGCCATCTCTATTCTTGGATCATGTGTCCATACTAAGCTTCTCGAACATGAGTCATGTCAGATAGAACTTGATATCCGTTCGAATCAATCTGAAGGAAAAGAAAAAGATGCATCGAGTAGGTTTGAGATTTAAACTAAGTATGTATTGACTTGCTAGTGTGTAGTGCAGTATGCATGTAACAAAGTATGCACAATGAAGGTGAATGCACAGGCATGCCTTCAAGGAGTGTATGGACTTTGCGTGCATTCGACAACGATGTATAGACTTGCTGGTGTGATGATGCATGAACTTGAACACTCATACCAGCAACGGTATGCACACATGCACAATGAACATGGATTGCACTGACTAAGCCATGAGCTGAGCTAACGGATGTATAGACTTGCTCAGTTATCAGCGAATGGATGTATAGACTTTCTGTGCCTACGACAAGACGATGTACAGACTTTGTGTATGCGTGAAGCACAACGATGTAAGAATGTATAGACTTGAATTTCATCAGGGCACCCGTGTGCAGACTTAGTATTCATGCACGAACATTTGGTGTGCAACAGAATGTATAGACTTTGAATGCCGGGTGAAGAATGTACAGACTTTGCATGCATGCGACAAGACGATGAACAGACTTGCTGATGAAATGATGCATGGACTTAAACATTCATACCAGCAACGGTTGTACAAACCTGTGAAGCAGTGCACGGACTATGTGTATATGTGAAACAAAGCAATGCACTAAAATCATCTTCCAAACAACGTGGTATGTACCGATGCCATTACGCCTTATCACTAACATTGCACATACTATGTGTGTGCAAGCTACAGTTAATGCACCGACTATATATATACATGAGTTAAGACGATGCACTGAGTATGTCGAGAGTAATAACATGGGATGCACGAACATTAAGTGGTGACTCATTGATTTGCCATCTTATGTGGTGACTCCTTGAGTTGCCATCATCAAAACAACAACACCCTAACAACAACACCCTATCATCAAGGGACAAGGGGCACAACAATCTCCCCCTTTTTGATGATGTCAACACAATGAGTCACATAGACTCAGCAAACAATTCTTCCCCTTTGACATAAACAAAAAGGAGATGGTTTGCGAGTGAAATGAAGGACATGTATGAAATCTGATACCAATACTCCCCCATAGAAACATGCAAAATTAGCACTGAAGAATAAAATATAAGAACTCCCCCTATTGGGTTACGTGCACCCCTCCTTGTCTTTGACAATGGTTTTGATGATTCTAACATATTGTGTGTTTTATGCTTAATGGCATTTCGATGACAAACAAACTCAAACAAACTAACACGATGATCTTTTGCATTGCAGGATTGGAATCAAATGATGAATATCATTTTGGGAGTCAAATGGCTAATGGACAAGCTTCTTGCTATCCACAACTGATTTCTGTTTTACATGCCTCTCATGGATATTGATGTATTTGGTTTGAATAAGTTTCATGCATAGCAAATACATGGTCTTTGAGTGAAAGACATTATTATGGTGCTTGATAGATAGCATATTGCATTTGATAATTGGATGAGGAAATCATGTTCCTAAGTAGATTTTTCACATGTGTTTCATATGACTTTACCATGGTTCAAACATGTATATTCCTCTTGAGAATGAGTTAAGTTCAAACTGGTTTTGATTGTGCTTAGATTGGAAATGATTCATTGCTTATTCTCTTAATTGAGTTAAGTTGCTAATTGAGGAGTTAATGTTTTCAAAGTTCTTTATGCATGTCTTGAGGAGGTGTTAAAGATGAAAATGTGTTCAAAGCATTTATGTGCCTCATGCTTATGCTGTCATTTTCATATTTCATGTCATTTGGGTTTTGGTCGCAAAACTAGCTCATTATGCTAATGCATGACCCAAATATTTTGATCTCGATCTAACCATGTGTTTATTCATTGTTTCAGGTTAAAATATCATGGTTGATCATCATGGGACTTTGGTAACATCTAAACATTTATTTCCCCATGTTTTAACTGAGGTTTTTGAAGTGGCTTCTAGATGAACATGCTTTCTCTAAATCTTGTGTAAACAAGTTTGTTTGATGCATGCATTTGTTGAAAACATGTATGAATTGGTGATTCAAACTTTGGCAAAAGATTTGGATTGATTTCATGGAGATATCTTTATGTTTGGTTTGAACTACTTTTATAACTCATGTTGACTCATGCGTGCTGTGCATGAGTTTTTGGAGCCTTCAGGTGGATCATATTCATAGTGTTTTGATTGGGGTCAAAATCCCTTTTTCATGCACTTGACTTATATTGACTGCATTTCAAGTGGGAAGTTTGCTCTTATTGTGAAAATGATGTGTTTAATGCTTACATTTGTTGAACGAGGTCTAAAAATGCTAACATCTTGTTTTCAATGCATAGTCATTTGATTTACATGTTGAATGAGGAGGAATGATTTTTGGTTGGACATAAATTGATGTCATTCGGGTTTAGAATGAGTTCTCTTACAAAATCATCATGACGATTTAGTTACATGCAAACCAATTTATTTAACTTGCTCTTAATCATTTAATTTCATGTTGAATGGTTGAATTCATTGGCTTGCATGTTTAGGTCATTAGATGACCTTTTGAAATCTCTTTTTCATGTCTCAAGGCAAGTGGGTCGACCCCCCTCACTAGATGGGTCGACCCCTGTGCAGAAAATGGCCAAATAGGCTTCTGGAACAAAGTGGGTCGACCCCCCTCACAAAGTGGGTCGACCCCTGTAAACCAGTTTGCAAAAATTGATTCTGGAGCAAAGTGGGACGTCCCACTTTGCTAGATGGGACGTCCCATCTACTGTTCACGCGTCCGTGCGTGAAAGTCGTGGGCCACCGTAGCCCATCCAAATGGACTCCGATTGGGGTGAAATTTTACCCTAATACCCTTGGGTTACTAATAAACATATTAGGGTGGTTTTGTTAGGGTTTTGCAAGGGTATTGTGGTCTTTTGCTCAACTTATCCTTATGATATATATAACATGCGAATTTGGAAGAAAAGAGGAGAGAAACTCTTACGTGCTAATATTTCCTTGTTGTCTTGTAGGAAAAGAAAGAGAGAAAGGAGTGGAGCTGAAGAAAAACGTGGATATCATCTACATCCAGGAGGAGTTTGCAATTGTGATAGAAGGAAGAAAGGAGCGGAACGAAAAGACGAACGCGTGGACGTTCTCATCGTCGACATCGGCTACCCTCCGACTTGGGGATAAGAGAAGATCTTCTACAACCTCTCTCTACTCATGGAGAACTACTTCCACATCTTGTTTACATCTTCTTGAGTCATCTATTTTCGATTTTCAAGGGTTTCTATCCTTTTAGCTGAGCATAGATAAATATTTTGGGTGTTCATTGTATATCCTTTTATTTTATCAAACTCGGAAAGTCATAGTGTGTGGGCGGAGTTGTATCTCGCATGTGTGGGCTTATTGTGGGGAAAGTTTCCCCGTGGATTGTTGTGTGTTGACGGAGCTGCGTCTCCTTGTGGATTTAGTGTCCGGGGCGTGCTCCCCGATTCGGTGTGTGGGTGTGTGTGCTGCGGTGGCAGCGTGTTGGGGATTTTCCCCGTGTGTGGATATTGCTGCGGAAGCAGCGTGTGTGTGTGGTTGGGGTTCGTCCCCGTGTTGCTACGAAAGTAGCGTGTAGTGAAGCCTCACCCGGTTGGGTGAGGGGTGGACGTAGGGAGCCCTCGTGGTCCCGAACCACCTAAAAATCTCCGTGTCCTTTGTGAATGCCTGTGCGATTGTCTTTTTCTTCTATCTCCCTTCACAGGTTAATTTAATAGATTTTTACTCACTACACCACTGCACACTGCTACTTCTGTTTTCTGTGTTAGGCATAATTTTATCTAACGGTTGCATTGTGATTACGAGTGAGATCGGAAAGATCGAGAGAACCTGTTAATTCTCATGTTTGTTTAGGCTAATCAAACAGTTGATTTTAATTCCACCGTGGTCAGTTAAGAGAATTTTTTAAATCCGCCATCAAGGTCAAGGGGACAATTCAACCCCCCTTCTTGTCCGCCATCCAGTCTGGGCCAACAATTGGTATCAGAGCCCAGTCTCTGATTTTTATTCAGCGGACCTCACGGTCTAGGAGAAAAGATCCTTTTATGATGGCTAGTCTGAATGCAGTTCCTGTCTTTGATGGTTTTGATTTTACATCATGGCTTGGAAAATTGTGTGTTTGGATTTCTGGGATTGATCCTAAGCTTATGAAATTAATAAGTCATGGTCCTCATGTTTTACCAAAAAATGAGTCAAGATGGACCGATGAACATAGGAAGATGAATTCTGATAATCTTTTTGTTCTGAATGCTCTTAAAGCTGCAGTATGCATTGACAAATTTTCATTTGTTTCTGATTGCAGATCTGCCAAAGAAATCATGGATCAACTGATCAAGGTTCATGAAGGAGGGCTAGAGAATGCTTGCATGATGGCTAATAGCAAGGAGGATCATTCAAGCTTAGAGTCTAAGGAGGTAAGCTCTGACTCTGAACTTGATGAAATCTCATTTGAAGAATTCTTGGAAGCATATGATGAACTATCGAGTAAGTACAAGAGATTGAAATCTGAAAATAAGAATTTGAAAAAGAAAATTGAAAGCTGTCACGTTGATAATTCTTCATGTGAAAAATGCATTGAGTTTGAAAAGCTAGTTGAGTCACTTGTCTATGAGGTGGACAATCATAAAGAAACCATTTCATGTTTAACAACTGAAAACAAATCTTTAAAGACTGAAATTTTGGAACTTCAACAAATAAAAGAAGACAATGAAAAGCTGAAAATATTGAATTCCGCTATATCTGAAAAACTGCTTCTTTTGGAAAATGGAAAAGCTACTTTGAATGCTGAATCTGAAAAGTTGAAAGAACTAAGAAAGGAAATTGAAAGCCTCAAGAACATAAATGATAAATTTGAATGTGATAAAGCCTTGAACAAAATTGTTGGTGAAAATGTGAGTTTTCAAATGAGTGAACTTGAACACACCTCTATGAACACAAATTCATTTGAAAAACTCCAAAATGAAAATAGTGCTTTATTGTTTCAAATTTCATTGCTTGAAAGTAAATTGAAAAGTCTTGAAAAAGTTGAAAAAGGTAAATGTGTGATTTCTGATGATTGTGACAATTCGCATGGTCTTGAACAAGAAATTGAAAGTCACAAAGTTATCAATTCCTTGTTGAATGAGAAAATTGCATCTTGTGAAGAAGAATTGGCTAGTTCTGAAATCCATATTATGTCTTTGCAAAATGAAATCAAAGTTTTGACTGAATCATTGTCCGTGCATGATAAAGAAAATCAAAATCAGAAAATTGTTGATCATCGCTCTTGTATGCATGAAAAACATCCATCTGTTGAACATGCTTATGCATCAAGAAAAAGAAGGAATGTCTCATGTTACTATTGCGGCAATTTTGGCCATGATATGTACGAATGCTCTCTAATGCAATCTGATGATAATGAGGCAATAAAGTCACAACTAAAAGTTGTTGATGATTTTAAAATTCCTGAAAAACCAAAGAAGAAAAACCTCCATGTTCATTGCTATTACTGTGGTCTACATGGCCATGTTATGGAGGACTGTTTCATGAAGAAAGATGATGATGAATGGTTTGCCAACAAGAATTTTTCATGTTATTATTGTGGTGAACAAGGACACATGATGGATAATTGTTTCTTAATGAAAAATGATGAGAAATTGTCCATGAAAAGAATATCTTTCTACTGCTATTATTGTGGTGAGAATGGTCATTCTATGGATGATTGTTCCACAATGAAAATCGATGATGAGTGGTATGAAAGGAAAAACAAGAAAAATACATTTGTTCATGCTAGGACTAACCCCTCGGGACCCAAGATGGTTTGGGTACCCAAACATCCAACTTGAGAATCTGTTTTGCAGGGGTACCTTGAGGTCGAAGAAATTAATAAATATTGGGATCTCAAGGTGAGGAACAAAAATGATTTGTTTTGAAACTTTGTCTCACTTGGTTCTCTTTAAAAAATCTGAAAAAGGTAAAATTTATGTTTTGAGAAAAATGCTTCCAACTTGGTTCACTGGTTATGGTATCTTTTGGAAATCTTGAGAATTTTTGAGTTCCATGTCAGAATGACTTGATCACTTCTATTTTCACTCCATGTGAATAAATTCTGTCTTCAAATGCTTTACTCTTCTCATAAAGTGTTTTCACACTTATAATCAACTCTTGTAAATAAAATTTGGTTTGAATGCTTCTCATTGTGCATAGAGTTTTCAAACTCTTACTTACTTTTTGTAAATAATCACTCACTTGTGCATACATAGATCACATGCTTAAGTTGCATAAAACATGCTGCACATATCATATACATCCTCACTTGCATACATTTGCACTTGCTTGCATACATTTGCATATTCCTCATATTCGTGTGCTTGATTGCTATGATTTTTCGGTATATAAAATGGTGTTTGTGGAAGGTTGGATTATGTCTAGCCGGAAGCTTTCACTATGCGTGATGGTGGTCTTCGGACCTATGTTCCCCGCCGCGTACCGAAAATCACTTTGTTTGAATAGTTTGCTATATCCTTGCTTGAATGCATGTATATAATTTTAGAACACAATTCCTTGCAAATCTTCTAAGACCTCACCTCCTTGCTATATAAAATGCAGTGATTTTAATCATTTGTGAAAAGTGACATATACAAAGGAGGATGATTCATTTCAACTGTGCATACATTTAGGGGGAGTCATAACTGTGTATAGGCAAATTCATCTTCTACATCCAAAGCAATTACCCATACATTATTCCAAAATGATGCATATGACTTTGATTGATAAGGATTTCAGAAATTCTTTTTAACACTTCATGGGAAACAAATTTCTACATGAAAATTGAGAGAATCGTGAGGAAAAAGCTGCCTACCCCGCATGCTTAAATAAGTGGTATGTCTAACTGAGTAGCCGGGAATCCCCACTGAAATAAATGAGGAAACTCGCGTCGAAAGGTGAAACAAAATCCACATTTTGTGATGAATCCTAGTAAGCCGGGAAACCCCATTGAGACACATGAGGTGACTCGCGCCGAACAGTGAAATCCAATAAAAGAAAAATAAAAAGGGGTTGAGCGAAGCTACCAATAGTCGAGGATCAAAATGGAAGTGTAGGAAGGAAATAACCCTCTAGTGTTTTCTAGAAACTCTGCTAATATCCATATAAACTTGAAGTTCATTGCTCATTTACATAAATTTCAATTGGGTATTTTTGTGATGATTGTATATCTTGAATTTGTTCTTATCATGGCTTATGTAGTACCTTGCATATATGAATGCACTACCTTTTTTGATTATGGTTCATATCTCACATTTTGATTTTGAATGAACTGTTCTTTTGCTATCCCCTTACCCCATTAAGGGGGAGCTATAGTACTGTATGTGTGCTTAACTCCAATGCATGCTTGCTTGTTTGCTTGCTTGCATACTTCATTTCACATTTAAGTTTGCATAGATGCATCTTTAGGTTACATAATCCCATTGTCTGTTGGCTTTTGTTCTTGACAATTGGGGGAGAATAATGTGCTTTTTAGCATTATACACTGTGTGCATAGCTAGGTTTTATTTCTGCATATAGGTTAGTTAAATCACACACTTGTGAAAAATTAGTTTTACATATAATGAAAAATTCAAAATTCAAAAAAATTGACCATTTTGCATTGAATTCACATACCTGTTGATTGTATGTCAAATTCCAAACCTTTGCGTGGTTCATAGTTCATACTCTTCCCTTCACGGGAAGTTAATTGCTGGGTTCGTGTGCTCATTTTTTTTTCAATTCATACTTACCCTTGCGTCCCCCACTTTTTGATAATGTCAAAGGGGGAGAGAGAGTTTGGTGGCCACAATATATTGTCATCATCAAAAAGGGGGAGATTGTTGGGTTACGTGCACCCCTCCTTGTCTTTGACAATGGTTTTGATGATTCTAACATATTGTGTGTTTTATGCTTAATGGCATTTCGATGACAAACAAACTCAAACAAACTAACACGATGATCTTTTGCATTGCAGGATTGGAATCAAATGATGAATATCATTTTGGGAGTCAAATGGCTAATGGACAAGCTTCTTGCTATCCACAACTGATTTCTGTTTTACATGCCTCTCATGGATATTGATGTATTTGGTTTGAATAAGTTTCATGCATAGCAAATACATGGTCTTTGAGTGAAAGACATTATTATGGTGCTTGATAGATAGCATATTGCATTTGATAATTGGATGAGGAAATCATGTTCCTAAGTAGATTTTTCACATGTGTTTCATATGACTTTACCATGGTTCAAACATGTATATTCCTCTTGAGAATGAGTTAAGTTCAAACTGGTTTTGATTGTGCTTAGATTGGAAATGATTCATTGCTTATTCTCTTAATTGAGTTAAGTTGCTAATTGAGGAGTTAATGTTTTCAAAGTTCTTTATGCATGTCTTGAGGAGGTGTTAAAGATGAAAATGTGTTCAAAGCATTTATGTGCCTCATGCTTATGCTGTCATTTTCATATTTCATGTCATTTGGGTTTTGGTCGCAAAACTAGCTCATTATGCTAATGCATGACCCAAATATTTTGATCTCGATCTAACCATGTGTTTATTCATTGTTTCAGGTTAAAATATCATGGTTGATCATCATGGGACTTTGGTAACATCTAAACATTTATTTCCCCATGTTTTAACTGAGGTTTTTGAAGTGGCTTCTAGATGAACATGCTTTCTCTAAATCTTGTGTAAACAAGTTTGTTTGATGCATGCATTTGTTGAAAACATGTATGAATTGGTGATTCAAACTTTGGCAAAAGATTTGGATTGATTTCATGGAGATATCTTTATGTTTGGTTTGAACTACTTTTATAACTCATGTTGACTCATGCGTGCTGTGCATGAGTTTTTGGAGCCTTCAGGTGGATCATATTCATAGTGTTTTGATTGGGGTCAAAATCCCTTTTTCATGCACTTGACTTATATTGACTGCATTTCAAGTGGGAAGTTTGCTCTTATTGTGAAAATGATGTGTTTAATGCTTACATTTGTTGAACGAGGTCTAAAAATGCTAACATCTTGTTTTCAATGCATAGTCATTTGATTTACATGTTGAATGAGGAGGAATGATTTTTGGTTGGACATAAATTGATGTCATTCGGGTTTAGAATGAGTTCTCTTACAAAATCATCATGACGATTTAGTTACATGCAAACCAATTTATTTAACTTGCTCTTAATCATTTAATTTCATGTTGAATGGTTGAATTCATTGGCTTGCATGTTTAGGTCATTAGATGACCTTTTGAAATCTCTTTTTCATGTCTCAAGGCAAGTGGGTCGACCCCCCTCACTAGATGGGTCGACCCCTGTGCAGAAAATGGCCAAATAGGCTTCTGGAACAAAGTGGGTCGACCCCCCTCACAAAGTGGGTCGACCCCTGTAAACCAGTTTGCAAAAATTGATTCTGGAGCAAAGTGGGACGTCCCACTTTGCTAGATGGGACGTCCCATCTACTGTTCACGCGTCCGTGCGTGAAAGTCGTGGGCCACCGTAGCCCATCCAAATGGACTCCGATTGGGGTGAAATTTTACCCTAATACCCTTGGGTTACTAATAAACATATTAGGGTGGTTTTGTTAGGGTTTTGCAAGGGTATTGTGGTCTTTTGCTCAACTTATCCTTATGATATATATAACATGCGAATTTGGAAGAAAAGAGGAGAGAAACTCTTACGTGCTAATATTTCCTTGTTGTCTTGTAGGAAAAGAAAGAGAGAAAGGAGTGGAGCTGAAGAAAAACGTGGATATCATCTACATCCAGGAGGAGTTTGCAATTGTGATAGAAGGAAGAAAGGAGCGGAACGAAAAGACGAACGCGTGGACGTTCTCATCGTCGACATCCGGCTACCCTCCGACTTGGGGATAAGAGAAGATCTTCTACAACCTCTCTCTACTCATGGAGAACTACTTCCACATCTTGTTTACATCTTCTTGAGTCATCTATTTTCGATTTTCAAGGGTTTCTATCCTTTTAGCTGAGCATAGATAAATATTTTGGGTGTTCATTGTATATCCTTTTATTTTATCAAACTCGGAAAGTCATAGTGTGTGGGCGGAGTTGTATCTCCGCATGTGTGGGCTTATTGTGGGGAAAGTTTCCCCGTGGATTGTTGTGTGTTGACGGAGCTGCGTCTCCTTGTGGATTTAGTGTCCGGGGCGTGCTCCCCGATTCGGTGTGTGGGTGTGTGTGCTGCGGTGGCAGCGTGTTGGGGATTTTCCCCGTGTGTGGATATTGCTGCGGAAGCAGCGTGTGTGTGTGGTTGGGGTTCGTCCCCGTGTTGCTACGAAAGTAGCGTGTAGTGAAGCCTCACCCGGTTGGGTGAGGGGTGGACGTAGGGAGCCCTCGTGGTCCCGAACCACCTAAAAATCTCCGTGTCCTTTGTGAATGCCTGTGCGATTGTCTTTTTCTTCTATCTCCCTTCACAGGTTAATTTAATAGATTTTTACTCACTACACCACTGCACACTGCTACTTCTATTTTCTGTGTTAGGCATAATTTTATCTAACAGTTGCATTGTGATTACGAGTGAGATCGGAAAGATCGAGAGAACCTGTTAATTCTCATGTTTGTTTAGGCTAATCAAACAGTTGATTTTAATTCCACTGTGGTCAGTTAAGAGAATTTTTTAAATCCGCCATCAAGGTCAAGGGGACAATTCAACCCCCCTTCTTGTCCGCCATCCAGTCTGGGCCAACACCTCCTATCAACATGAATGTTTCACTACTCTCCCCTTAAATGCAGATGACCCAGAACTCCCCCTGAAGTGCAGAAACGAACTCAGGTTAACCAATAAAGCAATATGAAATCTACAATTACAAGCAATCTGAACTCTGGTTGAGGCACCTCACATATGCATGGACAGAATGAAACAGGTGGAAAGTCCACAGAACCAGAACTGGTTACAAAGCAAGATGGAATATTCTAACAGTGTGGAGAGCGAGACAATGCTGTAAATGAAGTAGATGTAGCCAAGGGTAGGAGTGAATAACATCAAGCAAGGCACAGGATTTTCAACAGGTGAGTTGACATGATGAATAAGTTGTCACAGGTGCACTTGATCAGAGAGAAATGTATGGCAGGTACCACAGTAATAAGTCTTCACAAGAAAAGACTCTCCTATCATAGGGGGTTATGAATTAAGCGACATGAGCCACCTGATTTAATCATGATGTATACCAAATTTGTCAATCAAATTCAATACTCATATCTGAAGGTAGGTTTTAATAAAGGTGAACCAATTAATCAAGCAATACTCAATAACAACCACCTTCCATCTTATACAAATGAACTCAATGACCACTTTGAGAGTTGCATAGTATAGTATCAAGATTAAACACACTAAAAAAATGTGAGTTGACAACTTTTGCAAGAAATTTTCTTTCAATAAGCAGAATATACCATGAGCATTTTAAGTTGATCAACACCTTTTTACATGAGGCACAACACGTCTTAGGTGAAGTGACCCAGTTACTCAGTGGGATGACTGTCATTGCCTCTCAACTTTGAGAGCAGAGTTAGCAATATGAATGTCTTTTTACATGAGGAGACACCTTGATCAGAGGCCTGACTCCCCAGTTACTCAACACAAAAATGTTATTGCTCTGTCAGGTTTTCAATACATTTACCAGATATAACTATGGAACTTCATGACATAGATTCACTCTATTTTATTGATAGAGAACCCAGTTTCTCAATTACCAAGTCATTACACCGAATACAATTTTTCCTTTTAGTCAACATTTTTTAAGTTAATGTTTAAGAACAATGCTATCTCTATGTTTCTATCAAAGAAGCCTAGATATCACATTTTCAGATTACAGATGATTGAGTCTAGGGTATCCAAGACATAATTGGTTAAAATTTATTAAAGCATATCATTCAGATATTTTCAAGTCATTTAAATGCAAATATGAGAATACATTAACCTTATATCAGTCTGATTCAGTGATCATTCTTAAACCTATATGATGAGAATTTCTTTTAAGAGTTCAGACTAAAACATGGTACACAACATAAGAATCTCAGATCAGTCCAATCAATGCTACTGAACAACTTATCATTCCTGGAACAAGAACCAGATTAATCAGACCAGCTTGAAAAGATGTGAATGTTTGATAGGTGCAAGCTGGTAGAGCAAATGATAACAGGAGAGAAGAGCATCAAATATATGCAGAGCAGAATCAATTTCAGTAGCTGAGTCTGGAATACAGATAGATCTGCTATGCAAGATGAGAATAGCAGAACATTCAGGTTATCCACTAGAGAGCAGTAGAGTGATTTAAATAACTAAACAAGAGGGATTCAGGAAATGAGGAACAAATGTAGCTATCAAATCTCCCCCTGTCTAGATGCAATGAGTCATTTCTTTTTAGATTTTTCAAATTTGATGATATGCAATACACTGCTCTGCATGCATGCATATGCACTGATTTTCTTGCAAGCATTACATGGACACATGTGGCATGAATACATGCAAGGGCTAGACAAAACTCCCCCCGACTATATGCATTGAATGAAGTTTCTAAATGCAACATATGCAATATCATTATGCAGGGAATTTGACAACTATGTATCATGGCATGGATATGTAATGCATTCAGCAAACGAAATTATCATGATATGCAAGCATCTAGAGCACACAAATTCAGAAGACAGAATTTAAGCAGAGTTTTCGAGAACTAACCTGAAGAGTGCAATCATGGGGTTTTCATTCTTGAGTGCCTTGGTTTATTAACCCCCTTTATTCATTTTCAAGGCACACCTGTAATACAACAAACTATTTTTTACAAGCAGGTACCCAAGTGGTGTTGGGTCCTGAAGTACCAGGGGCACCTTTGGATGGTGCTTTCCACATTTTCTGAGACTTCAGATCATCACTCATCATCAAGGAGTAATTATCCATACAATGACCTATCTGACCACAGTAATGACATGATGTAGTAGATTTTAAATTCTTTTTATGCAAATTACTGTTGTCATTAATTCTATGTATCTTTGCATGAAAAATTCTATTAACAGAATTAAGATTCTGTTGACCGAAGCCAGCCTGTTTATTATAACCTGCCAGCCGACAGGTTGCAGCCCTGTGGCCTGGCTTTCCACATTCAAAACATACAATGTGCTTGCTTCTATAACCAAACATCTTTCTATCGAAAATGTTTTTATTAACAGGGAAATTTACAAATCCAGAATTAGTTTTCTTTCCCTGAGCATGCCAGCAGAAGGTAGCAATGTGACCAAAATTCCTATAGTAATAACATTGAATTTTCTTTTTCTGATCAGTAGAAGGTTTCCTAGGAAGATGATTTTCAGGATACATCCTAACAACATTTCTTTCATCATTTATCAATGTTACACAGTTATGCATAATATTCCCAACCTTCCCACAATAGTGACATGTTACTACATTTTTATTCACAGTCACTTGATTGACAGAATTAACATTCACATGAGAGTGTGAATGTATGTGTGAGCAGTGAGCAGCATGCACATGTAAATCAGGGACAGGTTTGGGCTTTTTCATATTAACAGTTTTCTTTGATTTTTGAAACTCTTTCTGATTTTTATCTGAATTTTCGACTTTCTTTGCAGTGAATTGAAAGATAGAAGCACTAGATTGGTTAGCCTGTTTAGAACTTTTCATGAATACAGTTGGCTTCTTATTTTCATTTGTTTATTTATTGACAGGCACATAACCTAGTCATTCTTTCTGAAAATTCACCTTAGTGCCAAGCAGTTTGTTCAAATTGTCATTTCCTTTCACAAATTTAGACATAGAGGGTTTTAGATCATCAATTTCAGTTTGCAATAACGCAATGTCATCTTCACATGAGATTATTTGATTATGCAAACCATCATTGAGTCTTTTCAAATTTTCATTTTCCTGCAATATCTTTAAATTCTCATTAACTTCTATGTCATTCAAAATTGCCTTACCTTTTTCAATGTCCATCAGTTTTTTAGAAAGCACAATGGTCAAAACCATCAATTTCTTGTTTTGATCTTTCAAGTAATCATTTTCTTTTCTCATTTTTCTCTTTTCAGATTTGACTCTATCATATTTAATCAATAAATGCTCATTCATAAGAACTAAATCATCATAACTAATATTCTCTATCATAGAGTTTGCCTGAGAGGATGAGTCCTCGGACTGATCTCTAGCCATGAAGCACATTTCCTCATCTCTGCACGATCTCTCCAATATTCGGTTGTTGATTTTCGATGTGCTCCTGCACTCATCAACAAATGAAAAGTAATGAGAGTCTATTGCCCTTTTTGTTAGATCTAGGGCTTTTTGATTTTCTTCAGATTTCAGTCTATCTGAGGACTTCCATTTGGATTTGTCCTCAGGAACTTCATATGGACTGTGAGCTATGAGTATCCATAAATCAGAATTCATATGGATCACATAGTCTCTAAAACGACCGTACCAGCCATAGAAGTCTAAACCAGCGAATACAGGAATTTCAGCCATTAGTGCAAGATGAAACAGATCAGATCAAGAGTAATGCTAGTAGAGAGCTCAAAACAATGCAAGCGAACAGATCAACTTAGATCGCACCGAAGCCAATTACGGATCGGATCTGCAGGTCGCTGGACCCTTTGTGCAGACACCCGCTCTGATACGTGCGATGGATTCAGATGGGGGTGAATGAATCCCCTTCAAAAATTTGTTCTAAAACTGAGTAATTGAAACTTAAATCAGATGACTATTGCGGAAGCAGAAACTAATAGACTTAGTTAACAACTTGACTCTCTGGATAAAAGACTGGCATCCTAACGTGATGCTTAGAGGTAAATGATCAGATAGCACACGTGCAGCTGAACTGCAACCAGATCACGAGTCACTCGATAGACATGCAATCAGATCACGATCCTAGTCAAGCATATAGCAAAATCAAAATAACATGCAAACCACTGCACAAAAGATTTTTAGGTGGTTCGGTCCTCCAGACCTACGTCCACCCCACACTCAATCCAGAGTGTGGATTACTGCTGACTAACAGCTTGAAAACCACAGGGCAACACAGCTTGCCTACAAACCGCTGACTAACAGCTTGACCGCTGGGCATTACAGCTTCGCCATCCGTTGGGGCTTACAGCTTAACCCGTCCAGAGGAATCCTCTTCTGCCCGCTGAGTGTCACAGCTTGCTCTGCTGACAAACAGCTTGAAACAAAGCTAAAAAGAAACACAAGAAATGGGAAATCATAGCGACAGAAAGCTGTATACGATAAAACACAAAGTGACTCTCAAAGAGCTGACTGGCCTGGATTTGATCCACGGTCCAGTAGAGACAAAGCTTCAGAAGACTATCTTCTTCTTCTTCTAAACTCTTGATTTATCTTTCTTCTTCTTCTTCTTCTTTACTGCTCACTCTTTCTTTTTCGAACACTCTCCTCCTTTGTTCTTCTTCTGCTATCTCTTTTCTTCTATCTTCTTCTTCTTTCTTTCTCCTTTTCTGGATCGTGCAGGCTCTCTCTCTCTCTACTTCTGCTCTTCTAATGTAACTTTTGATCCTCTCTGAACGAGCATCTTCTCTAGATGGGTGGGCGTGTGTCCTCCATAGTTCCCGCCCAGAGCGCCTTGACCACGTGGCAGCATTTCAGCTCACTACATTACATGTGTCACGATCCTGAGCCATCTCTATTCTTGGATCACGTGTCCATACTAAGCTTCTCGAACATGAGTCATGTCAGATAGAACTTGATATCCGTTCGAATCAATCTGAAGGAAAAGAAAAAGATGCATCGAGTAGGTTTGAGATTTAAACTAAGTATGTATAGACTTGCTAGTGTGTAGTGCAGTATGCATGTAACAAAGTATGCACAATGAAGGTGAATGCACAGGCATGCCTTCAAGGAGTGTATGGACTTTGCGTGCATTCGACAACGATGTATAGACTTGCTGGTGTGATGATGCATGAACTTGAACACTCATACCAGCAACGGTATGCACACATGCACAATGAACATGGATTGCACTGACTAAGCCATGAGCTGAGCTAACGGATGTATAGACTTGGTCAATTATCAGCGAATGGATGTATAGACTTTCTGTGCCTACGACAAGACGATGTACAGACTTTGTGTATGCGTGAAGAACAACGATGTAAGAATGTATAGACTTGAATTTCATCAGGGCACCCATGTGCAGACTTAGTATTCATGCACGAACATTTGGTGTGCAACAGAATGTATAGACTTTGAATGCCGGGTGAAGAATGTACAGACTTTGCATGCATGCGACAAGACGATGAACAGACTTGCTGATGAAATGATGCATGGACTTAAACATTCATACCAGCAATGGTTGTACAAACCTGTGAAGCAGTGCACGGACTATGTGTATATGTGAAACAAAGCAATGCACTAAAATCATCTTCCAAACAACGTGGTATGTACCGATGCCATTACGCCTTATCACTAACATTGCACATACTATGTGTGTGCAAGCTACAGTTAATGCACCGACTATATATATACATGAATTAAGATGATGCACTGAGTATGTCGAGAGTAGTAACATGGGATGCACGAACATTAAGTGGTGCCTCATTGATTTGCCATCTTATGTGGTAACTCCTTGAGTTGCCATCATCAAAACAACAACACCCTAACAACAACACCCTATCATCAAGGGACAAGGGGCACAACAATCTCCCCCTTTTTGATGATGTCAACACAATGAGTCACATAGACTCAGCAAACAATTCTTCCCCTTTGACATAAACAAAAAGGAGATGGTTTGCGAGTGAAATGAAGGACATGTATGAAATCTGATACCAATACTCCCCCATAGAAACATGCAAAATCAGCACTGAAGAATAAAATATAAGAACTCCCCCTGTTGGGTTACGTGCACCCCTCCTTGTCTTTGACAATGGTTTTGATGATTCTAACATATTGTGTGTTTTATGCTTAATGGCATTTCGATGACAAACAAACTCAAACAAACTAACACGATGATCTTTTGCATTGCAGGATTGGAATCAAATGATGAATATCATTTTGGGAGTCAAATGGCTAATGGACAAGCTTCTTGCTATCCACAACTGATTTCTGTTTTACATGCCTCTCATGGATATTGATGTATTTGGTTTGAATAAGTTTCATGCATAGCAAATACATGGTCTTTGAGTGAAAGACATTATTATGGTGCTTGATAGATAGCATATTGCATTTGATAATTGGATGAGGAAATCATGTTCCTAAGTAGATTTTTCACATGTGTTTCATATGACTTTACCATGGTTCAAACATGTATATTCCTCTTGAGAATGAGTTAAGTTCAAACTGGTTTTGATTGTGCTTAGATTGGAAATGATTCATTGCTTATTCTCTTAATTGAGTTAAGTTGCTAATTGAGGAGTTAATGTTTTCAAAGTTCTTTATGCATGTCTTGAGGAGGTGTTAAAGATGAAAATGTGTTCAAAGCATTTATGTGCCTCATGCTTATGCTGTCATTTTCATATTTCATGTCATTTGGGTTTTGGTCGCAAAACTAGCTCATTATGCTAATGCATGACCCAAATATTTTGATCTCGATCTAACCATGTGTTTATTCATTGTTTCAGGTTAAAATATCATGGTTGATCATCATGGGACTTTGGTAACATCTAAACATTTATTTCCCCATGTTTTAACTGAGGTTTTTGAAGTGGCTTCTAGATGAACATGCTTTCTCTAAATCTTGTGTAAACAAGTTTGTTTGATGCATGCATTTGTTGAAAGTGACTTTTCAGAACTGACGGAATCCAAATCGGATGCCCGGTTTGAGCTCGGCGCTCAAACGTTCATTTTCAAAATACACTTAGTTTAAATGAACTCTCAAGTCGGGTCCGGGGGTCTAAAACTTGAAATACCGATCGGATGGCCGTGCCGATCATTCTAACATGAGCTGGGAGATGAAAGTGGCTTGTCAGAACTGACGGAATCCAAATCGGATGCCCGATTTAAGCTCGGCGCTCAAAATTTCATTTTCATAATACACTTAGTTTAAATGAACTGCCAAGTCGGGTCCGGGGGTCTAAAACCTAAAATACCGGTCGGATGTCCGTGCCGATCATTCCAACACGACCTGGGAGATGAAAATGACTTGTCAGAACTGACGGAATCCAGATTGGATGCTCGATTTGAGCTCGGCGCTCAAAAGATCATTTTATAAATACACTTAGTTTAAATGAACTGCCAAATCGGGTCCGGGGGTCTAAAACCTTAAATACCAGTTGGATGGTAGTGTCGATCATTCCAACACGACTTGGTAGATGAAAGTGACTTGTCAGAACAGACGGAATCCAAATCGGATGCCCAGTTTGAGCTCGGCGCTCAAAAGTTCATTTTCAAAATACACTTAGTTTAAATGAACTGTCAAGTCGGGTCCGGGGGTCTAAAACTTGAAATAACAGTCGGATGGCCGTGCCGATCTTTCCAACATGACCTAGGAGATGAAAGTGACTTGTCAGAACTGACGGAATCCAAATCGGATGCCCGGTTTGAGCTCGGCGCTCAAACGTTCATTTTAAAAATACACTTAGTTTAAATGAACTGTCAGGTCGGGTCTGGGGGTCTAAAACCTGAAATATCAGTCGGATGCCGATCATTCCAGCACGACTTGGGAGATTAAAGTGACTTGTCAAAACTGACGGAATCTAAATCGGATGTCCGGTTTGAGCTCGGCGCTCAAAATTTCATTTTCAAAATACACTAAGTTTAAATGAACTGCCAAGTCCGGTCAGGGGGTCTAAAACTTGAAATACCGATCGGATGGCTATGCCGATCATTCCAACACAACCTGGGAGATGAAAGTGACTTGTCAGAACTGACGGAATCCAAATCGGATGCCCGGTTTGAACTCGGCGCTCAAAAGTTCATTTTTAAAATACACTTAGTTTAAATGAACTGCCAAGTCGGGTCCGGGGGTCTAATACTTGAAATACCGGTCGGATGGCCGTGCCGATCGTTCCAACATGACCTGGGAGGTGAAAGTGACTTATCAGAACTGACGAAATCTAAATCGGATGCCCGGTTTGAGCTCGACGCTCAAAAGTTCATTTTCTAAATACACTTAGTTTAAATGAACTTCCAAATCGGGTCCGGGGGTCTAAAATCTGAAATACCGGTCGGATGGCCATGCCGATCATTCCAACATGACCTAGGAGATGAAAGTGACTTTTCAGAATTGACGGAATCCAGATCGGATGCCCGGTTTGAGCTCGGCGCTCAAAAGTTCATTTTCTAAATACACTTAGTTTAAATGAACTGCCAAATCGGGTCCGGGGGTCTAAAACCTGAAATACCGGTCGGATGACCATGTTGATCATTTCAACACGATCTGGGAGATGAAAGTGACTTTTCAGAACTGATGGAATCCAAATCGGATGTCCGGTTTGAGCTCGGCGCTCAAAATTTCATTTTCAAAATACACTTAGTTTAAATGAACTGCCAAGTCGGGTCCGGGAGTCTAAAACTTGAAATACCGGTCGAATGGTCGTGCCCATCATTCCAACATGACCTGGGAGATGAAAGTGACTTGTCAGAACTGACGGAATCCAAATCGGATGTCCGGTTTGAGCTCGCCGCTCAAAAGTTCATTTTCTAAATACACTTAGTTTAAATGAACTGCCAAATCGGGTCCGGGGGTCTAAAACCTGAAATACCAGTCGGATGACCATGTTGATCGTTTCAACACAACCTGGAAGATGAAAGTGACTTGTCAGAACTTTCGGAATCTAAATCGGATGCCCGGTTTGAGCTCGGCGCTCAAAATTTCATTTTCAAAATACACTAAGTTTAAATGAACTGCCAAGACGGGTCCGGGGGTCTAAAACTTGAATTACCGGTTGGATGGTCGTGCCGATCATTCCAACACGACCTGAGAGATGAAAGTGACTTGTCAGAACTGACGGAATCCAAATCGGATTCCCGGCTTGAGCACGGCGCTCAAAAGTTCTTTTTCTGAATACACTTAGTTTAAATTAACTGCTAAATCGGGTCCGGGGGTCTAAAACATGAAATACCGGTCGGATGGCCGTGCCGGTTGTTCCAACACAACTTGGGAGATGAAAGTGACTTGTCAGAACTGACGGAATCCAGATCGGATACCCGATTTGAGCTCGACGCTCAAAAGTTTTATTTTCTAAATACACTTAGTTTAAATGAACTGTCAAATCAGGTCCGGGGGTCTAAAATCTGAAATACCAGTCGGATGACCGTACCGATCGTTCCAACATGCCTGGGAGATGAAAGTGACTTGGCAGAACTGACAGAATCTAAATCGGATGTCTGGTTTGAGCTCGGCACTCAAAATTTCATTTTCAAAATACACTTTGTTTAAATGAACTGTCAAGTTGGGTCCGGGAGTCTAAAACTTAAAATATCGATCGGATGGCCGTGCCAATCATTCCAACACTACCTGGGAGATGAAAGTGACTTTTCCGAACTGACGAAATCTAAATCGGATGCCCGGTTTGAGTTTGGCGCTCAAACGTTCATTTTCAAAATACACTTAGTTTAAATGAACTCTCAAGTCAGGTCCGGGGGTCTAAAATTTGAAATACTAGTTGGATGGCCGTGCCGATCATTCTAACACGAGCTGGGAGATGAAAGTGGCTTGTCAAAACTGACGGAATCCAAATCGGATGCCCGGTTTGACCTCGGCGCTCAAAATTTCATTTTCAAAATACACTTAGTTTAAATGAACTGCCAAGTCGGGTCCGGGGGTCTAAAACCTGAAATACCGGTCGGATGTCCGTGCCGATCATTCCAACACGACCTGGGAGATGAAAGTGACTTGTCAGAACTGACGGAATCCAGATCGGATGCTCGATTTGAGCTCGGCGCTCAAAAGATCATTTTATAAATACACTTAGTTTAAATGAACTGTCAAATCGGGTCCGGGGGTCTAAAACCTTAAATACCAGTTGGATGGTCGTGCCGATCATTCCAACACGACTTGGTAGATGAAAGTGACTTGTCAGAACTGACAGAATCCAAATCGGATGCCCAGTTTGAGCTCGGCGCTCAAAAGTTCATTTTCAAAATACACTTAGTTTAAATGAACTGCCAAGTCGGGTCCGAGGGTCTAAAACTTGAAATACCAGTCGGATGGCCGTGCCGATCATTCCAACACGACCTGGGAGATGAAAGTGACTTGTCAGAACTGACGGAATCCAAATCGGATGCCCGGTTTGAGCTCGGCGCTCAAACGTTCATTTTAAAAATACACTTAGTTTAAATGAACTGTCAGGTCGGGTCCGGGGGTCTAAAACCTGAAATACCAGTCGGATGCCGATCATTCCAGCACGACTTGAGAGATGAAAGTGACTTGTCAAAACTGACGGAATCTAAATCGGATGCCCGGTTTGAGCTCGGCGCTCAAAATTTCATTTTCAAAATACACTTAGTTTAAATGAACTGCCAAGTCGGGTCCGGGGGTCTAAAATTTGAAATACCGGTCGGATGGCTGTGCCGATCATTCCAACACGACCTGGGAGATGAAAGTGACTTGTCAGAACTGACGGAATCCAAATCGGATGCCCGGTTTGAACTCGCCGCTCAAAAGTTCATTTTCTAAATACACTTAGTTTAAATGAACTGCCAAATCGGGTCCGGGGGTCTAAAACCTTAAACACCGGTCGGATTACCGTGTTGATCGTTTCAACACAACCTGGGAGATGAAAGTAACTTGTCAGAACTGACGGAATCCAAATCGGATGCCCGGTTTGAGCTCGACGCTCAAAAGTTCATTTTCTAAATACACTTAGTTTAACTGAACTGCCAAATCGGGTCCGAGGGTCTAAAACCTGAAATACCGGTCGGATGACCGTGCTGATCATTTCAACACGATCTGGGAGATGAAAGTGATTTTTCAGAACTGATGGAATCCAAATCGGATGCCCGGTTTGAGCTCGGCGCTCAAAATTTCATTTTCAAAATACACTTAGTTTAAATGAACTGCCGAGTCGGGTCCGGGGGTCTAAAACTTGAAATACCGGTTGGATGGCCGTGCCAATCATTCCAACACGACCTGCGAGATGAAAGTGACTTGTCAAAACTGACGGAATCCAAATCGGATGTCCGGTTTGAGCTCGCCGCTCAAAAGTTCATTTTCTAAATACACTTAGTTTAAATGAACTGCCAAATCGGGTCCGGGGGTCTAAAACCTTAAATACCGGTCGGATGACCGTGTTGATTGTTTCAACACAACCTGGGAGATGAAAGTGACTTGTCAGAACTGACGGAATCCAAATCGGATGCCCGGTTTGAGCTCGGCGCTCAAAATTTCATTTTCAAAATACACTTAGTTTAAATGAACTGCCAAGTCGCGTCCGGGGGTCTAAAACTTGAAATGTCGGTCGGATGGCCGTGCCGATCGTTCCAACACAACTTGGGAGATAAAAGTGACTTGCCAGAACTGACGGAATCCAAATCGGATGCCCAGTTTGAGCTCGGCGCTCAAAAGTTCATTTTCAAAATACACCTGGGAGATCAATGTGACTTGTCAGAACTGACGGAATCCAAATCGGATGTCCGATTTGAGCTCGGCGCTCAAAAGTGCATTCTCCAAATGTAATTAATTTAAATACTGTTTCAAGCTAGTAGTTGATGTATAAAATCTACCGTTATCAATTTGATATGTTTGATTTCAATTAATGCTAATTTCTTCGCACTAATTTTTTTATCTATGAATGATTGTTATTATTTTTTTAATGTAGGGGGATCCTTCTGCGGGCGGCGACAGAGGAGATGAGCAGGACAAGGAGGATATGGATGATGTACCGGATATTTCTTGATGTTTGATGATATTCAGACGGATCAGCAGGGTTGATGTGTTTTTTTGGTGGTATTTATTTGATCAGTATGGTGTTGAGTTTTTTTTTTTCGGTGGTGTTTATTTGATCAGCATGGTGTTGAGTTTTTTTTCCGGTGGTGTTTATTTGATCAGCATGGTGTTGAGTTTTTTTTCGGTGGTGTTTATTTGATCAGCAGGTTCCCAATATTTTTTTTCAGCAAGATATTTCTTGATGTTTATTTGTGATCCAACAGGTTTTTTAGAATAATTTAAGATTTTTTTTAAAAAATAAATTTTTACATTTCAGACGGATTTTCAGACGGTATTTGAGACGAAAATTATTTGTCTGAAATTTCATACGAACGGTTGAGCTAACCGTCGTATAATCCGTCTGAAATTCAGACGGTATTTGAGACGAAATATATCCGTCTGAAATTTCAGAAAAAATAAATTTTTACATTTCAGACGGATTTTTAGACGACATTTGAAACGAAAATTATCCGTCTGAAATTTCAGACAAACGGTTGAGCTAACCGTCGTATAATCCGTCTGAAATTCAGATGGTATTTGAGACGCAATATATCCGTCTGCAATTTCAGACGAACCCGTCGTAATATCCGTCTGAAATTCAGACGGCTTTCTCACCACTTTTCGGACGGCATTTTGACAGTTTTAAATTCAGACGGAATTAAGGACAGACGGTATTTCAGACGGAAAATATCTCGTATGAAATTCAGTCGGAATATGTGACTGAATTAAAACTGTCTGAAATTTTATTTTCAGAGCATTTCAGACGGAAAATGGAACTGTCACAAATTTGTGACTAAGAATATCAGACGGCCTAATTCCGTCTGAAATCCATCGGAAATCCGTTACAAACGTGTTTTGTGATGGATTTTCAAACGGATCTGAGACGGATTCTGGCCGTCTGAAATCCTGATTTTTCTGGTTGTGTCAGATAATTTGAGCGCCGAGTACAAATCAGAAATTCGATTTGGATTCCGTTAACTCTCATATGTCACTCTCATCTCTTCGATCGTGTTGGAACAATGTAAAGGGCTATCATGCTCGCCAGCATCTGTGATAGGCACAACTCTTGAGCTGTGAACTAAACTACGAGTTGGAAGTCCACCTCTGCTAGGAGGATGTCTCAACTGTTGCCTGTAGAATTGGAGTGGCCTGTGAAGGTGCCGGTCTCGGTGGGGGATGAACCTTAGGAAGATGCTATCACCTCACCCGCGTTCATGTTTTGGCCAAAACCATACATCTGGCCTTTCTTCAGTGGGCCAGTTGCCCTTGTCCATGCTACAACATCTAGCACTGGATGTTACTTGGTGTCCTCCCCGTACTTCTCTATCATCTCTCTCTCGTATGGCTCCTGCAAATTGAGTCAAAAAAATAGTAAATTTCATGTTAATCATTCATATTTGAAACGAAAAAAATTATGTATGTAGATAAACTTACCGCCACCTCTCAGCATCTAGGTCTCACATACTCGTTTGTCCCCTTCTTCTTATGGGTGCACTCATACACCTCCTAGAACGACGGGGGATGTTTGAGGTCCATTTCTTATTTTACAAATCATAGAAATTAATTGAATTAGAAATTAAATATGAAAGAAATATGAAAAAATTAGAAATATTACTTACCAATCTATGCTTTTGGGTCCCGATACTGATGGACCCACTCGTATATGCATTCACCTCTGGCACTTTTGCACGATTTTCTCACCTCGGTGGACATTTTTTGCCACCCCTCCTCAGCCCATTTGTTATACATCCCCTCCTAAAACTCCTTCCTAAACCAAATAAGGTCGTGAGCCTTCCGGCAGTTGGTGTCTATTAATTAGGCTCCTAAAATCCTTCTTCACCTTTTCCCGGGCATTATATAACGTCTGGATGCATCGTTCTTTCAAGGTCCGCGTCTAGACTCTCTGAGCTCTGGCCTTGTCCGAGATGCTCTTGAATCGATAGGCCCGCTGCAAAAAAAAAAAAGTTTACGCTATTAGTCAGTATATTGAAATCAAGAGCTGGGAAAGGTATAATTTAAATGATTAAATTGCATACCCTGAACATCTCGAACATCGATTGTCGGATATCCCTCGGGAAAGTCTTCCACTCTATGATTGGCCATGGAATGTGTTATTCAAGCAGCTCAGTAATATTATGAGTCACCCTGATGGACAAAAATCGCTTTCTGCAATTACCGATGTTATAATTGTATTATATAATTGACAGATATATAATGAACATAATTCATGAAATATATTTACCCTTTTGGGCCATCCTCGATATAGATGACCTCACAATCATCATTGATCCTCAAGGCATCCTCGTGTACGCTACCGGCCTTATCAGTCAGTTGGGTGATCAAACAACATCTGAACGCATGGCCTGGATACTTAAATATAGAGAGTCGCACTGACCAAACATGCTCTCTTCATCATCATTATGAGGAGGTCGAGTAAGTTTGTATCTTGAGTTTAAAATACATCAAATAAAATTTTGATATTTCTTCCATAATGTATGCCTCACTAATTGAACGCTCAACTTTCGCCTTGTTGCGAACCTTATTTTTCAAATCATGCATACACCTATGGCAATAGTTCAATTAAAAATCACATATATATTGTACAGATGTAGCAATTGTAAGAAAAATTATTAAGATAAATATACCTCTCAAATGGATACATCCATCGAAATTGTGCTGGCCTACCAATTTTAGCTTTGTACGGCAAATAGATGATCAAGTACTTCATCACATCAAAAAATATAGGAGAAAATATCTTCTTCAATTTGAAAATTGTTGTCAACACATTCTCTTCGATAGTTTGCATATCTTGAAGTCTAAAGTATGATGCGCATAAAATCTTGAAGAAGTGACTTAACTCTGTGAAAGCTCCCCATATAGACTTTGGCAGTAAGTCACGAAATATAAGGGGCATTAGCCTCTCCAAGAACACATGGCAACCGTATGGCAACCGTGGTTTTTTAGTCCATATATTATTTTTCATTAACATTCAAATAACGAGCAATGTCAGACATGTATCTATCTAGGATTCTCAACTGTTTAGGCCATTGACACACTTTCTTGATCTGTTCGTCCCCAAGCACGTAAGTTACTTTATGTTTAATAACTTTTCCATTTCTATTTTGTAGTTCTAGCTCTGGATGTTTACAAACATTTTCAAGTCCAAGCGCACTTTGACATTATCCTTTGTTTTACCTTTTATGTCCATGAGGGTGTTAAATATGTTATCAAAGGTATTCTTTTCAACATGCATAACAGCCAGGTTGTGCTATATACAAGAGGGGTTAACTAGTAAGATAATTTCCAAAATATGCTTTTTTTCACCCAGTTGTGGTCATTTCCAAATCTAGGGAGTTGTCGTTTGCTGTAGGACAACTGTGCTATGTTTGGCAAGTATTGCACCTATTCTGTCATTTGTCAATCAGACAACCGATCTAAATCTACTTCATCCAATTCAATATTGTTCTTGTGAAATGTGTCTTTTTACCTTCAGAAAGGATAGTCACTTAGTAGAAACAGTTGGTGACAATCAAACCAACATGACTTCTCACCATGTTTCAGTATAAATGATTTGGTATCCTCCATATAGTAGGGACAATCTAACTTCCCATGTGTACTCCAACTAAATAACATTATATATGCAAGGAAATCACTTATCATCCACATCAATGCAGCCTTCATGGTGAGATTTTACTTTCTAAATACATTATAAATAAAAACACCGTCAGTCTACAACATTTCAGCTCATCGATCAATGGCCTGAAGTATATGTCCAAGTTTTTCCTAAGATTTTTTGGACCAAGAATCACTAAATGTAAAAATAGATTCTCTCGTTTTATGCACATGCTTCGTAAAATATTGTATGGTGTCACAAATACTGGCCAACAAGAATAATGAGCTGTTGAACCTCCATATGAACCTCCATATGGATTGAACCCATTAGTGCACAAATGAAGTGTCACATTCTGCAACTCCAATGAGAAGATAAGATAAGCATGGTTGAAGTGAGTTCAAACTTCACTATCTGTAGGATGACTGATTATATATTCGTCACGACAAACCCTTTCATTATGCCATCTTATATGTCGAGCCGTCTTTGAGGACATATATAACCACTGAAGTCTGGGCGTCAGAGGAAAGTACCACAATAACTTGTAAGGTACATCCTTTTATTTCCTATTGCCCCCTCTCTTAGGTTTGAATTGAGCAACATTATAAATGGAACAAGATGCCTTCTATGCATCCTCTTTGTAATACAACGTATAATGATTAAAACATACATCAATTTTCACATATCCAAGCCCTATCTCATTGACCATCATCTTTGCACGGTAGAAATTTTCATGCAACTACTCGTCTCAAGACAACATACTATTGATGGCGAGAAAGAGACAGTCAAAATAGCTCTCATTGATGTTAAATTCATGCTTCAAATTCAACAATTGTGAGACTGCGCACAACTGAATGCGATTTTGACAACCATCCTACAATGACTCACTAGCGTCCCTTAATAATTGGTAAAATCTTTTAACTATCTTGTTCGACGATTCTTCATTGTATCCTTGTTCCTAATCAACATTAAATCCAAGATCAATCGCAGAACGTAATTGAAGATCACCCGCATCTAAAATCACATCCACGTACATATTTATGCCTTCAAAATTAGTAGTCTCATACGACCAAGCACCCTTACCATGACACACCCAGTTTGTATAGCTTTGCACAAACTTTTTTGTACAGATGATGTTGTACCTCCCATGGTGAAACTCACTTCAAGTTCCTACAAATTGAATAAGGACATCAGATCTGACCCTCGCAATCTACTTCTACTCTTGGATTTCTCAATGGAAAATGAATAAACCCTTCGACTCCATCTTTAAACTCATCAGACACCACCTGACTAACTATTCTATGATACATCCATGAACGATCTACAGACATTTTTCTTGCACCCACTTAATGTTAATTACTGAACCTATATGTAATACCCCAATTTATTAACCAATAAAATTTTTGAGAAAATTTATAAAGAATTAATTAGAAAATCTTTAATAAATAGAATAAGTTAAATTTTGACTATTTTATAAAAATCTATAAAATTTAGAATCTTGTAGAGGATAAAACGTTTAACAATAGTATTTTCTATGACCGGCCCAAATAAAATCCGTAACTAGGCCGAATTAACTGGTTAAGGCCCAAATATACACTTAATCTAATTGGACCTTAAAACGTGAAATTTGAGCCCAATACCCGATCATCTAGGCTGAGATCGGATCCAAATGAAAGGCTAGGATGAGAGGATCATTTCCCCTCTTAGTTCTCCTTGAAACCCTAACCCTAGAGAGCAAATTTTTGTTAGAAGGCGGCGGCCAACCCTATCCGCGCGGTTTGCGCACGTCCAACTTGATTGGACTCTATCTCCGCGAATAGAAGACTCTAGACCTCGTATGACCTATAAAAATGACCCTTGTCAACCCTAGTTTCGTTTGGGTGCTGTGGCGGCCGACGAGGATCATGGACGAAGGAGAATTCTGACGATCACTGGCGGGTGTTCTTAGCGCGTCGTCGTCCCTTCTTCTTCCTTCTTCCTCCGTTTAAGGTAGGTTATAACAAGTCAAACCTTAAGTAGCATATATGGTTAGAACCAGCATCGAGTGATCTTTCTATTGAAGGCAAAAGCCCTAAAAGTTACTTAGTATCTTGCGAGAATTTTAGGGTTTAGTAGAAGCATGTCACATCTAGGATTATACTTGTTTCATCTCATTTTCACTAGGGATTTCAGGCACTAAAGATTAAATTGAGCATGCTATATTGTAAAACTTTTTGTGCTCTTTCTTTTGAATCCAAAAGCCCTAATTTTTATGCTCCATGCTGTGCGTATTTAGTAATCTATTGTAACCCTATCCAACTCGCCGGAGGCGGGCAGGGCGAAAGGGGGCTTGACTGTTTCTGACTTGCGCGGCCTTGCGATAGACCGCCCAACCTGGTTAGGCGGCATATTTTTGACTATTTATGTGCTTATGTTCTGGGAAGCGCGGCATGACCTCAACCGCCCTTCTATCAGGCGGCCAGTGATTGACCGTTCGTCTTCCCCAGCGGCTCATTACCGACCGCTCATTTCCAGCAGGCCTTCGGACCTGAGGGGGATAAACGGCCTGTCGTGCGACTGCCGAGGAGGATGAAAGGTCCCTACTGGACCGTCCATCTTGACAGAATTGATTAAATTATCTTTCTTGCATGACTTATGATAGTAGATTAGTGGTTAAATATAAGTTAGCAACATGCATAAAAACCATGGAAAATTTTAACGGTAAATGATTATAAACTCTTGCTGATTTATTCATCTTGACCTTGGATCATCTTCTTTAATGAATGTTAAAATTAATCATGATTCATTATTAATTGAAAATTTTATTAGGATTGTTTGACAGTCGTTCTACTACGGTAGAATTGGCTGACCGCATTACTGGTTTCTGCTGATTTACTAGCCCCATTTTCTTGTAATGGTTGGGACTCTCCGCTGGATATTCCTTCCGTCGGACTAGGACCTCCATTACGGGACCTCCGTAAGCCCCCGCGAGCCTGGGATTCCCACTAGGATGCCGGGTAGGTTATACCACCAAGACCTGAACCTGTTAACGCGATAGGACCGCTTGAATTTATCGTGTTGTGAGCCACGGATCACTTTGGACCGACTGAGTCTTGCGTGGCCGGAAACGGACCGTTCAACTCAGTGGGCGGTCCAGTATGAACCGTTCATCCCTGGCCCAGTGCCAATTTTGTTGGTCGATTAACCTTGTTCTATCTTCGACCAAAACTTATTTTGATCGACCCAATAAGCCATAGGTTAACCAGTGGAGAGTGGGCTGGACTTAGTTCAGTTCTGCCCCACCTCTGACAGCCCGGAGCCAAATTAGGTGGATTCTAGTTATTTAAGTCAAGTCCAGTTGAGCGGACTAGATTGGACCGTCCGTGATCTTGAGCGGACCCTATTGGACCGTTTGTCCCGGAAGCGGCCCAATACTGCCCGTTTATCTTGTTCGTGAGCTTCATGTCTTTCTGGCCCTGTACGGCCCATCCATGACCATTCATTATATATAAAAAGCCCATTTAGGACCGTTCTTCTTTGAGCGGCCCACAGTGGTCCGTCTATTCCTTGAACTCATGGTGGCTGATTCTCAGCCCAATTTCTCTGTGTGCGGCCCACATGTGACCGTACAATTGCTTGAGCGGCCCAGTGAGAACCGCGTATCATCCAGAACCACTTTTTCCCATTTTTATGATATTGAATCCAAGAACCTATTGGTTCTTGATAACTTGAACTTTCTGGGTAAAGTTTTGCTTCGACTTATCCTTAGGTCTTTCTGAGGAAAGTTCTATCTTGATTAATTGGCCATTGACTTGATTAATGTCTAGACATAACTTTTGATCTTGGATCCTTTAAATCAATGCCAACGCATCATAAGGGCTCGGTCTGGTCCTGGGAGGAGCGCCCGAAAAGTACTTGTGTCCCGGGGAGTTTGAATGACATGATGAGGCATTGCACCGAGTGCATGACTAGCGTGATGTCTATGACAATAATCTCTTACTTGGAGTTTTCTTGACTTGGTTAAATCTTGCTTGTTGGCCAATTTCCAGTTTTCATTACATCCCTGATCTTGTACATTATCTACTTATGTCATTCGTTATATCGTTGTTTTCTTTTCGCACAATTAATGTAAATAATTGGTTAATTACTTAAACTTGCCTGTTATTGTCTACTGAGCATTCGTTCACCTAGTTGTTTCCCCCTTTTCAGGTAGCTCAGGTGAGGACTCGCAGTCCGATAGGAACGGGCAAGAGTGACGATCATGGAGCGATCCAGTTAGAAGCCGTGAAGCTAGTCTTAGTTGTGGAGTCTAATTGTGTTATAGAGTGTGTTTGGAAGAGTTGTAAAAATTTGATTTTTCAGCAAATGTAATTGTGTTAAGTGTATGTTGGCAAAGATGATTAGTGAGTTTTGCATGGATTATTTAATTGTTAGTTAATGAATGGAATAATTTTTTGTTAATGGAGTTGTGTTGGCCTGTAAATCAACATATTATTATTATCACTGCTTGTTTCTACTGCTAGTCCTGATATTTCGCGTCGGGGTGTGACAATTAGGTGGTATCAGAGCCTAGGTTTCTAATATCCCTAGGTTATCTAAGTTCTAGGATTCTAAGTGTTAGTCATAGAACCTATACCTTTGTTATAAGTCTAAGGACCCAACCAAGTCAGATTTGGGTAGAGACTTGGGTTGAGTTAATAATTAAACTCTAAATTTTTTTTTCTCCTAAGTAAACTTAAGATGAATTATTTTCGTGTAGGACGTTCCGATGGCAGTTGACCGCGCGCAGTGGCGAGACATGCAACGAACTGTCCAAGGGCTTACGCGGGCCTTGTAGCAAGTGGCCCAAGGTGGAGCGGCAAATCATGGTCCTGGCGATCTGCATAGAAATTTTCGTGGGATGAATCCCCCACGTTTTGGAGGCTCGACCGATCCCGATTAGGCCGAGCATTGGCTTAATGAGATTGAGAAGATTTTCGAGGTGATGCAATGCAGCGACCAAGAGCATGTGCTTTTAACAACTTTTCAGTTGGAACGTGATGCTAGGACTTGGTGGGAAGCAGTAAAGGCGACCCTCGGTGATAGGCAAATCACGTGGAAGGAGTTTGAGGAATTCTTTAACAGTAAATACTTTTCTGACAGTGTCCAAGAAAAGAAAGCCGTTGAGTTTGCTACTCTGAAGCAGTGGAGTTTATCTGTGGCGGAGTATGAAGCTCAATTCTCTAGACTTTCTTGTTACGCCACTCACTTTATTTCCACTAAAAGATGAAGGCGAGGCATTTTCTCAATGGGCTGAAGTTCCATTATATTAACCAGTTGGCGCCGAAGGAGATTCAGACCTATGCAGAGATGGTAAGGAAGGCCCAGGTTTTAGAAGATACTTTGGAAATGACGGAGAAAATCTGTGGGAAGAATGTCAAGAAAGAACAACCTATCGGTTCCGGGAGTGCTAAACCCGGGAATAGCAAGAAGAGGTCTAATGGCGGGTCTCGTTCGTGGAAGGGGAAATTGCCAAAGAATGAAGACAAGAAACCTGGCCCTATTGTTCCATTCAAAGGCGTATGCAAGTATTGTGACCATCTCGGTCACAAGATGGAAGAGTGCTGGCGCAAGCTGGGCGCCTGTTTGCGTTGCGAGAGTAGGGATCACCGCATTCCGGAGTGTCCTCTTTTATCCGAGCAAGCTACCCCGACCAAACCTCAAGGCAGCAAGAAGCAGCAGGGCAAGCTCCAGGCCCTACAGGAAGATGATGCAGGCACCACCGAGGAGGGTGGACTCGTTGAAGGTACCCTTATTATTCATGACAAGCCAGCTTTTGTTCTTTTTGATACCAGTGCCACTCATTCATTTGTTTCACGGAAATTTGCTAAGTCATTAGCTGTGAAGTCGGTTTTGATGAATTCCCCATTAGAGATATCAACTCCTATTGGTTCTAGTTCAGCGATTAAGTATTTTTATCCTTCTAGCAAGGTCATGGTTAATGAACAGAATTTGCCGGCTGATTTAGTATGCATGGATATGAAAGACTATGATGTTATTCTAGGAGCAGATTGGTTGGCTAAGCATGAGGCCAATGTTCATTGTAGTTCCAGTTCTGTGTCTTTTTTTAGACACCCTGGACTTTCTTTTATAGGGGTTAGGCACCATAAGTCTGTGCCACTTATTTCGGCCCTCTGAGCTGATAAGTTGATGAGGAGAGGATGTCAGGCCTTCCTAGCCTTTGTTTATGTGACCCCTGAGAAGAAGATTGAGATTCAAGATATTCCTATTGTATGAGATTTTTTGGATGTTTTTCCTGAGGAATTGCCAAGACTTCCACCGGAGAGAGAAGTTATCTTTTCTATTGATTTGATTCCTAGCGCGACCCCTGTTTCTAAGGCTCTTTATCGTATGTCTCCTGCGGAGTTGAGGGAATTAAAGTAGCAGTTAATGGAATTACTTGAGAAGGGGTTCATTCGTCCAAGTACATCCCCGTGGGGAGCTCCAGTGTTATTTGTAAGGAAAAAGGATGGTTCGATGAGGTTGTGTATTGATTACCGACAATTGAACTAGCTGACTATCAAGAATAAATATCCATTATCGAGGATTGATGAGTTATTTGATCAGATAGCAGGAGCTCAGTATTTTTCTAAGATTGATCTTCGATCAGGCTATCATCAGTTGCAGATTAAGGAGGAGAATATTTATAAGATGACTTTTTGTAGCAGGTATGGGTATTTTAAATTTGTTGCAATACCTTTTGGACTAACGAATGCACCTGCAGCTTTTATGCAGTTGATGAACAATGTGTTCCGGCCCTATCTTGATCAATGGGTCGTGATGTTTATTGATGACATTCTGATTTATTCCAAGAGTGAGGAAGAACATGCTGAACATTTGAGGATGGCGTTGCAGATATTGAGAAATCATCAGTTATACGCCAAGTTTAGCAAGTGTGAATTTTGGCTATCGGAGGTGTCCTTTCTAGGACATATCATTACGAAAGAAGGTATTTCTGTTGATCAGTCTAAGGTAGAGGTAGTAAAGAATTAGGATAGGCATACTAATGTAGTAGAAGTTAGAAGCTTTCTAGGCCTAGCAGGATATTACCGAAGGTTTATTAAGGATTTCTCCAAGATTGTGGTACCCTTAACAAGATTAACCCGCAAGGAGAACAAATTTTATTGGTCAAAGGATTGTGAGAGAAGCTTTCAGATTTTGAAGGAGTGTTTAACTACTGCCCCTATTCTAGCTTTACCCTCTGGAGAAGGAGGCTTTGTGGTTTACACTGATGCTTCAGGAATTGGTCTAGGTTATGTGCTTATGCAGCACGCGAGAGTTATAGCTTATTCTTCTAGGCAGTTAAGGAAGCATGAAGAGAACTATCCCGTCCACGATTTGGAACTAGCAGCAGTGGTGTTTGCCTTGAAGATATGGAGGCACTACTTGTATGGTGAGGCATTTACGGTATTTTCAGATCACAAGAGTTTGAAATATTTATTCTCTCAGAAAGAACTTAATATGAGGCAGAGAAGATGGTTGGAGTATCTAAAGGATTTTGACTTCTCCATAGAGTATCATCCCAGGAAGGATAATGTGGTGGCGGATGCCTTAAGCCGCAAGCCAATGGCTAAATTGTCAAGCCTCATGTTGCAAGAATGGAAACTGTTGAAGCAATTAGCCAGTTTAGATATTAATGTTGACAAGGACCGAGTTATGATTGCTCAGATTCAGCTTAAATCAGAATTATTGGTAAAAATCAAGTCCTTGCAAGATAATGACCCTGAGTTGGTAGAAATCAAGGAGAGCTTGAGTAGCAGACCTGAATTCATGATAGCTGATGATGGTAGATTATTGTTTCAAGGAAGGACTTGTGTACCTGATGTGGCCGAAGTTAAGAAAAAGATCCTCGAGGAAGCTCATAGATCTAGATATACCATTCATCCCGGAGGTATGAAGATGTTTAAGGATTTGAAAAGATCTTTCTGGTGGTCGAATATGAAAAAGGAAATTACAGAATTTGTGAATAGATGCTTGGTGTGTTAGCAAGTTAAGGCTGAGCATTTCAGACATTCAGGGAAGTTGAAACCACTAGACATACCTCAATAGAAGTGGGAGAGTATTGTCATGGATTTCATTATGGGTCTACCTAAGACCCGTAGTGGATTAGATGCAATTTGGGTTATCATTGACAGATTGACAAAGTCTGCTCATTTCTTATCTATCAAATCGAAGTGGACTGTTGATGTTTTAGCAGCTTTGTACATGAAGGAAGTGGTGCGACTCCATGGTATTCCGGTCAGTATTGTGTCTGATAGAGACCCCAGATTTACTTCACATTTTTGGTAAGGATTGTAAGAATCTTTGGGAACCCGTCTGAATTTTAGTACTGCTTTTCATTCACAAACAGACGGAAAGAACTAACCAGATAGTGGAAGATATGCTGAGAGCCTGCATGATTGATTTTGGAGGCAGTTGGAGTGATCACTTGGCCTTGATTGAATTTGCTTACAACAACAGTTATCAGTCCAGCAATCAGATGGCTCCATTTGAAGCTTTGTATGGAAGAAGTTGTCGGTCTCCATTATGTTGGAACGAGGTAGGCGAGAAGCAGTGGCTGGGACCATATCTTATTTCTGAATCGTCCAAGAATATTCGCATTATCAGAGATCGGTTGCAGGTAGTACAATCAAGATAAAAGAGTTATGCCGACAGCAGAAGAAGAGCTTTAGAATTCCAGGTTGGTGAACATGTGTTTTTGAAAGTTTCTCCTATGAGAGGGATTCGAAGGTTTGGCATTCAAGACAAACTAAGTCCAAGATATGTTGGTCCATTCGAGATTTTAGAAAGAGTGGGGGAGGTTGCATATCGTTTCGCACTACCACCTCAGTTATCTGGAGTACACAATGTCTTCCATGTGTCGATGTCGAGAAAATATGTGTATGACCCCACTCATGTCATTCAACATGCGGATCTTGAGTTAAAGGAAGATCTGACTTATGAAGATAGACCTATTAATATCCTGGATCGCAAGCAGCAGCAACTCAGGAACCGATCCATACCTATGGTCAAGGTGCAATGGAGTCGGCGTGAAACTGAAGAAGCTACTTGGGAGTCAAAAGAGACCATGCAAAAGTAGTATCCCAATTTGTTCTAGGTGAGTTCCACTCCCCATCGTGTTAAGTGTAGCGAATTTGGAGGACCAAATTCTTTAAAGTGGGAGAGGGTGTAATACCCCGATTTATTAACCAATAAAAAATTCTATAAAAATTTATAAAGAATTAATTAGAAAATCCTTAATAAATAGAATATGTTAAAATTTGACCAATTTATAAAAATCTGGAAAATTTAGAATCTTGTAGAGGATAAAACGTTTAACAATAGTGTTTTCTATGACCGGCCCAAATAAAATCCATAACTAGGCCGAATTAACTGGTTAAGGCCCAAATATACACTTAATCTAATTGGACCTTAAAACGCGAAATTTGAGCCCAATACCCAATCATCTAGGCTGAGACCGGATCCAAATGAAAGGCTAGGATGAGAGGATCGTTTCCCCTCTTAGTTCTCCCCGAAACCCTAACCCTAGAGAGCAAATTTTGGTTAGAAGGCGGCGGCCAACCCTATCTGCGCGGTTTGCGCACGTCCAACTTGATTGGACTCTATCTCTGCGAATAGAAGACTTTAGACCTCATATGACCTATAAAAATGACCCTTGTCAACCCTAGTTTCGTTTGGGTGCTGTGGCGGCCGACGAGGATCATGGACGAAGGAGAATTCCGACGATCACTAGCGGGTGTTCTTAGCGCATCGTCGTCCCTTCTTCTTCCTTCTTCCTCCGTTTAAGGTAGGTTATAACAAGTCAAACCTTAAGTAGCATATATGGTTAGAACCAGCATCGAGTGATCTTTCTATTGAATGCAAAAGTCCTAAAAGTTGCTTAATATCCTGCGAGAATTTTAGGGTTTAGTAGAAGCATGTCACATGTAGGATTATACTTGTTTCATCTCGTTTTCAGTAGGGATTTCAGGCACTAAAGATTAAATTGAGCATGCTATATTGTAAAACTTTTTGTGCTCTTTCTTTTGAATTCAAAGTCCTAATTTTTATGCTCCATGCTGTGCGTATTTAGTAATCTATTGTAACCCTAGCCAATACGCCGGAGGCGGGCAGGGCAAAAGGGGGCTTGACTGTTTCTGACTTGCGCGGCCTTGCGATAGACCGCCCAACCTGGTTAGGCGGCATATTTTTGACAGTCTATGTGCTTATGTTCTGGGAAGCGCGGCATGACCTCAACCGCCCTTCTATCAGGCGGCCAGTGATTGACCGTTCGTCTTCCCTAGCGGCTCATTACCGACCGCTCATTTCCAGCAGGACTTCGGACTTGAGGGGGATAAACGGCCTATCGTGCGACCGCTGAGGAGGATAAAAGGTCCCTACCGGACCGTCCATCTTGACAGAATTGATTAAATTATCTTTCTTGCATGACTTATGATAGTAGATTAGTGGTTAAATATAAGTTAGCAACATGCATAAAAACCCTGGAAAATTTTAACGGTAAATGATTATAAACTCTTGCTGATTTATTCATCTTGACCTTAGATCATCTTCTTCAATGAATGTTAAAATTAATCATGATTCATTATTAATTGAAAATTTTATTAGGATTGTTTGACAGTCGTTCTACTCCGATAGAATTGGCTGACCGCATTACTGGTTTCCGTTGATTTACTAGCCTCATTTCCTTGTAATGGTTGGGACTCTCCGCTGGATATTCCTTCCGTTGGACTAGGACCTCCATTACGTGACCTCCGTAAGCCCCCGCGAGCCTGGGATTCCCACTAGGATGCCGGGCAGGTTGTACCACCAAGACCTGAACCTGTTAACGCGATCGGACCGCTTGAATTTATCGTGTTGTGAGCCACGGATCACTTTGGACCGACTAAGTCTTGCGCGGCCGAAAACGGACCGTTCAACTCAGTGGGCGGTCCAGTATGAACCGTTCATCCCTGGCCCAATGCCAATTTTGTTGGTCGATTAACCTTGTTCTATCTTCGACCAAAACTTATTTTGATCGACCCAATAAGCCCTATGTTAACCAGTGGAGAGTGGGCTGGACTTTGGTTCAGTTCTGCCCCACCTCTGACAGCCCGGAGCCAAATTGGGTGGATTCTAGTTATTTAAGTCAAGTCCAGTTGAGCGGACTGCATTGGACCGTCCGTGATCTTGAGCGGACCCTATTGGACCGTTTGTCCCTGAAGCGGCCCAATACTGCCCGTTTATCTTGTTCGTGAGCTTCATGTCTTTCTGGCCATGTACGGCCCATCATTGACCGTTCATTATAATTAAAAGGCCCATTTAGGACCGTTCTTCTTTGAGCGGCCCACAGTGGTCCGTCTATTCCTTGAACTCATGGTGACTGATTCTCAGCCTAGTTTCTCTGTGTGCGGCCCACATGTGACCGTACAATTGCTTGAGCGGCCCAGTGAGAACTGCGTATCATCCAGAACCAGTTTTTCCTGTTGTTTATGATATTGAATCCAAGAACCTATTGGTTCTTGATAACTTGAACTTTCTGGGTAAAGTTTTGCTTTGACTTATCCTTAGGTCTTTCTGAGGAAAGTTATATCTTGATTAATTGGCCATTGACTTGATTAATGTCTAGACATAACTTTGGATCTTGGATCCTTTAAATCAATGCCAACGCATCATAAGGGCCCGGTCTGGTCCTGGGAGGAGCGCCCGAAAAGTACTTGTGCCCCGGGGAGTTTGAATGACATGGTGAGACATTGCACCGAGTGCATGACTAGCGTGATGTCTATGACAATAATCTCTTACTTGGAGTTATCTTGACTTGGTTAAATCTTGCTTGTTGGCCAATTTCCAGTTTTCGTTATATTCCTGATCTTGTACATCGTCTACTTATGTTATTCGTTATATCGTTGTTTTCTTTTCGCACAATTAATGCAAATAATTGGTTAATTAATTAAACTTACCTGTTATTACCTACTGAGCGTTCGCTCACCTAGTTGTTTCCCCCTTTTCAGGTAGCTCAGGTGAGGACTCGCAGTCCGATGGGAACGGGCAAGAGTGACGATCATGGAGCGATCCAGTTAGAAGCCGTGAAGCTAGTCTTAGTTGTGGAGTCTAATTGTGTTATAGAGTGTGTTTGGAAGAGTTGTAAAAATTTGATTTTTTTCAGCAAACGTAATTGTGTTAAGTGGATGTTGGCAAAGACGATTAGTGAGTTTTGCATGGATTATTTAATTGTTAGTTAATGAATGGAATGATTTTCTGTTAATGGAGTTGTGTTGGCCTGTAAATCAACATATTATTATTATCACTGCTTGTTTCTACTGCCAGTCCCGATATTCCGCGTCGGGGCGTGACACTATAAGAATCACATTCTTAAAAATAAACCCGAGTCTTTCATTACATCGTTCGATGCAGACAATTTGAATATGAATATATTCTTATTTAGATTATCACTTTTTAACCTATCCACGAAGATTTGATCGCACGATCACTTATTATATGCGTTGTACGATTTACTGAAAATTTCGGCAGTATCTTCCCACACTTTTACGGTATACCAAAATATTTATGGATTAAGAAATTTTTTTAAACACTTATTAGTAAGTGGTTAAGAAAATACTGAAAATTAATAAAGGTATACCAGAGGAGAGTGAGAAGATGCAACTAAAATTTTCAACAAAGCGTACAAGCATATATAGTAAATGACCACCTAAGTGCGATCAAACATTCATAGACTGTCCGAATGGGATAATTCAATACTTTGTGTTAGATATATAAGTTCTCATCTAAAAGATAAGAACAAACACATCAATCACAAAGTCATGAGTGTGTAGGTTCATTGATATAGACTTAACACACTCTTTCTAATGTGTGTGTAATGTTAGGTTGCACCTACACACCTTAGCTCACATGGAACATCCCATCTGATTAGAAAACATCTAATTAACTCATCTACCACATATTAGAGATGGAAATAAATCTCTCACAAAAACATATATGCAATTCTTTGCGACAGATTTGTTTTTCGTCACAAATTCATCACAGATGAGTTTCATGTTACGACGGAAAAATATTTCGTCGCTAAACCCTCGTTGTTTTGAGACAGTTCTGTGATGAAGAAATTTTCCTCACAAATTTACTCCTAAACCTAGTTTAGCGACAGGTCTTTTTGTTTGTTAATGTTGATCTATCGAGAAAATTGTGTGGCAAAATATGTCATTAGTTGCACGTTTTCTTGGAGAGAATGCATAAAGATAGCGTTTCATATTGCGTATCGGGTTATGTGACTTGTATTGGGTGGGTTGTCTGAGACAATTAGTTAGCATCTCCTGTCATACTTCTGATATCATTTTCCAGTTCAGAAATCAATTGTTTTCCACCCAAGTTTTTTTGAGGATTTATTTTCTGTCTCTGTCATTATCATTATAAATGATCGTGAGAATGTGCTAACACGTTACCGCTTACTCGTTACAGGGCCTTATTCCATCAGCATTCAATGGAAATGTATTATAGTTAGAATGTTATAAGTTAAGGTGAAAACACAATGAAACATTGTAACATGTTAGCTATGGCTGTCAATGGGCCGGGCCCGGGCCGAGCTTAGGTTGACCTGACCCGGGCCCGACTTATCAAGAGTAAGGCCCCTAGCCCGGCCCGGGCCCGACCTATGTCGGGCCGGGCCGGGTCGGACCCGACATTGTGTAAAAAAATCAAAACCCGACTAAGGTCTGGCCCGGCCCGGCCCGACTACTTAAATAAAATAATAAAAATAATAAAAATTAATAGATTTAATACTATAAAACTTATAATCTCACTAAATAAATTAAAATTTTGATATTAATTACATAATTTATGTGAAAAGAGAATTTTAAAATTTCTAATTAAGTAAAATAACATAAGTTTGACTAAATAATTTTTAAAATTTAAAGTGAGAATAAAAAAGGGATCGGGCCGGGCCGGCCCGCGGGCCGAACTCAAAGCCCGGCCCGCGAGTCTAGTCGGGCCGGGCTTTTAGGCCCGACTAAAAATCCGCGGACCTAAAAAGACCTTGCGGCCCGGCCCGAAATCGCGCCAAGCCCGCGGACCTGTCGGGCCGGCCAGGCCCATTGACAGCCCTAATGTTAGCATGTATTGACGGCCGCTAACGACAATGAATAAAAAATAAGTTCACGTAAAAACGTGGGGGCAGAAAAATACTTTAATTTTCCAACTGACACAGAAATAATGTCAGATGTGTGCCAGAGATGCTAATTACTTGCGCCTTAAATATGAAACGGTCGTCTCTTCGCCTAGGAAATTGTTGGTGTCTGGCTGATCTCTTTAAGTTGCGAGGAAACTCTAATCGAAGTTTTCACACAAGTCACAACTAGGAGCAGGTAAGTGGCACTGCCGTGTCGGTTCCACAACATTTTGTTGATTCTGTGTCGCTTTTCCCTCCCTCGGTTGCAACGCCTTAGCATGCAGGGATGGTGTTCGACATCTGGCCTCTTACCTGCATACCATGTGAGCAGTATGTTGCCTTAACAAGCAAGAAACGCCATGTCATGCAAGGATGGTGTGCGAAGCCTGGCCTCTACTGCTCACTTGGTATCTTTGTTTTAACCACGAAGAGAACCCTTGCTACCATGCCCGTGGCCGACTTACAGTCCCCACGCACTACTCTCCCCCTCGATCCTATCTTTAACATCAAAGCGCGCTGTTGCCTATTTATTATATTGCATTACACTTCGCGTAAAGATACGTTAATGATTCATATATTTATCCTCTAAAAAACTCTTCCCTCTCCTCTCCCCCTCTTACTGCTGCGACTTCCTGTTATTAAGTTAAAGTAGATTAGATTAGGAGTTTCAAAGAAGACGCAATTCAGATATCCATGCAAGCGGCGGACATGCCCAGTTCTAATTAATTACTTTAATCTGAGTTGTTCAATCTTGATAGAATGAAAGGATGCGTACGTACAACTGATCTCTTGAATTTGAAAATTTCCTTTCTGATATCACGCTATGTGCGTTATAAGTAGATATCGAAATAAATGGAACAGTTGGCTGCCGGCAAAAATTCCGAGTCTTGGGTCGTCAGGTGCAATTGTTTGTTCAAGTGAAAACAGTGACATTTTTTTAATCTTAAAATCAGTGCATTTTTCAGATTTTAAAAGTAGATGAATATTTGATTTAGATAAGCGTGAAATTAATACACGACGATACAATTAATAATATAGAATTTTGTTTAATTTGCTGTAATTTAAAGTGATCTTACGTGCTTTTGATTGGGAAGTTTTAGTGCCGCGTGAGTCAACAGTACCTTTTATTTACAGTACTGTTTCTCAATCTAACAAATTAAGATAAAATAGTTAATAAAATTTTACAGTGAATTAAGTAAACAAGCCCTTAATTCAAAAACATAAGAAAGAGGACAGAGGAAGTGTTACATGCACGTACAGAGAGATTAACTCTCATCCATGTAAAATCTGCCACACAAAAAGTTCATCCTCAAGATAGCGTTGGGGAAGTTTGCATGCTCTGGTCAAACCAACAAAATGAGATTACACGATCCAAAAACTCAGAAGTACCCATATATAATTAGCCAACTCGACTACGAGTTAATTACCAGCTGGGCTAGATTAAGGCCTCAACAAAACACTGTAAATACTTTATTTCCCAGTGTCGTGCGCGGCGTGTTAATTACTTGTGTGTTACAAGAGATCAACGTTAAATATGAATTCGATCTGCTTTTAAATATATTGGGTTCCTAACTGTATCTCAGGTTTGATGAATTGAAATAGCCGTAATTAATTACATACCCGGGGCTCATCATTTAATGTTGATATTTGGAAAGAGAAGACAACGAGAAAAGAGTGGGTGGGGGGGGGGGGGATATCATATCATCGATCGATCGTCTCCTTCTTACTCGATCTCTTTACCGTCGTCTCCTTCTCCCTATCTATCTCTCTCTATATATATTTGTCGTTGCCACTTTCCTCTTGCTTCTCCTTCGAAATTTGACGACAATCCACGGAAGTAAAGATGGCTGCCGTGCTCACCCTGCCTCTCATGTCCAGCACCCACCTGCGCAAGGGCTGCTGCAAGCGGAAGGATCCCCCTTCCACACCAGTACTCATGTCCCTGAAGGCGATCTCTTCTAAGCCCAAGTGAGTACCTCTACAAACTCCAAAACTCGAATCATGATCTCGGTCATATATATATATATATATATCTCCCCCCTCGTTTCCTTTGCTTCACTCGTGCATTCGTGTTTTTAATCTCATGGCGCGCAGAACCGGCAAGCGGGAAGAGAAGAACATGAAGACTGGGGCGATCCGTCCCACCCCGGAGAAGGTGGAGGTCTTCAAGTCGCTGGAGGGGTGGGCTGAGAAGCACGTCCTCCCCCTGCTGAGGCCCGTCGAGGCGTCGTGGCAGCCGCAGGACTTCCTGCCGGATCCCTCCTCGGAGGGCTTCCTCGAGAGCGTGCGGGAGGTTAGGGCGAGGGCGAGGGGGATCCCCGACGAGTACTACGTGTGCCTGGTGGGGGGCATGGTGACGGAGGAGGCGCTGCCGACGTACCAGTCGGCGTTCAACACCTTCGAGGGAGTGAGGGACGAGACGGGCATGAGCCCGGTGCCGTGGGCGGTGTGGACGAGGGGATGGTCGGCGGAGGAGAACCGCCATGGCGACCTCCTGAACAGGTACCTCTACCTGTGCGGCCGGGTGGACATGCGTCAAGTGGAGAAGACCATACAGTACCTCATCGGCGCCGGCATGGTGAGCTTCTAGGTTTTGTATGCCATTCAATTCTCCCCCGCCTTCTCTCTCTCTCTCGGTCTCCCTACCCGCTCTCTGTCTCAATACATTGGACATGCAATTAAGGGTGGTGCTGGAACTATACACGCATGCATGTGACGGAGCGCACATACAAGGGAAGGCGAGTATCGAACGGTTGGTTGCCTAAAGCTGGGAGTCTGTGTTTGTGTCCGGACAGTGGAAGTCAAGACCGCGCGTGTGTGTGTGTGTGTTCGTGGAATGGTGGAAATTAACTGTGTGAAAACAGTGGAGAACAGGGGACCACCAAGTGAAGGAAGAAGGCACAATTCCGAGTCTTCGGACCCAAGCAAAAGACAACATTTGTCAAGTTTCTCTGCTTCAGCGGTTAACCTGGTCCTCTGAAGCAAAACTTGATTATTATATGGGGACATGGGGGCCGGAGAACGATTCGAAGCCAACCGAACTATTAGGTTCCAGGAAGCAAGTTAGATCATGGGTGGCCACAATAATCGTACGTTCAACTCAATGATCAACCCTGTATCATCATCATTTCTTCTTATTGTCGTCATATTTTTCTTGGTTTGGTGATTTCAACATCGATCGTTTGCCACTACTTTATAGTTAGTACGGTCATTCCTTCCAACTGGTCATGTTCTTTGATCGCCGGTGGGTGATCGACGTTTATTATGATATATATACTCCGGCATGCTTAACTAATTGCTGCTTGCAGGTGCTGCCCGTGGACAACAACCCGTACCTTGGCTTCGTCTACACGTCCTTCCAGGAGAGGGCCACCTTCATCTCCCACGGCAACACGGCACGGCTGGCCAAACAGCACGGCGACCTCGCCCTGGCCAAGATATGCGGCACCATCGCCGCCGATGAGAAGCGTCACGAGACGGCCTACACCAGGATTGTGTCCAAGCTGTTCGAGGTCGATCCCGACGACGCCATGCTGTCCTTCGCCGCCATGATGAAGAGGAGGGTCACCATGCCGGCCCTCCTCATGTACGACGGCCACGACCCCAATCTTTTCCGCAACTACTCCGCCGTGGCACAGCGCATCGGCGTTTACACGGCTAGGGACTACGCCGACATCGTCGAGTTCTTGGTGAAGACATGGGACATACAGAGCGTGACGGTCGGTCTCTCCGGTGCCGGGAGGGAGGCGCAGGACTACCTGTGCAGCCTGGCGCCGAGGATCAGGAAGGTGGAGGAGAAAGCGCAGGAGAGGGAGAAGCTGGAGGGCTCCACGGTGCCCTTCAGTTGGATCTTCAGCAGGGGAGTACGGGTGTAGCTAGCACGCCGTACGATGTTAATTTGTTTCTCCCGATGTTTGCTACATTGATTATGTTTGGTACGGGATTAAACCGAGATTATCCCCGTTTCAACCTCGTTCTTAATTTGGTATAGCAAAAATTGACAGAGATATATCGGGTTGAGAAGAATAAGGATAACTTCAATTACGGGGTTAATATGGGAATAATTCATTCCAACTTTTCTAACCAAAAATTGGAATGAGTTATCCCTCACCTCTAACCCCATTCTATTTCGATCCCTCTTCCTACCACCGCCCTCTCTCTCTCCTCCCCCCTTTACATCTCACATAAAATAATATCATTAGTAATAATTATTATTAAAAAATTTATTCTTATTAATGATGATGTGCTAAAATTATAATTTTAACAATATTAATAATCAAGAGTAGTACACGTACACGTATTAACAAATCCTATAGTAAAATTAGGCATCAATAAGAGGGGAATAATTTTAAAATAATAATATCATTGCCATTACTTATTATTAAAAATAAAAATGCCTTAAGTACTAGTTTCATTTGTGCTAATCATAATTAATAAAAAAATTAATTGGATAATATTTTTATTATTAGAAATCAAGATCATCAAATATAATTAATTAGGTTTATCATTAGTCATAATCATAATTACTATTATTAATTAAATATAAGTTGAAGATTTGAAAAAAAAATTAAGTCATCTTAACCCCAACCAAACGAAGAATAACACTATCTTTAAACTCAGGATAAGAAGGACAAAATAGTCTATTTCTAACATTTATTCTCATTCCTATCCCTATTTTTTACCAAACGAATAATAGGAATACTAACATATTTATCCTCTCGCATACCAAACGCATATGCGAATAATAATAGAAATAAATTAACCCAAAATGACTTACACCTATTCCCATCACAATTTATTCCGATACCAAACATCGATGTTCATCGAGAATTGATAGCAAAAGCTGCTTTAATTTTTCCACCTGCACGCGCACATACACTTGGACGAGCAAGTAAGTGCACGCAAGCACTCCCACACGCATAAACAAGATCTTTAACCTTTCAACATATATCCTCGACAACGATCTCCTTACTGTCATCTATTAGTGATCTCGGCGTTGAATTTTTTCAGGAGTCCTCATTAGATCAAATCCTCGAGTCCATCTTTGAGTGGACGTAGTCGGTAGTGTCATAACTGTAGTCGTAGTGGAAGCGGCAGTACCTCCTTTGGTTCCTTGTCTTCGGATCGGATTTCATCTTTGGGGGTAACTAGAGGAAAGGCTCCTCACAGATCTCCATGAGAATTTGGTATGGTAGGGCTATCAGTGGGGTGTAGTGTGTCTATATTGGCCCTTCTCCCTTGGCCCCTGCTCGTCGCGGCGCTCTCGATCACAGCGCTCGCGCTTGTCCTCCCCTCCCACGAGGAGTCGATCGATCTCTTGTGGTCGGGTTGACCGGACCTGACCGCTGGGCAGCTTAGTGCTACATTATTCTCCCCGCAACTAGCATGATTCTGGGCTAGAGCGAGGAGCTCTATCAGTGTTGCCGGGGACTCCGCTCCTAGGGTTCGCCAGAGTATGGAATCTTGAGTGCCTTGCGTTAGCACAGTCGTGACGATGTTGACGTCTAGGCGAGGAATGCAGAGAGACTTCTTTCAGAAGTGGGACACGAAGTTCCACAATGGTTCCTCGTGCCCAAGCTTGATGGCGAGTAAGCTTATCACGGATTTAGCTTCCTTCCTGCAGTCGATGATGTTCTCCTTGCATAAATTCCTCAGCTGCTGGAAGGAGGTGATGGTCCCGATGGGTAGTGACTCGAATCGTGTCCGAGCATTTTCCCGTAGGGTTGTGATGAATGACAAACACTTCACAGCATCCGAGACCTGGTGGAATACCACGTTGGACTCAAAGCTGTGTATATAGTCAGTGGAGTCGGTGGTGCCATTGTACGGGGTGAATATCAGTAGTTGAAACTTCGGGGGGATCAGTGCCTCCATGATCTCCCGAGAGAATGGGGCGTGGAAGTCTGAGTCGTCATCGAGAACTCCCCTGGTCTGCGTTGTTTGGAGAATATCATCCAGATGGCAGACCTTTCCTTCAAGCTCACGCTCCACCTCCTAATAGCATCATGATCGCTGCGCCATCTCCGGATTGGAGTGCAGCGGGCTGTCTGGAGGCTGTGCAGGTGGACTGTGCAAGTATTGTAAGTGTACAACGGAGACATGAGAATGATCGCGCACCCGACAGGATGTACTACCAGAAAAAGCGGGATTTCAGACAGCCCGTATCCATCTGAAAATCCATCACAAACCACGTTTGTGACGGATTTGCGACATATTTAAGACTGAAACCGACCGTCTGAAATTTTTAGTCACAAATTTGTGACAGTTTATATTTCCGTCGGAAATTCCGTCTGAAACGAAGACAGAATTTACTCAGTCACAAATTCCGTCTGACTTTCATACGAGTAATTTCCATCTGAAATTTGAAATTATCAGTCTGAAATTTACGACGGACATATTTTCCGTGTGAAAATCCGTCTGAAATTTCATACGGCTATTACGACGGAATATAGTTACCGTCTTAAAATGAAGCCCAACTCTTAGTCTGAAATCATGTACCGTATGAAAAGTCGTCCGAAATCTGTCGCTATTTCAAACGGATATTACGATGGATACAATAACCGTCTGAAATTCAACTCATTTCATGTCTGAAATGTGGTTTGAAACCCGTCTATATTTCAAACTGATTTTACGACGGATAATAGACGGACAAAAATCGTCGCACATCCCGTCTGAAAATCCGTCTGAAATCTACGTTTTTTTTAAAAAAATCTTAAATTATTTTACAAAACATGTTTAATCATAAATAAACATCAAGAAATTCTACATGTTGAAAAAAAAATATTGGGAACCTGCTAATCAAATAAACACCACCGAAAAATAAAATTCTGATCAAATAAATACCATAAAAAAAGACATAAACCCTGCTGATCCGTCTGAATATCAAGAAATATCCGGTACATCGTCCATATCCTCATCGTCCGTATCCTCACCGCCCTGCTCATCTCCTCTGTCGCCGCCCGCAGAAGGATCCCCCTATATTAAAAAAATAATAACATTCATTCATAGATAAAAAAATTAGTGCGAAGAAATTAGCATAAATTGAAAGCAAACATATCAAATTGATAACTGCATATTTTATAAATCAACCACTAGTCTGAAACAGTATTTAAACTAAGTGTATTTTAGAAATGAATTTTGATTCCGTCAGTTCTGACAAGTCACTTTCATCTCCCCGGTCGTGTTGGAACGATCGGCACGGGCATCCGGCCGGTATTTCAAGTTTTAGACCCCTGGCCCCGACCTGGCAGTTCATTTGAACCAAGTGTATTTTAGAAATGAAGTTTGAGCGCCGAGCTCAAACCGGGCATCCGATTTAGATTCCGTCAGTTCTGACAAGTCACTTTCATCTCCCCGGTCGTGTTGGAACGATCGGCACGGGCATCCGACCGGTATTTCAAGTTTTAGACCCCCGGCCCCGACCTGGCAGTTCATTTGAACCAAGTGTATTTTAGAAATGAACTTTGAGCGCCGAACTCAAACCGGACATCCGATTTGGATTCCGTCAGTTCTGACAAGTCACTTTCATCTCCCCGGTCGTGTTGGAACGATCGGCACGGGCATCCGGCCGGTATTTCAAGTTTTAGACCCCCGGCCCCGACTTGGCAGTTCATTTGAACCAAGTGTATTTTAGAAATGAACTTTGAGCGCCGAGCTCAAACCGGGCATCCGATTTGGATTCCGTCAGTTCTGACAAGTCACTTTCATCTCCCCGGTCGTGTTGGAATGATCGGCACGGGCATCCGGCCGGTATTTCAAGTTTTAGACCCCCGGCCCCGACCTGGCAGTTCATTTGAACCAAGTGTATTTTAGAAATGAAGTTTGAGCGCCGAGCTCAAACCGGGCATCCGATTTGGATTCCGTCAGTTCTGACAAGTCACTTTCATCTCCCCGGTCATGTTGGAACGATCGGCACGGGCATCCGGTCGGTATTTCAAGTTTTAGACCCCCGGCCCCGACCTGGCAGTTCATTTGAATTCCGTCAGTTTTAGAAATGAAGTTTGAGCGCCCAGCTCAAACCGGGCATCCGATTTGGATTCCGTCAGTTCTACCAAGTCACTTTCATCTCCCCGGTCGTGTTGGAATGATCGACATGGCCATCCGGCCGGTATTTCAAGTCTTAGACCCCCGGCCCCGACCTGGCAGTTCATTTGAACCAAGTGTATTTTAGAAATGAAGTTTGAGCGCCGAGCTCAAACCGGACATCCGATTTGGATTCCGTCAGTTCTGCCAAGTCACTTTCATCTCCCCGGTCGTGTTGGAACGATCGACACGGGCATCCGGCCGGTATTTCAACTTTTAGACCCCCGTCCCCGACCTGGCAGTTCATTTGAACCAAGTGTATTTTAGAAATAAACTTTGAGCGCCGAGCTCAAACCGGGCATCCGATTTGGATTCCGTCAGTTCTGACAAGTCACTTTCATCTCCCCGGTCGTGTTGGAATGATCGACACGGGCATCCGGCCGGTATTTCAAGTTTTAGACCCCCGGCCCCGACCTGGCAGTTCATTTGAACCAAGTGTATTTTAGAAATGAAGTTTGAGCGCCGAGCTCAAACCGGGCATCCGATTTCGATTCCGTCAGTTCTGACAAGTCACTTTCATCTCCCCGGTCGTGTTGGAACGATCGGCATGGGCATCCGGCCGGTATTTCAAGTTTTAGACCCCCGGCCCCGACCTGGCAGTTCATTTGAACCAAGTGTATTTTAGAAATGAAGTTTGAGCGTCGAGCTCAAACCGGGCATCCGATTTGGATTCCGTCAGTTCTGACAAGTCACTTTCATCTCCCCGGTCGTGTTGGAATGATCGGCACGGGCATCCGGCCGATATTTCAAGTTTTAGACCCCCGGCCCCGACCTGGCAGTTCATTTGAACCAAGTGTATTTTAGAAATTAAGTTTGAGCGCCGAGCTCAAACCGGGCATCTGATTTGGATTCCGTCAGTTCTGACAAGTCACTTTCATCTCCCCGGTCGTGTTGGAATGATCGGCACGGACATCCGGCCGGTATTTCAAGTTTTAGACCCCCGGCCCCGAACTGACAGTTCATTTGAACCAAGTGTATTTTAGAAATGAAGTTTGAGCGCCGAGCTCAAACCGGGCATCCGATTTGGATTCCGTCAGTTCTGACAAGTCACTTTCATCTCCCCGGTCGTGTTGGAATGATCGGCACGGGCATCCGGCCGGTATTTCAAGATTTAGACCCCCGGCCCCGACCTAGCAGTTCATTTGAACCAAGTGTATTTTAGAAATGAAGTTTGAGCGCCGAGCTCAAACCGGGCATCCGATTTGGATTCCGTCAGTTCTGACAAGTCACTTTCATCTCCCCGGTCGTGTTGGAATGATCGGCACGGGCATCCGACCGGTATTTCAAGTTTTAGACCCCCGGCCCCGACCTGGCAGTTCATTTGAACCAAGTGTATTTTAGAAATGAAGTTTGAGCGCCGAGCTCAAACCGGGCATCCGATTTGGATTCCGTCAGTTCTGACAAGTCACTTTCATCTCCCCGGTCGTGTTGGAACGATCGGCACGGGCATCCGGCCGGTATTTCAAGTTTTAGACCCCCGGCCCCGACCTGGCAGTTCATTTGAACCAAGTGTATTTTAGAAATGAAGTTTGAGCGCCGAGCTCAAATCGGGCATCCGATTTGGATTCCGTCAGTTCTGACAAGTCACTTTCATCTCCCCGGTCGTGTTGGAACGATCGGCACGGACATCCGGCCGGTATTTCAAGTTTTAGACCCCCGGCCCCGACCTGGCAGTTCATTTGAACCAAGTGTATTTTAGAAATGAAGTTTGAGCGCCGAGCTCAAACCGGACATCCGATTTGGATTCCGTCAGTTCTGACAAGTCACTTTCATCTCCCCGGTCGTGTTGGAACGATCGGCACGGGCATCCGACCGGTATTTCAAGTTTTAGACCCCCGGCCCCGACCTGGCAGTTCATTTGAACCAAGTGTATTTTAGAAATGAAGTTTGAGCGCCGAGCCCAAACCGGGCATCCGATTTGGATTCCGTCAGTTCTGACAAGTCACTTTCATATTCCCGGTCGTGTTGGAATGATCGGCACGGGTATCCGACCGGTATTTCAAGTTTTAGACCCCCGGCCCCGACCTGGCAGTTCATTTGAACCAAGTGTATTTTAGAAATGAAGTTTGAGCGCCGAGCTCAAACCGGGCATCCGATTTAGATTCTGTCAGTTCTGACAAGTCACTTTCATCTCCCCGGTCATGTTGGAATGATCGGCACGGGCATCCGGTCGGTATTTCAAGTTTTAGACCCCCGGCCCCGACCTAGCAGTTCATTTGAACCAAGTGTATTTTAGAAATGAACTTTGAGCGCCGAGCTCAAACCGGGCATCCGATTTGGATTCCGTCAGTTCTGACAAGTCACTTTCATCTCCCCGGTCGTGTTGGAACGATCGGCACGGACATCCGGCCGGTATTTCAAGTTTTAGACCCCCGGCCCCGACCTGTCAGTTCATTTGAACCAAGTGTATTTTAGAAATGAAGTTTGAGCGTCGAGCTCAAACCTGGCATCCGATTTGGATTCCGTCAGTTCTGCCAAGTCACTTTCATCTCCCCGGTCGTGTTGGAACGATCGGCACGGGCATCTGGCCGGTATTTCAAGTTTTAGACCCCCGGCCCCGACCTGGCAGTTCATTTGAACCAAGTGTATTTTAGAAATGAAGTTTGAGCGCCGAGCTCAAACCGGGCATCCGATTTAGATTCCGTCAGTTCTGACAAGTCACTTTCATCTCCCCGGTCGTGTTGGAGCGATCGGCATGGGTATCCGACCGGTATTTCAAGTTTTAGACCCCCGGCCCCGACCTGGCAGTTCATTTGAACCAAGTGTATTTTAGAAATGAACTTTGAGTGCCGAGCTCAAACCGGGCATCCGATTTGGATTCCGTCAGTTCTGACAAGTTACTTTCATCTCCCCGGTCGTGTTGGAACAATCGACATGGGCATCCGGCATGTATTTCAAGTTTTAGACCCCCGGCCCCGACCTGGCAGTTCATTTGAACCAAGTGTATTTTCGAAATGAAGTTTGAGCGCCGAGCTAAAACCGGGCATCCGATTTGGATTCCGTCAGTTCTGACAAGTCACTTTCATCTTCCCGGTCGTGTTGGAATAATCAGCATGGGCATCCGGTCGGTATTTCGCCCCGACCTGGCAGTTCATTTGAACCAAGTGTATTTTAGAAATGAACTTTGAGCGCCGAGCTCAAACCGGGCATCCGATTTGGATTCCGTCAGTTCTGAAAAATCACTTTCATCTCCCCGGTCGTGTTGGAATGATCGGCACGGGCATCCGGCCGGTATTTCAAATTTTAGACCCCCGGCCCCGACCTGGCAGTTCCTTTGAACCAAGTGTATTTTAGAAATGAACTTTGAGCGCCGAGCTCAAACCGGGCATCCGATTTGGATTCCGTCAGTTCTGACAAGTCACTTTCATCTCCCCGGTCGTGTTGGAACGATCGGCACGGGCATCCGGCCCATATTTCAAGTTTTAGACCCCCGGCCCCGACCTGACAGTTCATTTGAAACAAGTGTATTTTAGAAATGAACTTTGAGCGCCGAGCTCAAACCGGGCATCCGATTTGGATTCCGTCAGTTCTGACAAGTCACTTTCACCTCCCCGGTCGTGTTGGAATGATCGGCACGGCCATCCGTCCGGTATTTCAAGTTTTAGACCCCCGGCCCCCGGATTTTCTCAATTCTTCTGAAGTAAATGAGTTTTAAAATTAATAATGAACATAATTGAGTAATTCCATCAAAATAAAAACATAGTAAACACTCACCTGTGCGGGCTGTGGTATGGTGGTGGTTGATTTCTGAGGGAACATTCCGCTCTGGGAGAGGAGGCCACTAATTGCCTGCAAGAATACTGACACTTGGCTTGAAATCTCTTGCTGGAAATGCTGCTGCTGCCGCTGCATATCAGAAATCTGCGATCGGACCATGTCCATCATGTCGCTGGCAGAAGCGCTGGGGGCAACGGAAGGTATAGTGAAGGCACTGCCATTGGAAGAAGTATAGCTAGAACTCGCACACGCTGATGTCACCGCGCTTGCGTCTAGGCTCTCCCCAAAACCATATAGTCGGCCTTTCTTCGGTACGCCAGCTGCTGCCACCCACTCCACCTGATCGAACTCCGGCTGCTGCGTGTCTCCCTCCCCGTACTTCTCTGTCACTGCTTTGCTATATGTTTCCTACAAATTGAATAAAATAACTAGTCAATTTCATATGAATTACATGCCGATTTAAATGAACGATACAAGTTACATATGTAGATAAACTTACCGCTGCTGACTTAGCTGTGTCACTCACAAAATCATTAGTCCCCTTCTTTTTGTGTGTTCTGTCGAACACCTCGAGGAACGACGGAGGTCGATTAAGCTCCACAGCCTGTTATACAATTCATAGTAAAAAAAAGTCAAATATTGGGATAAATTGTAAGAAGATAAATTGGTATATTACTTACCAATTTTTGTTTATGAGCCGCATAAGAGATGGACCCACTCGTATGCAAATTTGAACCTGGTTTTGACGTCCTGTTTGATTTGGCTTTTTCGGACTTTTCTATCCACTTGGGGTCGGCAAAATGGTCACAAGATATCTCCCAATCCTCCTGCCTCATCCATAGAGGGCGATGAGCCTTCCACAATTGTCGGTCTTCACTCCCCCCACTCAATTTTTTAGCGTGTGCTCGGGCCTCATGTATTCTCCTCTTGTAACTTGAGAGCATAGTAGACTCCCAGGCACGACGACATCTCACCGCGTCATGTCCACATGTGAATTGAAAAGACCGCTGTAAATCAATTGCTTTTCACACTTAGTATAAAGTTGTAAATTGACTTTGGGAAATACTTGAATTAAATGACGTAATTACTTACTAAGAACATGTTGTACAATGAATCACGGACGGACATCGGAAAATCTCTGAAAGTGGAAGCTGCCCCGGGCACATGTGCCAACATGAGTTCGGTGGAATGATGGACAGCGCTGTGGGGTTCAAATTTCATACTGCAATTGCAAATGTCAAAATATTCATATTAGACAGTTGAGGGCTAATTAATGTAATATAACCTTATAGATTTACCCGGATACCCAACACGGGCGACGTCTATCATGGGTCGTGCCTCCCTCGTGACAACTGCCGACATCGTCAAGGGGCTGACTGGTGGGGGTGGACCCTGTACAAGTAGGAGGTGGTGGGAGGGCACTGAGACCTGCAAGAATTTATTGTCATGTGGAGTGATACATATACTGCGAACATATAATTAAAATATACATACCAGCAGCGGGAGGTGGTGGGGGTGGCGTATGCACAACAGGTGGGAGGGCACTGAGACCTGCAAGAATTTATTGTCATGTGGAGTGATACATATACTGCGAATATATAATTAAAATATACATACCTGCAGCGGGAGGTGGTGGGGGTGGCGTATGCACAACAGGTGGGAGGCCACTGAGACCTGCAAGAATTTATTGTCATGTGGAGTGATACATATACTGCGAACATATAATTAAAATATACATACCTGCAGCGGGAGGTGGTGGGGGTGGCGTATGCACAACAGGTGGGAGGGCACTGAGACCTGCAAGAATTTATTGTCATGTGGAGTGATACATATAATGCGAACATATAATTAAAATATACATACCTGCAGCGGGAGGTGGTGGGGGTGACGTATGCACAACAGGTGGGAGGGCACTGAGACCTGCAAGAATTTATTGTCATGTGAAGTGATACATATACTGCGAACATATAATTAAAATATACATACCTGCAGCGGGAGGTGGTGGGGGTGGCGTATGCACAACAGGTGGGAGGCCACTGAGACCTGCAAGAATTTATTGTCATGTGGAGTGATACATATAATGCGAACATATAATTAAAATATACATACCTGCAGCGGGAGGTGGTGGGGGTGGCCTATGCACAACAGGTGGGAGGCCACTGAGACCTGCAAGAATTTATTGTCATAAGTAGAATAAATATTGAAGAATTTAAATTAAAATATACATACATGATCCTCGCTTTTTGCCACTGAGACTTGCAAGAATTTATTGTCATGTGGAGTGATACAAATATTGCGAACATATAATTAAAATATACATACCTGCAGCGGGAGGTGGTGGGAGTGGCGTATGCACAACAGGTGGGAGGCCACTGAGACCTGCAAGAACTTATTTTCATAAGTACAACAAATGTTCAAGAATTTAAATTAAAATATACATACCTGTAGCGGGAGGTGGTGGCGTATGTACAAGTGGTGGTGAGCCGACACTTGCACCTATAAATAAATTCTTTTAAGTTTGTAAATAATTAAAATATTTATATAGCTAACTTATTGATCAAATATACCTATGTCTGAAGAAGATGGTAGCGAGGAGGTAGTAGTGCCCCTCTCACTACTAGATCTCCTCCCACCCCTAGTACGACCTCCTCGCATCATTTCCTTATTAATAACAAAACAATTAATACATATTAATCCACAATTATATAAGGCTAGACAAATGTTATTTAAAATTATGCTTAAAAGTAAGAATCTTCTTACTAAATTATCAAAACATGCCTCCCTCATGTTGATATATCTAGCTCAACTTCATCATCTTCGTCATCCATAGTAGTCTCATGAGATTCAAAATCTTCGTCTTCATCTGATTCTTCCTCCCCTCTAACATCAACATTTAGCTCCGTCGGATCGACTTCTTTCACTCCATCTCGCGTACGTAATGACAGTGGCTCATCAGATTCGTCCATATTAAACCTAGAGGAACCGACAACGCCAACTTCGTCTGATTGATAATATTCAGCACGAGCAATCTCTGAGACATCTCCACTCATAGTTAACTCATAAGTGGGAAAGAGTTTTGAATTAACCCTGTAAACTGCCCACCAATCTCTATTCTTGGATGATGGATAGCTTGAATAGTACACTTGCTGGGCTTGTGCGGCTAAAATGCACGGTTCATAGGTCTTAAGTTTAAACCTATGCTTGACATTGACAATCCCATAATTTGTGTCATGTAGAACAGAATTAGGATCAAACCATTGACACTTAAATATGTATACATGATTGTCTTGTCCCAAATACTGAAGTTCTAAGACTTCTTCAAGAATACCATAGTAATCCAATTCCATTTCATTGTATAAACTTCCCTTCACACATACGCCGCTGTTCATCGTAGACTTATTTCCCCCATAATCCCTTGTATGAAATTTGTATCCATTCACAATATATTCCGGATAGGCACGTGTCTGGTTCGAGGGGCCATAACTTATCTGTTGTACTCTTTGATTAGTAATGAGACCTTGTTCAACCTATATTCAAATTAGAGTAGTTAAAATAATAACAATTACCTCAACATACGTAAATATAAACATATATATTCAGAGTTCACACTAACTCGGTTTCTTAGCCATTTGGAAAAAAATTTCTCGCGTTCTTTTTCAATCTCCACATCCTGGATATTTGGACATTTTTCAGCTAATTCTGAATCAAATTGTCTGCAATATAAATGTAGCACCCCGTAAAAAAAATGATTAAAAAAATTTGATAAAGCCAATGTATAGACTTTGTGAAGTCAATGTTGTATAGACTTTGAGGAAGCTAATGTATAGACTTTGAGGAAGCCAATGTATAGACTTTGAGGAAGTGAATGTATAGACTTTGAGGAAGCCAATGTATAGACTTTGAGGATGTATAGACTTTGAGGAAGCCAATGTATAGACTTTGTGAAGTCAATGTTGTATAGACTTTGAGGAAGTCAATGTATAGACTTTGAGGAAGTGAATGTATAGACTTTGAGGAAGCCAATGTATAGACTTTGAGGATGTATAGACTTTGAGGAAGCCAATGTATAGACTTTGTGAAGTCAATGTTGTATAGACTTTGAGGAAGCCAATGTATAGACTTTGAGGAAGTGAATGTATAGACTTTGAGGAAGCCAATGTATAGACATTGAGGATGTATAGACTTTGAGGAAGCCAATGTATAGACTTTGTGAAGTCAATGTTGTATAGACTTTGAGGAAGCCAATGTATAGACTTTGAGGAAGTGAATGTATAGACTTTGAGGAAGTCAATGTATAGACATTGAGGAAGTGAATGTATAGACTTTGAGGAAACCAATGTATAGACTTTGAGGATGTATAGACTTTGAGGAAGCCAATGTATAGACTTTGAGGATGTATAGACTTATGGAGTTGCTGGAAATGTGAATTAAGATCTTACTCAACATAAGGTTCAATCTCGAGGCAATTCAAAAGAATATATATCTCAGCGGCGTGCAACTCTCTATCTTCGAGCGTGCGAGTCAAGCAACGTCCGAACGCACGTCCAGGATGTTTAAATATGGAGAGCCGATCGGACGATTCATCCACTCCCCATCATCATTACGTGGAGGTCGAGTACGACGAGTTTGAATCTCTGGCTCAAAGTACATAGAACAGAAGTTCGAAATTTTTTTCAAGAATGTATGCCTCAGCAATCGAACCCTCCACCTGTGCCTTGTTGCAAACTTTCATTTTTAATTCATGCATGCACCTACAACAACAAGTCAGATGGCAACAATATGTAGCGGCTATGGACGACTTATAAGTTAACAAAAATTGTCACATATCTCTCAAATGGATACATCCATCGAAATTGTACTGGACCTCCGACGATAGCCTCATATGGCAAATGAACGACCAGGTGCTCCATCGAATCAAAGAATGCCGGAGGAAATATCTTCTCTAGCTTGCAAATGGTTGTGACAACTTCTTGTTCGATAGTTTGTACATCCCGAAGTCTGAGTTCAGATGCACATAAAATCTTGAAAAATTGACTCATCTCAGCTAGTGCTCCCCATATCTGCTTTGGCAACAAATCACGAAATGCAATGGGCAGTAGCCTCTCCATGAACACATGACAGTCGTGACTTTTCATACCATATATTTTCCCCTCATTAACATTCACACAACGGGCTATGTTGGATGCATATCCATCTGGGAATCTCAGCTGTTTCAACCACTGGCATACTTCCTTGATCTGTGTATCATGAAGCACATAAGTTACTTTAGGCTGCACAGTTTTGCCATTGACACTTTGTAGTTCCAGTTCTGGACGTCCACAAAGCATCTTTAAATCCATACGTGCTTTGGCGTTGTCCTTTGTTTTCCCTTTAACATTCATGATCGTATTGAACACATTATCAAAAAAATTCTTCTCGGTATGCATGACATCCAGATTGTATCGTACAAGAAGAGTTGACCAATAAGGTAATTCCCAAAAAATACTTTTCTTGACCCAGTTGTGATCCTTTCCAAAATTAGGGAGTTACCGTGTGCTACCAGACAATTGAACTACATCTGGTAAATTGTGCACCCGTGACGCCATATGTAGACCCGACACCCGTTGCAAGTCAGCTTCATCCATTTCAACAGTATTTTTTTTAAACGAGTCTTTTTACCTTCGAAAAGGATGGTCACTTGGTAGCAACCGCCGATGGCAATCAAACCAGCAGCTTTTCCCCCCATGTTTCAATACAAATGATTTGGTATCTTCCATACAGTAAGGACATGCTAGCCTCCCATGTGTGCTCCAACCAGATAGCATTCCATATGCAGGGAAGTCACTTATTGTCCACATCAGTGCAGCCTTCATAATAAAATTTTTCTTCCTATATGCATCATAAGTAACAACTCCATCAGTCCATACAAATTTGAGCTCATCAATCAACGGCCTGAGATATATGTCCAAATTTTTTCCGGGACTTTTTGGACCAGGAATTACTAGGGACAAAAATAGATTTTCTCGCTTCATGCACATGTGCGGCGGAAGGTTGTACGCTGCCATGAACACTGGCCAACAAGAATAACCTGCCACTGAACCACCGAATGGATTAAAGCCATCTGTGCATAAACCCAATCGAACATTACGTGACTCCCTTGAAAAGGCAAGATGAGTACGACTAAAGTGAGTCCAAGCTTCACCATCGGCAGGATGACTGATTATATCATCGGCACGACGTACTCTTTCGGTGTGCCATGTCATATGCCGAGCCGTCTTTGAGGACATATACAGTCGCTGCAGCCTAGGCACAAGAGGGAAGTATCGCAACGCCTTATAAGGTACATCTTTTGCCTTTGAATTGACCCCCCCCCTTAGGTTTGAATCTGTCATGGCCACAAATGGAACATGATATCTTATCTGCATCATCTTTGTAATATAACATACAATGATTCGGACATGCATCTATTTTCACATATCCAAGTCCTAAGTCATTGACCATCTTTTTTGCACGGTAAAAAGTTTCTGACAACTTCTCGTCTCGAGGCAACATACTCTTGATCAAGAGGAGGAGACGGTCAAAACAAGTCTCACTGATGTGAAATTCAGATTTCAAGTTCAACAACTGTGACACTGCAGACAATCGAGTGTGATTTTCACAACCATCCCACAGCGGCTCATCAGCATCCCTAAGTAGTTCATAAAATCTTCCGGCTGTCTTATTCGGCACTTCATCGTGAATATTAAAACTAGGACCAGCAGCATCTACAACCATATCCACGTACCCACTTGTGCCTGCAATATTGTCGGGCTCATACCTCAAGAATTGCTCACCATGACACGTCCAATTCGTATAACCATCCATGAACTCTTTCGTGTACAAATGATGTTGCACATCCCATGTTGAACACTACCTCAAGTTTCTACAACTTGAACAAGGGCATCGAATGTGACCGTCGCGATCTATTGCTGCATTTGGATTCCCCAATGCAAATTGAATGAAACTCTCAACCCCAAGCTTAAAGTCATCTGACACCACCCGGTCAACTATTCTACGATACATCCATGAACGATCTGTCGACATTTTACCTGCACCTAATAAATGACAATACACATCCTAACTTTCAAATCATTACTCATAATATTACACCCGACCCTTTCCTCACATCGTTCATCATAGACCATTTGCAGTTGGAAGAGGAATATTGATTAGATTATCACTTTTTAACCCATCCATGAAGGTTTTATCGCACAATCACTTACTATATGTGCTGCACGATTTGCTAAAAATTTCGGCATCATCTCCCCACACTTCTCCGATATACCAAATATATTTATTGATTTTGAAATTTTCTTAAACACTTACAAGTAAGTGGTTAAGAAAACACTCAAAATCAATAATGGTATATCATAGAAGAGTGAGGAGACGCAACCGAAATTCTCAACAAACCATACAAACATATATAGTAAATGACTGCCTAAGTGCGATCAAACATTCACAGACTGTCCAAACGGGACAATTCAAGAATTTGAGGTAGATATATACATTCTCATAAACAAATGAGAACATACACATCAATCCCAAAGTCTTGAACGGGAAGGCACATTGAAACGGTTTTAACGCGCTCTCCTGAGGTGCGTGTAATGTTAGGTCGCACCCACGTACCTCAACTCACAGGGAATACCCCATGCATTTATATAACATAAAATTAAATAACAACGCAATAATCATTATGTACATATCAAATTAAATAACACCCAAATTACAAAATTTTTCAAATGAAGAACAACGAAGCTAAACAATCTACATTTCTAGTCAAATTAACATCAAATTTCTATTACAATCAGATTTAAAAATATATTTACATGCAATTAAATTCCACATAATTTTAAAGCACAAAATGAAATTTTTGGGTATTTACCTATTGCTATAGAGAATTCTGATTTCTTTGCATTTATCCACATCTTTGTATATATGTACTACTTAAGATATGTGGTCATTCCATTTCTCTATATCTTCTTATCATCATAAGACAAGGTTCAATTGGGTGGGTGGGTTCTCTTATAAAGAACAAGCCCCAGGGGAGGGGAAGGGGGGCTGTTTAGAACTAGACCAATGTGTTGTGTTCAGTATTTGGATGATGTCTAATTATGACTAAAAAAATAACAATCTAATCTTGTGTGTGCAACTTAGACAAATATGTCAAAGTCAGGATGTATAAAGTCTCCTAAGTAATTTACAAAGTGTTTGATTCCTAGGATATCTAGTTGACCAGAAGAAGGGGGGTGACTTTAATCTTGTTTTATCTCCCGAGGAGAAGAAGGGGGGCACTATGGGCTATATCAATTCCATGACTGATTTCCAGGTCTTCGTTGCTCTCCCAAGTACCGAAACACAAAGTTCTATCATCTTCAAGTGAAACAAAGGAGAGCTAGAATGACCATTGACAAAATCAAAACTGACAATGGAGATTGGTGTGATAAGGAGTCTCTGTTGAAGGACAACTGCTTATTTTAAATCCACAAGGGGTGTCCGATAGGGTGACCCCTTGGCCCCAGCTTTGTTTATCATTACTGAAGAAGCTTTAGGCACAGGCATTACCAGCCTTTTTAGCAGTGGGAAGGTTTAACACTTTCATGTGTCTCGTGGTAGTATGCAAATATCTCACTTACTGTATGCCGATGACACATTGGTGTTTTCTAATGGTTCATCCAAGAACGTCAGATGTCTGTTGGCTTTCATAAAAGACTATGAGGATTCTCCTGATTATAAAGTTAACAGCAATAAAAGCAGCTTTATAGTTTCCCATAAAGCTTCTCTTGTTGTTATCAGAAGAATTGTAGACATAACAGGTTTCGTTTACAAATGTGTTCTCCATATTAATTAATGACTGGCCGGATCAGAGATTTTGGTGCCCCAATAGCATCGGTTTATTTTCTGTTGCCTCCTTTCATAGGACTCTTGGTTCAGCATCCATGTGTTCTTTTTCCTTGAAGATATGGGATTCCTTTATTCCATCAAATACTTCTCTCTTCTTATGGAGGGTCTACCATTCGGCGGTGCCAACTGATAATCAGATCAGGTGCGGTGTTTGCATATGCTCTATGTGTCTCTACTATCGAATGCCCCATGCTGAAACAAAGGACCATTTGTTCCTTTCTAGTGACCTTGCTAGATCATCTTGGTCTTTGATCGCCGCTATCTCTAATCTAAATCCCGCTGATTACACTTTTGTGTGCTACTTCCTGTCTGGCTTTTTTTGCACTGTTAGTGACACTTCGTTTACCCGGGATGGTGAGTAAGCACATACCTCACAAGGGTTAGATAGGGTCATGATATTGTTGTAATGTTCTACTCGTCGCGAGTTATGACCCCCTCCCAGACCTCCTACTGGCCCCTCCCCCCCACCGGAGCCCCCCTCTTGCTGGCACCTCCCCCTCTCCCCTCCCCACCACCCACCGCACCCCCCTCCCCCCAGCGACCACCTCTTGCTGCTCCTCCCCCTCCCCCCCACCCACCGAAATCCCCCTATTGCTAGCCCCTCCCCCCCACCCTGTGCACCTCCCACCCCCCAGCGACCCCCTCCCTGTTGGCCTCCCGGACGCGGGAGCTAGCTAGGGTGGGTGACGGTCTCCCGGACGCAAAGGCACGGTGAGAGGGTCGTGCGTGTATTAGGGAAAAGAAATTTTTTCCCACGGATTTGAGACAGAAATTCTTCCGTTACAAATTTCATACGGTAATTCTGACCATCTATGATATGTCGTCTGTATTTAAGACTAAATGCAGATGATATATTGTTCGTTGTAAATAACGTTGGAATTTCAGACAGATATTCTGATCGACATAATCCGTCTGAAATGCAGACGGATATTCCGACGGAAATCACAAGCAGAATTTTTTGAGTATTTACCTATTGCTATAAGTCGACTATTGTTGTGGGCGCACTAAATTTTTTTTTAAAAAATTATTCCTTTATTTACAAGTAGATGCATTCAGAAACAAATTTCTATATTTATGTATATGGGAATCTTCTCCGAACTTAGCCATACGCCAATGGGACCTCTAAGTTCATGCACTAAGTTTGCATTTCTAATTTCTTGTATGCAGAACGAAACCCCTTTGGGCTTATTCATGGCAAAGAATGCTTGAACTCAGGCATGTAGAATGAAATTCTTGAATTCATGCACGTGAGATGACGTTTACACTGTCTGAACTTGAGTTCCCAGTTTTCCCATTTTCAGAACTAAACCTACCTTTATGGTTGCAATTCGTGCATTCAGTTTGGAATCTTTGGAGCATGGCACAATAATGTTATATGATGCTGGTTATGTGGGTTCTAAGTATACATGGCACAATAATCAACAAGGCAAGAAGGGGATTTGGGCTACATTAGATAGGGTTCTCATTTATACTAAGTAGCTGAATTTGTACCCAATCACGGTGCAACACTTATCTAGAGAGGCCTCAGATCACGCGCCTCTACTTATTAAATTGATGTTTCCCAACAAATTTAAGAGTAAATTTTACTTTCAGCAAATGTGGACTAGCCATGAGCTTTTTCTTAAGGTTGTTGATCAATATTGGAGAACCATCCCTATTGCTTCATCTACTATCACTACTTTTTGTCTTAAACTTAAATCCTTAAGATACATGCTCCGAGAATGGATTGGCTAGCTGCTAAGGACCAAATTCTAAAACACAACAGATTCTTCAAAGCCCCTAGGCTATTTTCATTCTGGAAAGATACATGGCTTGGTGATAAACCCCTCAGTGACCTTATTTTACCCAGTCAATGGAGGCTCATCGAGGACAAAAATATCACCATTCAAGATTTGAGTAATACTCTCAATCCAAATTGGAATGTTATTCGGCATGTTCTTCCACAAAACATTGCTCGGGCAGCCACATTTTATATCAACAAAGATCCTTTGCCCAATGATACAAGGGTATGGTCTCTCACTGCAACAAGAGATTTTACTATCAGCTCATGGAGGAAGCACTTGACTGTAGCTGATCAATCCTTTCCATACTCTCTCATTTGGTCTACCTTCATTCCCCCCAAAGTTTCTCTATTCCTGTGGAAGCTCATCCATAGAATTTTACCCACTGATAGAAGAGTCCAGCAGAGTGGAATATCTTTGTGTTCTAAATACTTATGATGTCCAAATGCTCAGATTGAGTCAACCACTCACCTTCTCTTGCATAGCAAGCTGTCAGCTGCCACTTGGGCTCTGCATAAACCATGCATTCATATTGATCCCCCTCATGATGGCTGCCAACGTCATCTTACAGGACCCCCCCTCTCCAGTCTCTTCCCACTAACCCCCCCCCCACCCGCCGGAGTGGCTCGCATGATCTTGCACCCCCACCCCCACCCTTCGACCAACAGTCCTCCCAACCCCTCCCTACCCCCTTTCTCCCTCTAGCAATATTCAGGCGAGCTCGCGGCACCACACCCTCCCAGCCAGCAGTCCCCACCACGGACCACTTGTAGCACCTCTCCCTGAACCTCCCACTCCCAGAGTAGCCCCCCTGGACCAACCTGAACTCTCCTCCCCCGGACCCCCCACCCTCCCAGCCAGCAGTCCCCACCACGGACCACTTGTAGCACCTCTCCCTGAACCTCCCACTCCCAGAGTAGCCCCCCTGGACCAACCTGAACTCTCCTCCCCCGGACCCCCCACCCTCCCAGAGATGAGCCCCCACCCGAGACCCCCTGTCGGATCCCCCCTCTCTGAACCACCCCACTCGCAGAGCAACCCCCCATCAGACCTGCCGCAATCGAACCCTCCTCCCCCAGACTCCCCCCCACTGGAACCCCCCACCCTGCCAGCCAGTGGCCCCCACCCCGGACCCCACGTCAGAGACCCCCTCCCTGAAATCCCCAGTCCCAGACAGCCCCTCACCCACCGAAACCCTCCTCCGGACCCCCCATTGTAACCCCCAACCCTCCTAACCCGTAGCCCCCACCCAGGACTCCCTGCTGGATCCCCCTGCATGCCTGAACCGCCCTCTGCCAGAGCACCCCCGGCCCCCTCCGAGCCTGACCCTCCTCCCCCAAAATAGTTGTTGGAAGCCCTCCCCCTCCCAGACCAACCTCCCCCTCTCAGATCGGCTAGAACCCCCGCCCTCCCTGATGATCCCCAAGCTTTAAAAAAAAAGGAACAACAAATGCAGCAATGGCAATGGAGGAGGCGCGGCAGGTAGGGAGAGTTTTACAGAGAGAGGGTGAGGGAGGGGACTTACCAGACCGGAGAGGATGGCGACAACGCGCCACCGACGGTGACGACGAGGACGGGTTTGACGGCAACGACGAGGACGGCTTCGACGGCAACGGTGAGGGCGGCTCTGCGGGGACGACGATGACGAGGAAGGCTTCGACGGCGACTGCGAGGGCGGCTCTGGCGGCGATGATGACGACAAGGAAGGCTTCGATGGCGACGGCGGCTCTAGCCGCGACGACGACTACGGCACCGGTGGACCTCTCCTCGGCAAGGAGATAGTGGAAAGAGAGTGAGAGGGAGAGTGGGAGTGAGACGGAGATCGCGGGGGAAGGGGGGAAGAAGGGGGAAAGCTCGATCCGTCGCGGGGGAAGGGGGGAAGAAGGGGGAAATTTTCACTAGAGGTAATAAATATTTGTAACGGATTTCAGACGAATTATTTCCGTCTGAATATCCGTCCCAAATCACGACGGATATAAAGACGGAATATATTCCGTCTCTAATTATAGATGGATATTCAGAGGGAATATAGTATGTCTTTAATAACAACGGAATTTGTAACGAAAACTAATCCGTCACAAATATAGACGGATTTTAAGACGGAAAAATATCCATCTGAAATATCCGTCTGAAATCCCGCTTTTTCTGGTAGTGATGGTGGGTGCGCCCCCGTTCTGGGGGTGCCCTGTCAGAGCGCGATCTTGCTCTGCTTGTTGATTGAGGAGGCCTTGGCATACCTCCGTCAGCACCTGGATCTGACTGCACATTTTCGCAAGTTCGTTCGCGATGAAATAGAGTGGAGCCTCGCCGCGGTGTGGATAAGTGGAAGAGGATGCTTCCTGTGACTCCCACCAAGAGCTCGAGTGTAACGACCCAAGATCCGGATATCGGGTCGAACCCGATATCACTTGGATCCTACGTCGCCACCCACGAGCCTGGGGGCTCAGAAGGGTTAAAGGATGGTGTGGTCATGCATTGAAATTCTAAACAAAGCAGGAAATAATCTACAAAATTTAATAATTAACTGACAGAAATAAAATTAACATTTTATATTAACAGTTAAATAATACTATAGAGTCTAGTCCACAAGTACAGTCTAAAAAAAAGAAACGTATATTGGCCCGAGACATACCCCGGCACTGGCGAGCTGACTGCTAAAAGACCTCCAACCGAGACGCACCATCTCGAGGAGAACTACTACACCTGAAAAAGCAGGGAGTGAGCCTCATCTCATAGGCTCAGTAGGGGTCCCGCGGATCCCTATCACAACGAAAGCGGTAAACAAGGTAGCAGTAGAAATAACGACAGTAAAGGAAAGCAATAAAAATAACGACAACAAGAGCAATAGTAGTGGCAAATCAACTAAAATAACTTCAGCAACAACAACGACGGTGGCTAATAAAGGAGTAAACGGCAGAAGCACGGAGTCTCTAAACTACTGCTACCCTCACGAGGGAATCGCGATCCCGAGTCAGAACCGTCGAGCTAACGAAGGTCGCGGTGATACTGCCGAAAGAACCTACGACACCCCAAGCGTAGGAAAAGTCCTTACAGATGGGAGCCACTATGAAAACCACACCGCCGAAACATCCTATCACGGCTACCGAAAGAATCTTGACTACACCGTCAGTAAAACTCAGCCTCACAAGCGAGAAAACACGCTAAAGTCACCAGGTCAGAACACACTACCCCTACCCCGGAGAACCAAGGCTCACGGTCGGGAACTAAACCCACGGTGACTGGAGTACTCCGTCACAAGCACTGGCTGGATGCGTCCTCTAACGACTTACACCACGCCCACTATGTTCACGCCTAACAGCCTCTCTCGGAGAGTGAGGTGGAGTCGCAACGACACAAGGACTAGCTCGGGTCACGTCCGTCGACGTGGGTCCACTGCCCCCAACCACGTGTGCACACACAGACCACACCCTCAAGGTCGGGTCCTCTAACTGGTTTTTCCCTCAGCTACACTCAAGCTGCCAAGGCAAGGGGCCCTATTGTAACCAGTTTAAAAATCATCACATCGGGTATAGCTCTAACCACGCGGTCGGAACGTGTCGGCACTCGATAAGCAATCGCTCTCGGCCTAGCCGGTACGTGCACGACACTTAGTGAGCTGAGCCTAGTGGAGTACTACTCAGAAGAAGGTCCAACTCATGAACACCTGGAACCACGAGATGGCAAAGCTTGGTACAGGTAAACTCCCTAAGGCCGGTAACGAGAACCAACGGACGTCGACCTACTAACTTACGTGGGTACGGACCTCATTCAACGGCAACCTTAACGGGGAAGAACACTTCCCACTGACACAATTTCCACAGGGATGGCCCAAAAAGGACATACACAGAAATCCCGGATCACAAAGAATCACGCGGGCACCTCTTCCGCGAAACCGTACCCCATACGGACACCTCGGGGCAAGGGAACACGAAGCGCGGCACCTCGGAGGCTAAATGGGCTGGGCGGCCAAACTCTTGGCGGCCAAGCACTTGGGCTCCCTGTGGCCTAGGCGGCCACTCCTTTGGACGCCTAGAAGGCTGGGCGGCCACCACTTTGGCTGCCCAGACCAGGGCCAGATGGGGGAGGGCGCCAGGGTCATGGCCGCCCAGACCAGGGCAAAGACGGCCACCCATGTGGCCGTCTCCTGCTATTTTTCAGAAACGGACTGAGCTCCACCCGGAGCTCGGTTCCACGCCCCATTCCCCTCGCAGCGAAGGGAAAAACAAGGGGAAATCATCCCCGAGCATTCCTACCATTGGAAAACAAAATCAAAACCACAATCGGGGCCCAAATCGGTCGAAAACCACCGCTCGTCCCAAACATGCTCATTTTCCCCCAAATAAGCAAAACACCTTCTCTCGGCCTTATCGGAACACAGAATCGCAAGGGAAAACCCACGAGGGTGCCAGGGATCCGTCCCCTTACCTTTTAGAAGCTTTACCGTCGAAAAACCCCGCTAAACGCCGTTCCCACGCACGGTCGCCTTCCCACAGCGGCAAATTCCTCCGCCTCGCCGCACGCCGCGCCCCTCGGGTTAGTCCTCGCCGCACGCGACCGCCGTCGCACCACCGCATTTCCCCTCGCCATCTCCGTCGGCCGCCGGAGTGAGATGGGAGAGTCAGAGGGAGACAGGAGAGAGTGAGGGAGAGGAGAGATGAGAGAGAGGGGGGTGAGAGATGAGGGATCGGAGGGGGGGAGAGAGGGGGTTTAAAAAAGGTTTTAATTTTTTAATTTTATTTTATAAAATCCGCATAAACCCCAAAAATGCCTAGAAAAATTAATTTAGACTCCGAAAAATTCTCAAAAAAAGTCAGGCCGCTCCACGTGTCGTCACGGACTCGAAATAACTCATGAAAACATCGAGAAATGGGTTCGAAAATGCAATCTAAAAGTCTGAAACCCACTCGGACATGATCCACGGCCCGCGAAAAAGGATCCAAAAAATCCGGGGCGTTACATCGGGACTCGTCAGGAACCTTGGGCCCCCTAGCGGTTGCTAGTGTTGCGATAGCTTCCTCGAGGTACCATAGCTTCCTGCTCATTTCCCACAGATGGCGCCAAAAAATGTAGAGGTAGGAAAGTGTTCCGCTGGCCTCGTACCACATCTTTAAGATTTGTTTGTTGGGGAAGAGCAGCCGACCTCCCAAGAAAACCTACAATCACTAGAGAACTACATCAGAAGGAGCCCTGAGAGTGATCCCAGGGGACAACCCTTCGATGCTTAAGTTAGAGACGTGTATGAGCGAAGAAAAAGAGAGCTGGAGGAAGGGGAGAGCTAGAGAGAGTGAACCGGAGGAACTCGAGTGGAGGAGAGAGAAGATGAAGAGTGATCAGAAGGCTTGAAGAGTGCTTGGGAAGGTAGGGGAGAAGATCCTCAGAGGAACCTCTCTGGCCCTACTTCTTGGATGGAGATCCCTTCCACCTCTATGTAGAGAAGCCTCCTTCTCCTTCTTGGCATAAAGCTCTACTGACTCAAGGATGTCTCTCCTCCCCTCTTTGTCTATGTATGTGTGTATGTCAGTAGATGTATCTCTATAGGCCTCCTCCTTCCTCGGGTCTCGCATCTATTTATATGGGTTGCCATGGCGCTAGCCTTTCTCCGGTTGGGAAATGGCGTAGATCGTAGAGTAACGTCTACTTGATCGTGGGGCTGTCCATTGCATACTTTCCCATTCCCAGAAGGGGACTTCGTGACGGGGATCTCAGCAGCGTGGGTGCGACTCTATCCATGTCGGAGAAAGCACTAAGATAGCACTGGTAACGTTCATCCGTTGGCAAGTTCTGTGGCGTCCGAAATTTATGCGCGCAGTAATTCTGCCCGTGGGCTGGCGGAACTTCCTTGGGCCACATTGAATGGACCAGAGGTCGGCGGGGTGGCCTGTTACGGGCTCAGCTTGTGTAGGTCGTAACGAGCCTAACAATATTGGGCCGCATTGGGCCTAGCGACCATTCCCCTCCTCATATATATTATTTAATTATAGCTTAATTGTCTGCTTAGTACTTGTTATTTTTGCTCACAAATTAAATAAGATAAAATAATTTAGTAAAACTCCTCACAAAGAAATGACAAAATTAATCAACATAAATCTTAGAATAATTTTTAACATCATGTTTAGATTTATAGTTAAATTAAGCTACTCAATTTTCAGATTCATTTTAATCAAAATAGCCAGTAAGCTCATTACTTCCGAGTTGGCAAAATTGGACAAACTTAATAGAACTAATTATGACATGTGGCATCGAAAAATCTGAGATGCCGTCTGTTGACACCCGTTTTTTTACCGATGAATCGAATCAGTTCCTGCGTCTCAATTATTGATGTCCCGAACAGTCAATCACATGAAAGATTATTCCTCTGGCAGTATTTTGGGCTCTTCCCAGCAAAGAAGGCCTCCCTCCCTCTCATTGGATTTAACGGTCTGTTATAAACCATTTTTCTCAATAGAACGGTCCCCACTGGGCCGTTGTGTTCCGCTGCCCCGGGTTATTTGTATCTCGTGATACGCTTTGTATAGCGGCTCAATGCCAACCGTTATAGTCAATATAGCGGTCGTCCCGGGGCCGTCATTGTTTACCGACAAGAAAAGGGTTCAAAGGCCCGACAGTCGGTCATAGCCACGTGCTTCACGAAAAGTTGTTTGTCTGGGCGTTGACTCCTCTTTAAGTATAACGGTTTTTCCAGGACCGTCATGTGTATTGAACGGCCCCTACCAGACCGTCATACATGTTTGGCGGCCTTCGTAAGACCGTCATTGTTAAGGCCACCCAGATTAGACCCCCGTGATTCCAGGCGAATTAAGAGGAGAATGTCGTTGGCAATATTGACACGATGCACTCATTTACCGGCCTTTGACCGACCGTCATTCCCCTTAACCCCTGATTAAGCTCGAAGCCCTGGGCTCTATATATACAGCGTCCGTCCGTTCTGACAAAAAAAAAGGGGGGGGGGACCATCACGAAGTGCTGTCGAACTCCATCGCCAAATCTCATACAGCGTCCGTCCGTTCTGACAGAGGAAAGGGGGGGACCATCACGAAGTGCTGTCGAATTCCATCGCCAAATCTCATACAGCATCCGCCCGTTCGTCAGGGAGTGGGGGCCTTCTACATCCCTCGTAGGCCCCCGGTGCAGGGAACTTCACGCTTCATGTTTCTGTGTTTCTAGTCCTTCTCTGTTTGCTCACCACACACACGTCTTTTCTCCACTGCATCACACATCACATACACCATTTCGTTGGCATTTATTGTCTTTCCTACTGTTTCCGGCGCCCTAAACGGGGTTTCAAAACCTCCAGGTATCGCCGGGCCATGTTCTTCCTTTGCTTTATTTCAATTAGTACACCTACTACACTATCATTTAGCTAATCTCTGTTTATCTGTGTGTTTCACCGTTTGCTTTCAGGTCAGCAACCAAAAGCACGAGGCCCGCACCTTCTGGCCGGCCAGGAGGAGTGGAGGAACGGACCCGCATTCTCCCGTAGCTTCCGAGTCCCGGCGCTTTCACCGGGTGGCGATCACGGTCAACAGCTTCATCTTTCCTCCTGTTTTTTTATCTCTTCAATATTATTTAACTCGAGGAGGAATAACATATCAACACCTCTCTTTTTTTGGCGATCACGGTGGGACATCTGATGCCCGTCGTGCTTCTGGTTTGCTGACCAATCTCTGTCTCTGTGAAGTTCAGCGGTTCTGTATCAGCCGTCATTCTGTGTACAACGGTTCTTTTCCAGCCGTCGTTATCTGGTATTCTCCGCAATTATCACTGCCGTGCTCTGCTCATTTAACGGCCTTCATAGTGTCGTCATACTTGTGTAGCGGTCATCATCAGGCCGCCATTCCCGTTCTGCAGCTCTGTACTTTAGCGGCTCTTCCAGAGCCGTTATAGTCATTTCCGCGGTCTCCAGTAGACCGTTATTGTGGCGCAGAGTCTGCGGCTGGCACTTGTTATCCCTAATTGTTGTTCCCAGCATTGGTCCCCCTGCTGTCCACTTGTTATTTTCTATCATATTATTGATTGCTTCATGATTTTATCATTTGATTTCATATGTGATTGCTAGATTTCTAGGTTAGGCTTTGCATGCACTCCGGTGCACCTAGGATCATTCACTTCATACTGTAGTTGCATTTCCTACCGAAGTAGGATTTCCTCTCGTCTCCATATTCCTTGGAGCCGACTAGGGAATCTTGCCGAGGACCTCCGTAAGCCCCCGTGAGCCGTGGATTCCCACACGGACGCCGGGCCGGTTGTACCATCGCCACACCGTGTCTAGGTTCCGCATACGTGGAGAGTGATCCCCCTTAGAGTCAGCCAGTTCCCCCATCATACCGTTATTAGGCTCCCAAGTGTCCGAGCGAACTCTACATTTTAATCAAAACACTAAGCCTAAGAGAAAAGAATTCTGAAAACTTGCGGTATCATTCAAAGTGTGTGCATACTTGGTTGACTCCCTTCTCGTCTCCACCTTTCATTGTGTTATTGTTTTGCTTCTACTTGTGTACTTTGGTCTTAAGTCTCTCTAGTTTGTGCATCCCATTGCATGCAGCATTGTTCCCCTCCCTCGGGATCATCTCCTAGGGACGGTTCTCTACTCTCCCTCTATTGCAACCCTTTATTCAACTCATCATCATCCAGCATGTCTTCTTTCGGGTCCATCCCCGCCCGCGAGGATTCTCTTCCTCAGGGGCTCCTCGAGGACGTCTCCGGGGTCGCCTCCTCCCTGAATGGGGAGGGGTTCGTCTTTGTTCCCCCTTCCTCCATCGCTGAGGTTGCGCCACCCACGCTCCCTCAGTTTGGCTCCCCTTCGGCGAGCCAACTACTCCAACTCATGTCCCAACTTGACCAGGATCAACTCCAGATATTCAAGCAAGCCCTTGGGGCAGAGGTCCCGCCCGCTGTAACCCTTCCTGTCTCTTCCACCCATCCTGCTGAGAGGTCCGGAGCACCGTCTGTTGCCCCAGTGGACCATACCCCTCTTCGCCCACAGGTCCTCCAGTTTCCAATATATCAATCTGGCCAGGCTTCTACCTCAGCCCACCCTCCTGCAGACAAAGGGAAGAGTCAAATTCCCTTATCTCCTCGTGCTAGTGCCCACGCGGCCGTCTCATCAGCACCACCGGCCCCTCTGGCCCAAGTGGATTCTACTCGGCTGCAGCCCGGAATAGCTCAACTCGCTTACGCTGATGTGGGTCCTTTTTGGACTCAACATCCATCTTACGGGCTCATGGCCCCCACTATCCATCCGGCTGTCTCCCATTATCCCTCGGCTTCTACTGTCCATCCAGCTGCCTCTCACTACCCTTCAGTTCCACCTCAAGTCCCTCTACCTCAACAAGGAAGTGACGATCGCTTGGCAGTTCTCCAACAGCAGATCGATCTCCTCAATAAGAGGGTTGGCCCACCATCCTTCGCAGATGCTCTCACTCCTAATTTCTGGGACATCCGATTCCCTTCTCAGTCAGAGCTCCCGACATACCGAAAGTACAACGGGAACGGCAACCCGTTCATCCACATCAAGGAATTCCTGTACGAGTCGGGACCATACCAGCATGACGATCACCTCCTTGCATATCTATTCTGGCGATCCCTGGACGTGGTGGCACTCGAATGGTTTTACGCTCTGCCACTGGAGGAGGTTGGGAGCTTCAAGACGATCAAGGAGAAATTCGTGCAAAGATTCCAAGATCGGATCGGACCCGAATACTCATTCACGGACTTAGTGGCCGAGAAGATGAAAGCTGATGAAGACTTCGCTACCTATGCTGATAGGTGGAGGCAGATAGCCTCCCGTGTGCCCGGGCAGATTCCGGAAGAAGAAAAGATCAAACTGCTCATTTCTAATGCAACCCCTCTCTTCCGGAATGTCCTAATGTTGAACGACATCACCAGTATGCATCAACTGTACAGTCGGGCCCGGTTTATCCAGACCCAGTTTAAGGACTCCCCCATTCATTCTCTCTTCGAAGCCCAGAAGCCCAAGAGTTCCAGAAAACCACAGGGCCCTGTTACCGAGGGAGTCCAAACAAACGAGCAGGTGCAGGTAGTTAGCCAGACTGCCACCTCCCACTTCCCCCAGCAAAGCAACCCCCATTTCTCCGCATCACCTCGCCCTTCCTTTCCCACGCAGCAACACCCTCAACAACAATCTCTGCCACCACCACAACAGCCCCAGCAACCACTGCAATACCATAACACTCCCCCGCCTGCTACCTACGCACCTGCTCGTCCGGTTGCTAAAAGAGCCAACTATCCTCCTCTCCCAGAGACGCTCACTAATGTCTTTGCAGCGCTGATGCATACTGGCGATTTACAATTGCCACCTGAGCGCCCGAACATGAATCCGGCCGCCGATCTGTCCCGATATTGTGTATATCACCAGCAGCCGGGGCACACCATTGAGAGGTGTTATCATTTTAGGGACCTGGTATACGACCTGCACGAAGGTCACAGGATCGATTGGGCTCAGATGAGGAAGCTGATTGAAGATCTGAGAAGAAGGCCAGCAAGGCCGCAACAGGCAGCACCACAGCAACAGCAGTTTCAGCAACAACCTCAGCAATTCCAGCCACAGCAGCCACAGCAACAGCAGCAGCAGCCAAACTTAGGGATCCACCAAAATCCCATGCCAGTACATGCACCCGCTCCTCAACAACAACAACAGCCGCCGGCACCGGCCCAAGTCAACATGTTACGCCACCCGGCTCCTGACGCAGGGTGGACCATTGACGATCCCGCACACCTGTTAACCTTACGCCACATCCCTACGCACTCTACCTCACCCGCCGTCTTTTCCATCCTTCGGCCTTCCATGCCTTCCACAACTTCCCCCGTCATCCATCCTTCCACCATACTTACCACTCCGAGAAGCCATATTCTCTCGCCTATCCCCCCACAACATTATACTTCCCCACCTACTATACCTTCCACTATCTTGTCCACCAATCACTGCAGTCCACTAACCGCCCCTTTACCTCACCCATCGCCCATTTTACCTTCACCACAACCTTCGCTTACTATGCCTATCATATCCCCCATCACCAAGACTGCCATCCCTTCCATTCTCATTCACCCCACTGGGTCAAGCGGGAGCCCACCTATAGCCATGCCAACACAAAACCTTGCCCTCAGGAGCGGGCGGTTATTTCAAAGGACTTACCCCTCTACCAGTGCACCTCCCCAAATACCCTCCATCTCAGCATCAGCAGCACAAGACAATGAAGTTGACCCCGCGCCCGGTTCCACATACGACCTGTTGCAACATCTTGACCGGATGCCGGCAAAGATCTCTGTCTTGGAGTTGATCAGACGTTCACCTCTACACCAAGAAGCATTAAGGACGTTTCTGCAAAAGGTCATAGTGAACGAAGATGTGGCGGTAGACAGCTTGCCGTCAGTGTTGGCTACTGTTACCAAGGGGCCCGCTATCACATTCTCTGAGGCCGAACTCGCGCCCCCTGAAGCACGCCAAATGCCGCTATGCGTCACCATCACCTTGAACCAGGTAGTGGTAGACTCAGTGCTAGTGGACACTGGGGCTTCAATAAATGTTTGTCCATTAAGTACTCTGCGTGCCTGCAACATTTCTGAAAGTATGCTGAAGCCGACACCGACAACCATTGCCGCCTATGACAATTCCAGAAGGGCATGTCACGGGGTCATCACATTACAGGCTGAGCTAGGGCCGTTACAAATAGAGGTGGAATTCTACGTCCTAGACATAGATTCGATGTTCAAGGCTATTCTGGGTCGTCCATGGATAAATGCTCTGCAAGCGGTACCTTCCACCGCCCATCAGTGCCTGAAATTCTCCTTCCAGGGGCGGGTGGTCAAAGTCAAGAGTGTTTCCACCGTCCAGGCAGTGGACGCCATCACTGACCAGGTTCTCCCCACTCTATGGCCGAGCAATAGGCCAGTATTGTCAGTCATGGACATAAATTACCCATGGGCTTATGCGGCAGGCAAACCCATTACAACACGCAAGAATGCCGGAGCTAAGCCTGAACCCAAAAATTCTAAAGGCTGGGACATGATCATGAAGCTAGGCTATCAGCCAGGCCTTGGTCTCGGCGCGCGGTTACAGGGAAAGACCAAACCCATCTCTGAAAGCAAGAAGATGGGTCGTCAGGGCTTAGGCTATCATAACACTACCATTCAGGCAGGTTCTGGGCCACTAACTTGGGACTACCGGCAACACTTTGTAAAGGGTCCACTACAGCCCGGCACCGCAAATAAGCCACAACCCAAGGAAGAAAAGAAAGATGCTCCCATTGTTAATATTGTTGCTGACCCACCGCCGCCTCTGCAGGGGTTGGTGGGAGATCTTGAAGATTATTTTGCTGAAATGTCAAGTCTGTTTACTGATCCAGCCACTCAAATGAAGGAGACAGAGATGCCCATGGTTAGGAATGCTCTGATAAGGCCACAGAAGATACAAGAGGCAGGAAGCTCCGACATTTCCTTCTTTATTCCTCCTGCTCATTTGGCCTCAACAGTTTACCCAAACTTTGTGATTCGATCCCCTCCAATACTGGTCAAACCGTGTTTCACGGGGAGACCGTCAAAAATTCTATTCATTCCCTCCAATTGCGGGCACTGTCCGCCCATTGATCTACTCGATCTATCTTCACCTCCTTCTCCTAACCCCCGAGTTCACGGGATGTGGTTCTCCCCCGATACCTTCTTCTCTCTCTTTCCTCAATTCTTCACAAAACAACTCCTTCCTCTGCCTCCACCTTCTGATTCTTCTTGCTCTCTTCTGGTAGTAGAAGATACCCAAAAAAAAACGTCAACTTTCAAACTTACATTTCAGTCGAAGACTATGCTGTCTTCTGCTCATCCACTCCCCAGGGGCACCAAACCCCTGCTCCTTTTCCACTAGATTTTCTGTCTCCTAGGGTAGATGTACAGGTAGTTGAGTCTCCTAGGTTAGTCGAGTCAGTCAGGGTAGAAGCATGTTCTCCCTTAGATAGCCCATCCACCTCTGCAACGCCACCACTGGCATGTCACTCCCGTTCCATTCCCGATAGGTTCCTACAGGATCTGGCCTTGAGATGCCAGGCCCTCCTCAGATGCCCAGAATTCATAGCCACCACCGTCTCCTTAAAAGAGGATGAGGATTCAGAAGGCCGGGTGTGGAGCAATGACGGACTAGGAGTGTATGAAATTGTAGACGAGAAAGACCCAGCGGATGATGAGGAAAGTGATGTGGAGGACATTGCTGACCTATACACACAAGGATTGAGAAGATTCGACGAACCCTCGTCAGCAGTGGATGAACCCACTAAAGAAATCAATTTAGGAACCGAAGAGGATCCCAGGCCCATATCTATTGCAGCTGATCTCCCTCCTAAGGTAGAAGAGGAGCTCATCAAGGTTTTGAGAGAGTACAGCGATTCTTTTGCCTGGTCCTACGAGGACATGCCGGGTCTCGACCCCGCTTTAGTGGAACACATGTTAATCTTAAAGCCAGGGGCGATTCCTGTTAAACAAAAGCTCAGAAGATTCCACCCACATATGGCCTTGAGAATGAAAGAAGAGGTGGACAAATTACATAAGGCCAGATTCATCAGGGTTGTGCTTTATCCACAGTGGGTGGCCAATATAGTCCCGGTAATAAAAAAGGATGGCAAAGTCAGAATTTGTATTGATTTCAGGGACTTAAACAAAGCATGTCCGAAAGACGATTTCCCGCTTCCTCACATCGATGTTTTGGTAGATAATACCGCTGGGTTTGAGGCTCTCTCGTTCATGGACGGGTATTCAGGATACAACCAAATCCGTCTTGCTCTAGAAGATCAAGAGAAAACCTCCTTCACCACGCCTTGGGGCACCTACTGCTATGTCGTCATGCCATTTGGATTGAAGAACGCAGGTGCTACCTATCAACGGGCAATGGTGGCCATCTTCCACGACATGATGCACGTCTACATGGAGGCCTATGTGGATGATATTCTGGTGAAGTCGAGGACAAAAGAAGAACACCCCGCCATTTTAGCCAAAGTGTTGCAAAGGGCTAGGGAATACCAATTGAAGATGAATCCTAAGAAATGTGTCTTTGGAGTCGCATCCGGGAAATTACTTGGGTTCATGGTTAGCAAACGAGGGATTCAGATTGATCCTAATAAGGCAAAGGCCGTAATGGAAATGCCACCGCCTAAGAATCTTAAGGAGCTTCGTGGTCTGATTGGGCGTTCGCAGTTCGTTAGAAGATTCATATCTCAACACTCTCAAAGATGCCGCCCATTCTACGACTTATTAAAGGCGGGGGCCGAGTTTAAATGGAACGAACAATGTCAGAAGGCCTATGAGGAGCTTAAGGTTTATCTGTCCAACCCTCCTGTCTTGCAACCTCCTGTCCCCGGAAAGCCTTTGATCCTATACATTTCTGTTGCTGAGGATTCCCTAGGTGCTGTCCTGGCACAAGTGGATGATGAAGGAAGAGAGAGGGCAGCATATTATCTCTCCCGATTGTTCAATTCTGCCGAATCCCGGTACACTGCCATGGAGAAGACTAGTGCAGCATTGGTATGGGTAGTTCAGAAGTTAAAACACTATTTCCTAGCCCATGAGGTAAGGTTGATCTCTAGAATGAACCCAATCCGCTACCTCCTCGAGAAACCCGTCCTCTCTAGTCGATTAGCTCGCTGGCAGAGCTTTCTCTCTCAATTTGATATCACCTTCGTCATCCAGAAGGCCATCAAGGGGTATGCTATTGCTGAGCATCTTGCTCATTCTCCTATCCCCTACACTGATTCAATCCAGGACGAATTCCCTGATGAACACCTTGCAGTTATCTCTCATCCGCCTCCCTTTTGGTCTCTACATTTCGATGGCGCGCTCAATTCCCAGGGCTGTGGCATCGGCGCTGTCCTCCTTACTCCCGAAGGTATCACCGTCCCTTTTGCCTACCAGCTCTCTTTCTCTGCCACCAACAACATAGCCGAGTATGAGGCTCTCCTAGCTGGACTAAAGCACGCCTATCTCTTAGGCGCACGATACCTCAACATCATGGGAGATTCTCAATTGGTGTTGCGTCAAGTTCTGTCAACTTATCGCACCCGTGACCCCAAACTAAAGCCATATCAAGATTTGGTCACACTCTTGGCTAGACAATTTAGCAAACTCATCTACGTTCATGTTCCCCGATCTCAAAATATTCTTGCTGATTCATTAGCATCTCTCGCTTCCTCTTTATCCTTCTCCCTTAGTCGTTCCACTGAGACCATTGTGGTCCAACAGATGGACGCTCCCTCTCTGCAAGATCCTTGGTTTGCTAACCTTAGGAAGATTATGGAAGAGAAAGCGGCTAAAGAAGAGGTTAAGGAAGTATCCTTAGCAGAATTGGAAGAAATCTTGGACGAAGATGAGTTGCCATGGTTCCATGAGATTGAGCAATATTGTCGGGATGGTTCTCTCCCGGAGGAAGCCAATGCGACACAAAGAAAAGCCATCAGAAGAGTCGCCTCGAGGTATACAATCGTTGCAGGAGAATTGTACAGGCGCGCTCTCAATGGAGTTCTGATGCGGTGTTTAGATGACAATGAAGCTTGGAAAGTAGTGGAAGCTGCTCACTCCGGTGAATGTGGAGGTCACGTGAATGGACAGGCATTGGCTAAGAAGATCCTTAGGAAGGGCTACTACTGGCCAACCCTAGAGGAAGATTGCTCTACCTACGTCCGTAGGTGCCTTCAGTGCCAGCTCCATGCTGACAAAATCCACGCCCCTGCTTCATCTCTTCGCCCACTATCCGCCCCATGGCCTTTCTCCATGTGGGCCTTTGATATTGTCGGTCCGTTAGGTGACCCTAACGCCCAAGTAAAACAGAAATCCTTCATCCTCACCGCTACAGAGTATTTCACGAAGTGGGCGGAAGCTGAAGCCTATGCAGAGATCAAAGCTACCACAGTTTGCCGCTTCATCACAAAGAACATCATCTCGCGGTTCGGGGTACCAAGCGACATTGTCACCGACAATGGGCCACAATTTGTGTCTCAAGAACTCCAGGACCTCTGTAAGAAATTTGGTATTGCATTGCATCATTCATCACCATATTATCCACAAGGCAACGGTCAAGCCGAAGCCACCAATAAAACCCTTCTTAAAATCATCAAGAAAACGTGTGAATCCCACCGGCACGCTGATTGGGCTGATAAATTGATAGACGCTCTATGGGCTTATCGCACCTCTGTCCGAACTCCCACAGGGCAGACTCCCTTTGCCCTCACCTATGGGATGGAGGCGGTACTCCCGTATGAGATTCTCATCCCTTCCCTAAGAGTGCAGCTAGATAAGGAACTTAATCTCGACGAGCGTCGAGAGGCGTTACTAGCACAGCTGGAACTGTTAGATGAGAAGAGGTTAAATGCGGCCAATCACGCTTCTGTTTATCAAAAGCGGGTCTCACGTCATTTTCAAAAGAAGGTAATCGAAAGAAAGTTTGAAATAGGTAATATGGTTTTGAAAAGGAAATTCATCCGAACAGGTGGTCCAAGGGCTAAGTTGCAGCCAAACTGGGAAGGGCCGTTCGTCATCAAGGAAGTCTATCCAGGTAATGCCTATCAGTTGACGAACTCAGAAGGAGAAGAACTGGCAAATCCGTGGAACGGGTTATATCTCAAATGCTTCTATCCCTAAAAAAAGAGTCTAACCACGTGCTTCCCTAGCAATGCAAGCTTCCCCTGTTCATAAGAATCACTGAGAGAAGCTGAACACACAAACACGACCCTTTGGTCCTGTCCCCAGTTCCGCCAAACACCGTTTCCCGGGGCCACACTCTGGAGGAAAGTTGTAGTCCCTGTACGTTTCTTGCTTCGGCTGAACCCAAGAATGAGGAGTAAATAAGGAGGCGATGCCTGACCTGGGTACCCTAATACGAGATAAGTCTCAAATAGGGGCAGTTCGTTATGACCTGAAGCCACAAGAAAAAGAAAGAAAAAGAGAGAAGAAGAACAAAAAGAAAAAAATGAATAAATGAAAATATTTGGGAAATTGGAACAACTAGGCATAGCAAGAATGACAAATGTGGTGGCTTAAGGTTCGATGACGAACACCAAAACCCCGACACAACAGACCGAAGCTTTGAGGGGCACCCAGGAAAGAATTCAAGTCTTAAAAACTCACATGACGGGTGTAAGCTTGTCTCCATATTCTTTTTCTTTTCAGGACAAAGCTGAGTACCCTGGGGGTGGCCCTGGCAGAACACCGTCAGGCAAATAAAAGTTCGGGCCAGGAGGGTCCCTTCAATCATACGCCAATCTCAGGAGGAATCCTCAGGTTACGAGGGAGGCATGTCTTGTTACGGAAGCATCGGTTTTCAAAACCCAAAACAATGAATATTTCAAAATCCAAAAACATTGAATATTTCAAAATCCAAAAAAAATCAAATATTTCAAAACCCAAAAACAACAAATATTTCAAAATCCAAAAAAATAACAAATATTTCAAAATCCAAAAACAACAAATATTTCAAAATCCAAAAACAACAAATATTTTAAAAAAAAAACTTAAAACCCAAAAACATTGAATATTTCAAAATCCAAAAATATTGAAAACATTAAAAAAAAATTCAAAAATATTCATGACTTGCATTCATGGCATGCATGCATTGCATTGTTATCATTTCTCTTTTCCTTCGCTTATTTAATAAGGCTTGCCCCTTGACCAAAAATCAAGCACTGGTTACCTCCGCACTTGTCACAAGGCAAGGGGCTAAGCCTAAAACAGATTTAACCTGTTTCATTGCTAATAGTGTGCAGGACGATGGAGCAAGAAGACGAAGTAACAACAGAACAACTGCAAGGGGCAAAATCAGTCACTCTAACTTTTATTCCTGATACAAACAATTCTCACTCTCAAACAAGGCACTCTCACTTATCAAGCATCATAAAAAGGAAGGGAAAGTACAATCACTCAATCCTCCGCTGGGCATTCCCGCAGGGGCACATCTCTCTCAGTTCTCTGATATACGCCTGGCGAGTCTCGGTCGCCTCTTCCACCTCTGCTGGCAAGGCACGCACCTTGCTGATTCCCCACATCGCTAGTGCACTCCTCACACTCTGCTCATCGTGCTCAGTGCCAATCTGTCTAGCCTGAAGAGAAGGGAAGTGCGACAACGGAGGAAGCAGGGTCCGCGGTACCCCGACCTGCAAATGGCACCTGTGTGGATAATACACGGCCAGTACGGTATCACTCACTAGCCTCAAATCCAGACCCTGTCCTCTGGGCAGTCTGATCTCCGTAGTCACCAAGAAGTTAGGCCGCATCACGAGCCTCTCCACGGGTAGCCGACTCAGGTACCTGCGCCATTCTTCTCTGGTCCGCATATCCCCCGTACGGCACTCCACCTGCGAAGAGAAACCAAACCCGCCACCGATAAAGGAAAGTGGATGGCTCCCGAAGATCCTACTCTCAGTCTCTATGCCTGCCCTAGGGATAAACTTCAGTCTCACGCCCACCCAACACTCTAAGAGAATCATAGAACCAAACAGTGGACCACTCAGGGCAACAGAGCTAAGCCCTTCATAAAAATAGGCTAAGATAGCCTGGGAAATAGAAAGCCCTCTCCATAAACCACTGATGGTGCTAAGGACGGGAAGATCTAGCACGTGGTCGGCTGACGGAAAGAGGATAGCACCACACAAGCAAATGGATGCAGCCTTGGCAATAGCCTCATGCCACCCGCATTTGTTCTTACAATGTGCCACCACCCACTGGCTGAGAGGAAGAAGGTGAATATGACGGGCTCCCACAAAGGTCTTGATCTCACTCGGGTCTTCTATGAACTCGCTAAAGATGGCAACTGGATCTATAGGGGCAACTGTGTGACACACTAGATCCTCCTCCCCAACCCTAGACTTAGGGAGAGACAGATAAGCCTCTACTTCCTCTAAAAGGACGGTGGCCTCAAAGGATGGAAAGATAAAAGTGTGGGTCTGTGGGTGCCACATTTCTACAAGGGCTGAAATACTGTGCCAGTCAAAGGAAATCTTTTGGAAGTTACGACCTAAGAACAGCAAGGATTGTAAGTGCCAATAACTAAGGATGTGGGTTACCCCTAGGGGCAAGGCACGAACCATGGGAGCCACCCACTTAAGAGAAGAGTATCGGCGAGAGCCAGGAAGAAGCTAAAAAGGAGAAAACGAGGAAAGTAATGCAGAAAGAAAGAGATATTAGACGAAACAGAATCAAATGAACCAAGTTTGAAGTGATTTAAACATACCTCTCTAGAAGGATTTGAACTGAAATGTCGAGGGATAGAACCCAAACGCGCAATCTCCTCTCGCTCCTTCCTCGCAGCCTTAGGGCCTGAATGGTCTCCCTCACCCAAAGAATGCTCACCAAAACTCCTCTTCATGATGATTTGGTGGTGATTTAGAGGGAAGAAACTTAAGAAGAAGAAGAAGAGGTTGGGTTCAGGCTGAAGGCAGAGCACCCCTTACTTATAGGAGGTCTCATCCCGTGTTTCGCTCCACTGGAACGCATGATGCACGAGAGCACACCAGGATTGAATGGGCTTAAGGGAATTCAATTTGGCTTCTAAGATCGTGCTGATTGGCGGTCGTACGATAGACCGTCATTCATTTTTTGAACGGCCGAAGGGAGACCGTCATTCTCATGTCCACGGTCTACCCTGGACCGTCATTTTTAGTCGGCCTGCGCCAATTAACGGTCTACACTTGACCGTTATATTCCATGACGGCTACGCCATAGCCGTCATTCTTAAGCAACCCACGGCCCTGTCTTGGCCGTCATTCTTGCCAAAACGGTTTTTGCCTGGCCGTTGTTCTCTAAACTCATGAGCTGCCTCACCTCCACTCGCGTCACTCACCCTGAGTCGGCGTGCCTCACCTCCACTCGCGTCGCTCGCCCTGAGTCGGTCTAGCGATAGACCGCCATACCATAAGAACGGCTACCTGAGGGCCGTTATTCTGCAAACGGTTACTTAGCATTGAACGGCCTTCCTATGACCGTTAAAGATCGATATGGCGGTTTACCATGAGCCGTCCAATTTAAGAACGGTCCCATCTGAGCCGTTGAACTGTTGAATGTATCATTGTTGTGAAATTCATGTGCCAATGAGTTTTGATTGCAGTTAAAGCTAAACAACATCAATGTCCCGCCGTTACGCCTGCACAGGTAAGTCAGGTATGGCCCTCAATCCGTCAAAACTCTTATTGCATTACTATATGGTAATAAACATCTATCTCGAGAACCAGTCGATTCTTCACGCATTCCAGGATCTGACGTAAAACACATGATGATCTAGGTATGCGTGTCTAATCTTCGGAAAGGCCGCTAAGTTGGAAGAAGTCAAGGGACGACGGTTCTCTCTTGCACGCCGTGGTTGCAAGAAGTGTCCTGACCCTGACTCATTCAGTTCTGCAATAATATTCTCGAGTATTTTATATTTTTATCCTTTGTTTGCATTCGATTTTACATGTTTCTTTCTTTTAGCCCAGCATGCATCACAAGCACCTTTTGAGCATTCACGACCTACGGTCTGCCTGAGAAATGATCTTGCGTATGATTGACTGTTTTCTGTGTTCCATGTCCCACCGAAGGAATAATTCCACTCCAAAATTAGAAGGTATTTCTTTGGACCTAATTGTTCGGTTCTGATGAATTAAGTGTTTCCCTCGTCTGGAGTTTTAAAATCCTTTTAATTTCGCTATTGCCAGCTTCTATATCGCCTCATTTAGGACCACAGCTTGTCCGCCGACGAGGCCGCTCCTTGCTCTTTTACCTTAGTTCCTTCAGATTCAGGTTTAACACTCAGTCCCACAGTACCTTGCAAATTGGTTCGAAGGTTGCCGGAAGATTTCTATGGCTTATTGGTATGAGACGGGTGTCGTATTGCCTTAACGCCCGCTTTTGCAGTCCACTCCGCTTCATCTCCGCTACAACTCCATGTTCCATGACGCCTCCACTACACCTCCGCTCGTTCCCTTGCAAGGCGGACGTTAAGGAGGGGCATCTGTTGACACCCGTTTTTTTACCGATGAATCAAATCAGTTCCTGCGTCTCAATTATTGATGTCCCGAACAGTCAATCACATGAAAGATTATTCCTCTGGCAGTATTTTGGGCTCTTCCCAGCAAAGAAGGCCTCCCTCCCTCTCATTGGATTTAACGGTCTGTTATAAACCGTTTTTCTCAATAGAACGGTCCCCACTGGGCCGTTGTGTTCCGCTGCCCCGGGTTATTTGTATCTCGTGATACGCTTTGTATAGCGGCTCAATGCCAACCGTTATAGTCAATATAGCGGTCGTCCCGGGGCCGTCATTGTTTACCGATAAGAAAAGGGTTCAAAGGCCCGACAGTCGGTCATAGCCACGTGCTTCACGAAAAGTTGTTTGTCTGGGCGTTGACTCCTCTTTAAGTATAACGGTTTTTCCAGGACCGTCATGTGTATTGAACGGCCCCTACCAGACCGTCATTCATGTTTGGCGGCCTTCGTAAGACCGTCATTGTTAAGGCCACCCAGATTAGACCCCCGTGATTCCAGGCGAATTAAGAGGAGAATGTCGTTGGCAATATTGACACGATGCTCTCATTTACCGGCCTTTGACCGACCGTCATTCCCCTTAACCCCTGATTAAGCTCGAAGCCCTGGGCTCTATATATACAGCGTCCGTCCGTTCTGACAAAAAAAAAAGGGGGGGGGGGACCATCACGAAGTGCTGTCGAACTCCATCGCCAAATCTCATACAGCGTCCGTCCGTTCTGACAGAGGAAAGGGGGGGACCATCACGAAGTGCTGTCGAATTCCATCGCCAAATCTCATACAGCATCCGCCCGTTCGTCAGGGAGTGGGGGCCTTCTACATCCCTCGCAGGCCCCCGGTGCAGGGAACTTCACGCTTCATGTTTCTGTGTTTCTAGTCCTTCTCTGTTTGCTCACCACACACACGTCTTTTCTCCACTGCATCACACATCACATACACCATTTCGTTGGCATTTATTGTCTTTCCTACTATTTCCGGCGCCCTAAACGGGGTTTCAAAACCTCCAGGTATCGCCGGGCCATGTTCTTCCTTTGCTTTATTTCAATTAGTACACCTACTACACTATCATTTAGCTAATCTCCGTTTATCTATGTGTTTCACCGTTTGCTTTCAGGTCAGCAACCAAAAGCACGAGGCCCGCACCTTCTGGCCGGCCAGGAGGAGTGGAGGAACGGACCCGCATTCTCCCGTAGCTTCCGAGTCCCGACGCTTTCACCGGGTGGCGATCACGGTCAACAGCTTCATCTTTCCTCCTATTTTTTTATCTCTTCAATATTATTTAACTCGAGGAGGAATAACATATCAACACCTAAGGAAATGATCTTGCGTATGATTGACTATTTTCTGTGTTCCATGTCCCACCGAAGGAATAATTCCACTCCAAAATTAGAAGGTTTTTCTTTGGACCTAATTGTTCGGTTCTGATGAATTAAGTGTTTCCCTCGTCTGGAGTTTTAAAATCCTTTTAATTTCGCTATTGCCAGCTTCTATATCGCCTCATTTAGGACCACAGCTTGTCCACCGACGAGGCCGCTCCTTGCTCTTTTACCTTAGTTCCTCCAGATTCAGGTTTAACACTCAGTCCCACAGTACCTTGCAAATTGGTTCGAAGGTTGCCGGAAGATTTCTATGGCTTATTGGTATGAGACGGGTGTCGTATTGCCTTAACGCCCGCTTTTGCAGTCCACTCCGCTTCATCTCCGCTACAACTCCATGTTCCATGACGCCTCCACTACACCTCCGCTCGTTCCCTTGCAAGGCGGACGTTAAGGAGGGGCATCTGTTGACACCCGTTTTTTTACCGATGAATCGAATCAGTTCCTGCGTCTCAATTATTGATGTCCCGAACAGTCAATCACATGAAAGATTATTCCTCTGGCAGTATTTTGGGCTCTTCCCAGCAAAGAAGGCCTCCCTCCCTCTCATTGGATTTAACGGTCTGTTATAAACCGTTTTTCTCAATAGAACGGTCCCCACTGGGCCGTTGTGTTCCGCTGCCCCGGGTTATTTGTATCTCGTGATACGCTTTGTATAGCGGCTCAATGCCAACCGTTATAGTCAATATAGCGGTCGTCCCGGGGCCGTCATTGTTTACCGACAAGAAAAGGGTTCAAAGGCCCGACAGTCGGTCATAGCCACGTGCTTCACGAAAAGTTGTTTGTCTGGGCGTTGACTCCTCTTTAAGTATAACGGTTTTTCCAGGACCGTCATGTGTATTGAACGGCCCCTACCAGACCGTAATACATGTTTGGCGGCCTTCGTAAGACCGTCATTGTTAAGGCCACCCAGATTAGACCCCCGTGATTCCAGGCGAATTAAGAGGAGAATGTCGTTGGCAATATTGACACGATGCTCTCATTTACCGGCCTTTGACCGACCGTCATTCCCCTTAACCCCTGATTAAGCTCGAAGCCCTGGGCTCTATATATACAGCGTCCGTCCGTTCTGACAAAAAAAAAAGGGGGGGGACCATCACGAAGTGCTGTCGAACTCCATCGCCAAATCTCATACAGCGTCCGTCCGTTCTGATAGAGGAAAGGGGGGGACCATCACGAAGTGCTGTCGAATTCCATCGCCAAATCTCATACAGCATCCGCCCGTTCGTCAGGGAGTGGGGGCCTTCTACATCCCTCGCAGGCCCCCGGTGCAGGGAACTTCACGCTTCATGTTTCTGTGTTTCTAGTCCTTCTCTGTTTGCTCACCACACACACGTCTTTTCTCCACTGCATCACACATCACATACACCATTTCGTTGGCATTTATTGTCTTTCCTACTGTTTCCGGCGCCTTAAACGGGGTTTCAAAACCTCCAGGTATCGCCGGGCCATGTTCTTCCTTTGCTTTATTTCAATTAGTACACCTACTACACTATCATTTAGCTAATCTCCGTTTATCTGTGTGTTTCACCGTTTGCTTTCAGGTCAGCAACCAAAAGCACGAGGCCCGCACCTTCTGGCCGGCCAGGAGGAGTGGAGGAACGGACCCGCATTCTCCCGTAGCTTCCGAGTCCCGGCGCTTTCACCGGGTGGTGATCACGGTCAACAGCTTCATCTTTCCTCCTGTTTTTTTATCTCTTCAATATTATTTAACTCGAGGAGGAATAACATATCAACACCGTCATCTATGACAACATAGACTATGTCATTGACACCAATGCTCCGGAAGCTAATGAAATATCCACGGAGGTGGAAAATAAAAAATGGGAGCAATGGTTGATAGATGATGGAAAGGCTAAGAGCTTAATGCTCATGTTCATGGAGGATAATTTGGTTAAGTTTTTCAAAACGTACAAAACCTCTCATGAAATGTGAAAAGCTATCAAGGAGAAATATAACACCAAGATTGAGGTGAATACTCAACTCATGTTTTATCATTACAACACATGTAAGATGTAGGAAGGTGATAGCGTGATTGAACATGTAAATAAAATGATTGTCATAATTAAGGAGCTATCGACTGTTGGAACTAAAATTCCTGAGAAGATCCATCATTAGACACGATTGTCACAATTTTAAGATTGAGTGGTTTCATTATAAGTGTCACAGACTTTCCAGTTAGGTTAGCGATTGAGCACGACATAATGGCTAGGAGAAAAGAAGTGGAGATGAACATGTAGGAGGCCAATGTTGTACACCGGAAGCCCACCAGGCATAATCGTCCGCTTCGAACAAATAGGCCACAGTTTAAGGACAACAAATTCTAAGGAAAGTGAAAGAAGGCTCTTCGTGGTGCTTGCTACACATGTGAAAATTTTGGCCATTTTAAGGCAAATTGTTCCCAAAGGCAAGGGAATGAGGGTGTAAACAATGCCCCAAAAAATAGAAGAGCTAGAAAGAGGGAATTCGTCAGTATCACGATATGCAATGTCGCGATGGCCGACTCAAATGAATTAATGGTGGGTCGACTCTGGAGTCACTCGACACATTGTAAAGATGAAGAAGGAGTTGGTGATGCTGATCGAGCTCAAGGTAGGAGAACATAGGGTATATATGGGTAACAACACCTATTTGGATGTAAAAGATGTTGGTACATATATGCTGGATCTTGGGGATAACATTATAGTCCTCAATTATGTGTTTTATGCACCTGGAATCTTGCAGAATCTAATCTCTGTATCGACTTGATGAAAAATGGCCTAGAAGTGAGGTTCTACAACAATAAAATGTCAATAGGGAAGGACAAGAAAGTATTTACTATGGGGAGGTTTGTCTCTGAACATGATTTATTCTGTATCCCTATAATTGACACCAATAAAAATAATATTGAAGTTTCTGAGTATTCTTTATGTTCTTTGTCAGAATGTGATCTATGATATTTGAGATTCAGACATCCCAGAAAATCTAAAATAGAATAAATGATAAAGATGGGTCTACGGCTGGGTTTGACAAAGGTAGAACTAGTACCTTTTGAATATTGTTTAGTCGGAAAAATGACTAAGAAACTCTTCGCAGTAGGGCATAGATCGAAAGAATTGTTAATGTTGGTCCACTCGGATATTTGTGGTCCCCTAAGTATAAAGACATATAACAACATGGAATATTTCATAACTTTCATAGAAGATTATTCCAGATTTACCTATATTTATCTTATTTCTACAAAATCAGAGATATTTGATCGCTTCCAGAAATATAGAATGGAAGTGGAATGGCAACATGGAAGGAATATTAAGATGTTATGTACAAATAGAGGTGGAGAATAAAACTCAAGGGAATTTGAGTCACATTGTCAAAGAACATGGAATTAAAAGATATGTGACAATGCCTTATATGTCACAATAGACTGGTGTGGCAGAAAGAAATAACAGAACTTTAATGAATGTTGTTAAATGTATGCTATGGCATTCAGCTCTCCCTAAGAATTTGTAAAGAGAGACACTGCTCACGACAAATCATAAATTGAACAGAATTTCGACAAAATCCATAGAAAGTACACCTTGTGATTTATGGAATGAGAGAAAACCTGATTTGAGTCATCTCAAGAAATGAGGGTCAATTTCTCACGTTCTCATTCCTAGTCAACATAGAGATAAATTGGAGTGAAAGACATTAAAATACATATTCATAGGGTATTGTGAGAAATCATCTGGTTATAGATTTCATGAAGGAAAATAGATCATTGAGTATTGAGATGTAGCATTTTTAGAAAATCTAGAGGAAGATGAATCTCATGAAAAGGAGAAGTAACCTCTACTTGAAAAAGATGATGACTATTACAACGATATCCCTAGAAATAATCCAAAAATTGAGGCGGAACCTGAGAATATGAAAAATGAACCAATAAATATGAATGAAGTGTAGCCTGATCAACCTGAAATAGGCAACAAAAGATTGATAACTCTACCGGTATGGATGGATGATTATCATTTGTATTCCTGTGAATCTTCATGTCCAGTGATAGACATGGAAAATGAAAATTACGTAGATGCTTTGAATTATATAGATGTGATGAAATCATATGATACAGAATTATGACAAAGTGCCATGAATGAAGAAATTGATTTCATAAAAAGGAACAATGTATAAGAATTTTGTGATATATCGAAGAATAGAAAGGCTATATGTAATATCCTGAGTTTCGGATTCCACTTAATAGGCGTCAGATTTATTTTTCGTGAATATTTTTAAAAGTCACATTTTTTGAGATATTAATTCTAAAAATTTAAAAAGAATTACAGAATTATTAATACAATCCTGAAGATTATTTAATTAAATTGATGGAGAATGCGCATATTGATGATTTTCCTTCTTTTGGGGGTTTTGGTCAACCCAAAAACCCTATTTCTAACCCCATCGCACCCCCTCTTCCTTCTTACCGTCTATCCTTCATCCTCTCTCGTTCTACCTTCGTTCTTCTCCCCTCTCTCTTCGGCTACAGACGGTGGGTAGAGAAGAGGCTCAGTTAAGCTACGGCAGCGGCGGAAGGTTGGTCGTGAGGACGTGAACGAGGCGGTGGCGAGTGTGGGTCGTAGGTTTCCGAGCTTCACCGGGTTTTGACGTGCCTTGGTGATGATCACATCGATCTTAGGTGGTAAAAGCGGCATCTAAGGTAGGGGGATGGACCCTTCCACCTCCCCGTGTGTTTTCCCACCGATCCGTGTAGAACCGGGTAAGAATGAGCGGGTTTTCGGGTTTTGTTCTTGTTTCGAGAAAATCACATGTTTCGGGGTGAGCGACGGTTTTGTCGATTCGAGTGGCAATTTGTGGTCCATTTGATGCGAATGGGTGTGCTAGGTGTCGGGGAGGGGTTCTCCATGGTTTCTGCTTGCAATGGAGCAAGTTGGGCGTGGAACAGGGCCCTTAGAAGGTCACCCCATTCTACTGTCGCCTGAATCGATCGACCCATCCGAAGGATCGATCGACCGGTTCTTGGCAGGGAGTTGGAAAAGGGGTCTTTGTTGGGTTCGGTCGACAAACCCAGGGCAGTCGGTGGACCGACCCCAGGGATCGGTGGACTGACCCCAGGTAGCCCTCGGGGCCTGGACAAACCAGTCGACCGGTCTCCTGGTCGGTCGACCGAGTGCCCCTTTAGGTCGACCGACCCACTCCTGAAATGGAGTATTCGGCCCGAAAACTCGGATTTTTACCCCGAGAACTCAAATTAAAGTATTTATGGATGAAATAAATAATAAATTAGCCGTGCAAACCCCATGAGGGATGTCTCGTGGTGGGACGCCTGATGATCCAATTTAAGGCATGTGTGTACACCCCATGGAGGGGGATCGTGAATGAAGTATGGTTTCCGACATGGTAACCTCGTCAGTCTTGTGTCCTGTGAATTAAGGCTCATATTCTGTGCAATGAGCATGTGTGTATGACCAGTGACACGTCCGTGGTTTCACAGCGGGTTCTTGCCTTGAGTGACCTTTTCTCACTAGTCGTAGCTTGCCTGGGTAAGCGGGTGCCTACCCACCTAGGAGTGGTGGAGAGCTAGACTGGGGAGAGACGATTTATGTTGGTTTCCGTAGGGCCTCCCACTGTGGCGGCTCGAGACTGGGCCAGGAGGAAAACCCGTTAGAGGGCATGACGTAGCGCCGTCAGTCAGTGTGCGCACACCTGGTCGGGGACTACAGACGCGTGCTGATGAGCACGACCCCGACTAGACCCTTTTCTTGTGTTATTATGTTCGGTATCTCAGTTTTTACTTTGAGGCTAGTAGGGAGGCACCTGAGGCTGCGGACTAAGTCGTCAGTGGACGCATCCAGCCTTATTTCTAGTGGGTAGTGCTCTTGTCACTCGAGTGTAGCAACCCAAGTTTCCTACCATTGTTGTTTAGTGTTCTGGCGGCCGAGGGTATCCCATTGTATGAGATTGAGGTGTGGTTTGCTTTGGGTGGTCGTGGTACACGTATGGCGTAGCTATATCCTTTAATTATTATTTACTACATTTCATGTTCTAATTACTATTCTAATTTGTTACTTATTGCATCGTGTATTTATTGTTGTGAGGTGGGGATCCGTGAGACCCCTATTGAGCCGATGAGACGAGGCTTCACCCCTTTTAATTTTCAAGTGAGGCACGGCTTGCACATTGTGTTTCTGAGGTTTCACGTGGAGCCAGTACTGGTCAAGTTTAGTGGCAGTTTGCCAGAGGCGGGATATGTCCCATAGTCTTGTACTTTTTTCAGTCTACTGCACTTATGTATGGACATATAAATTCTAGACTTTATAATTGGTAAACCATATAATTGTTTATTTCTCATATTAATTATGTTAATCATTATTTAGTTGTAATTATTTTAGATTCTTATACACTACCACACTGTCCCCAATAACCCTTCCGAGCCTCCGACTCGTGGGTGGAGGGCCAAGATTCAAGAGTATCAGGATTTTTCTCGGTATTCGGATCTAGCTTGGATCGTTACTCTATAGGATGCAAATGTGTATTTAAGAAAAAACTTCGAGCTGATAGGTCTATTGATAAATATAAGGCCCGGTTAGTTGCCAAGGGATTTACATAAAAACCATGCATATATTTTCAAGAAATCTATTCTCCAGTGACTAATTAAGTTTCTATCCATAAGAATGATCTTCGCAATTGTTACATATTTTGATCTAGAATTGCACCAAATAGATGTAAAAATAACATTCCTTAACAGAGAGTTGAAGGAAGACATTTATATGTAACAACTTGGGAGATTTCAGGTGGATGCCAAGAGGAAAGGGTATGCAAGTTAAAGAAATCGATATAGGGTTTAAAATAATCTTCTAGAGATTGGTTAAAGAAATTCGGCACCTACACCGTTAGTTCATCAGAAACGATTGTGTAAGGACTAATACCCTAGAGAGGGACATGAGTCGCTCATGGTGTCGTATGCATAAACAATCATAAACTTGATGTATGCGATGATAAGTACGATATCGGACTTAGCATACCCAGTCAGTTTGGTGAGTAGATACTAAAGAAATCTTGGTCTAACACGTTGCGAAGCTGTTAAAAGGATTATAAAATATCTGAGAGAAACTTTGCACCACAGTACTCTTATTTATCAAGCTGATATACTTGAAGTTCTCGAATATTCAGATGTAAACTTTGGAGGAGATAAAGATGACAGAAAGTCTAAGTCGAGACATTTGTTCATTTTTTGTTGTGCTACTATTTCTTGAGAAAGTAAGAAACATGGGTCTATCGCACGATATACACAGGAAACTGAGTACGTTACATTTAGTACAACTGCTATGCAAAATAAATGTTCACGAGAAAAACACCCATCTCAACGAGTCCCAAACTTGACCCCACACACACCCACCTTGCCGGCGACCTCGATCTTTCAAGCTTAAATGTTTCCCAGCGAGTTGCCAAGTGGCGTGTGAAGGGCCAAAGAACTAGCACGCAAAAGAAACATCCACCATCGGTGTTCATTGCTGTTGTCGGAAGGTTTATAACTAGAACGCTAACATTCATTTTTCCACAAACAAAGCCAGCAGAAGTAGAAGCACTCACTTGACTGGAGGCAATCAGATGAGCCAAAACATCACAACACCCATTGACCATTGATGATGGAAAGTGATGCACAGAACATCGTAAATGTAATTAATAGTGCCAAACCCCCTCCTTGGAGAGGATCAACGATCATACAAAAGTGCAAGAAAATTCTATAAGGGCGTTTTTGATACCCGAGTAAGGAGGTGTCTTAATCGACCTCAGAAGGTCGATTGAGATACTCGACCCCGGTAACGGGTTTATGTGAGGGGGAAGATGAGCGGAGGCGGGGCCCACCTGTCCCCCGATTGAGATAATCGGTCGACAAACAGGTTATCAAATCCGCCCTAATAGATCACGTAACGGAGAAGCTCACTCTTTAGCCAAGAAACTCATTCCATGGTATCCTAATGCAACTAATTTCCTAGCCCCGACCCAAAGTGCCTGTAAACTGTTCTGACGATGAGTAGAAAAGAAAAGAAAAATCGTTTTTCAGACATTAATGATGGTAAGTTACTGCGCCAATTTAACGTCACCGACCAAGAGGTCTGCGAAGTCATGATACGATCACGTGAGATCTTCCATTAAAAAAAAGAAGAAAAAAATCTTCCACGACAAGACGGATCCCGGTGCCTGCGCACGCAGTTCATTTATTTGGCAAACTGGTGAGACAGCGACGGTAAATTGTAAAAAATAAAAAAAATAAGAAATAAAGTGAACAGTGATAGTAAATAACAAAAAATTAACATTTATCAATTTTAAACTCGACCATGGCCATAAAACAAAGTCTGCATTAAAATTTAAGAATGATGATATTTTTAACAAATAAATAATTATTTTTTATCAATTTTAATATTTGAGTTAAAAATTAACTTATCATAATTTTCTAGATTGAAATAACTTTTAAAAAAGTGCTCTCGAGCACCTTATTAACCCCGATTCGGTAGAGATTTAACCCGAAGTTAACCAGAGTTAACTCTCAATGTGATTTAATAGCGGGATTAATTTAATCGGGGTAAAAATTTTCGTTAGCTCAGAGTCATTTAGGATTACGGAATCCAACTCCCGAGCTCCTTTAAACTAACCCGTTCTCGTCTAATCACATGTGACACCATAAGAAATGGTGAACGTAGTTAATAATTTGTCACATTTAAATTTTAGTTAGTAATATTACTGATGTATTTTGTCAAAAAATTTCTGATTTTTAGGGTATATTTATTTTATAGAATTTACTAAAGATATTTAAAATTTTAAAATTTTAAAAATTAAAATGAATAGTGACGATAAATTATAAAAAGTAATGATTATCTATTTTAAATTTTAATTAATAGTATTAATGAAATTTTTTATCAAAAATTTTATGATTTTGATGGTCTATATTTTTATAGAATCTATTAAAAATATTTTAAAATATATAAAATAAAAACTAAAATAAATAGTAATATCAAATTATAAAAAGTAACATTTATGACTTTCAAATTTTAATTAGTAGTATTAACGATGATTTTTATTAAAAAAATATAATTTTGGGGCATATTTATTTTAGAGAAAGTTTATAAAATATTTAAATTTAAAAAAAAATTTAAAAATTAAAGTGAATAGTAACGTTAACTTGTTAAAAGTAATGTCAATCATGTTTATCTTTCAATCGGTGGTATTACAGATAATTTTTATTAAAAATTTTATTATTTTGATATAAAATTAATTTTTTAGAATATATTAATTTTTTAAAATTTAAAAAATATAAAAAATATAGTGAATAGTGACTGTAAATTGTAAAAAATAACGTTTATTAATTTTAAATTTTAATTAGTTGATTCATGGTATTTTCATCAAAAAATTTATTATTTTGATGGTATATTTATTTTATTAATCTATTAAAATATTTAAAGTCTTTACAAAAATAAAAAATTGAAGAGAATGCTGTCATGGTACTTGACCATGGGTAAGAGAATTTAAAAGTTAAGGTTAAATGTGATATTTGAGCTGTCATAATTTTCGAGTTAAGCCATGACCTAACAAATTATATTAGATTAAAATTAAATGAGCTCATCTCCCTATTTTTAAATTAACTCCACCAGTATTAAAATAGAAATAAATTAATGATGAACCAATTTAATCCCATCGAGTGGGATAACCCACCATCAAATTGAGACTAAAGCCGGGGTAGCTCACTGGTCGTGGGCTCGCATCGATCCTGCGAGGGGCACATGGGCTCACCATTTTGGGGACAGAGACCTGGCATCGCCTGTAAAGCTCGTCACGAAGCTCCAACTAAACTGCTCGACTGTACTTAGTTGGCATTCAACTCCCAGGCCGGTGGGTTACAGTAATGTTGATTCTCTCGCCAGCGTGTTACGTATTTGAGATTTATTTGCTGAGAAATAATAAAAAAAAAACTCTGCAAGATAGGAAGCGGGCGGACAAAGAGAAATGCGTCGTAAAGAGTGCCACGTGCGATCGTAACGGACAATCAACCATCCGATATTTAAGTCAGACGAGTCCTTCGAAAAAGAGAAGAAGAGTACTCGTAAAGAGAAACGCGTGGTCGAAGATAGAAGTAATCGTCCCGTCATTTTTTTTCACCACCTTATTTTAACGGCAAGTCAGATTGCAGTAGTGTTTGGCGCAACCTTTTCATGGGAAGAATCTTTTTGAACTTATTTTGGCCGAGTTATTTTTATTTAGGTATAGATGTAACTTGTGGAAGCTTTTTGGAGTTTCGGCTCCCAATCAAAAATACACTCCCGAATTAGGATCAAAATAAAAGTTGTGGGGGAAGAAGGTTTTCACAAAATCATTTCAATTGTAAGTCTCGAGATATATATCATTTCAATGTCATGACCCATTAACTGTCTGATATATATCCGATAGTGAGCGATCCCTTCTTGACCATTGACGATCTTCACACGTATCCTAGAGTGGTTAATGACTCTGCAACTCATTACTTATGGTTAAAGTCACTTAGCCAAGTAATTAAACCATTCCAATTCTCGTGTAAGATCCGATCAATGCCTCAGGTCAAAGGACCAACGATGCTACTGAGACAATTGGATCTTCAGTTGACATTAGGTATAATCAACCATCTGAAGATCCAATAGCGGATCAGTTCAGTGTACATCCTCCAAGGACATACACCTACACATATGTGTTAGTGCCCCGCACCAATGACCATGAGACTGGTCACTGACACATCATGTGTACTGGTTTAATAGGTAATCAAAGTCCCCGAGTGATTACCCTCCAACCAGGAACAATTTAAGGTATGTGTTCATGTAAAGTCAGTCTCACAACTCGAGATGGGATCTCAAGTTGACTTTACAACCACATATCCTAGGGACAACGTAAAGTAACACAATCGCATATTTACGCTCAAATACCACTTTATTAATAATGAACAAGATCGTACAACTATTGGACTTACCCGACCCGAAATTGGCCTGTAGCACACCAACACTAACACCAATATCATCGGGCCCATAGTGGTCATCACCACCCGACTGATAGTCCAAAAGCATGGTCTAATTAAGGCACACTTGGGAGTGGCCGGTCCATAAGTATGATCTCCGTGTACGTGTGCCCTAGACACCGTGAAACTCACCAACAGGTGAACGTTGAGGTCTACCTCGGCGAACACTTAATTACACTCACGTCGCCGAGATGTCCGTCACCACGCCTTTCCTTAGTAGGTAAGCGAGTGGGTGACGGTCAATCTCACGATTGAGTATCACCTCACTCCACTAACCACGCCCCCATTAAGTTAAGAAAGGGATGGCACTGTCACTGCTAGTATAAGTAGGTCTCAGGCAGACCCAGACAGGCACATAGAAGATAGAGAGAAAACACATGCCCACACACGTACAGGAAAGAGAGGACAAACACAAACGCAGATGGAGAAAGAGACAGAGAGAAGAAAGGCAGGCACTGAGCCAGAGACATACTCTGGGAGAGAAATAGCAAGTTTTCCATTAGTCCCAGGCCTCTGCCACGCTCCCGAGCACCCTCTACGTCGCCAAGCACCCTCTTCCCTCCGTCAAGCTCTCATTTTCTTTTCTCTCAATCTTCCTCTTTGCCTTTTTGTCTGGCTCTCACTTAAGTATATGAGGGTTGTCCCCTGAGATTATTCTTAGGGCTCCTTCTAACACTTCGTTTAGCCCCTCTTTGATAGATGAATAGACAAATGGAGGGATATCCCTCCAGGATTAGTCTGTCCCCTCACTTAGTCTCATTTACTTTGGTAGGCAACGAGTTAAAAGGAGATTAACTCCTCTTTAATTCCACTTGCTTTAGTTGTATCGAGGGATAAAAAAGTGTGTTAACTCTAGAGATTGTATTAAATGGCCCTCGAATTCTAACCTTATAATAATCTTATTTTAATAAATAATACTCTAAATAGATATTAAAATAGATATCAAACAATAATATCAATAAATAATTGTAATAAATTAATAATAATTATTATTTATGTTAATAAATAAATGAGAGAAATATTCTGAAAGAAATGTTTTCTCCGTTGGAAATATTCTGACAGAATCATCGACAGATTATAGTATCCGTCAGAAAATATATGAACGTATTTTTTTAAAAAAAATAAATTTAGCGACGGAATTGCCAACGTACAAATTTTTCGTCAGAGTATATTCCAAAAGAATTTCCAACGGAAAGCGGCGTCTGTCGCAAAAATCGTACAAACGGAATTTCCGTCTACTAATTTTCCGTCGGAAAATAGAATTCCGATGGATAACGATTCTGTCGAAAAGTCACGATAATGAATACCCGACGGACGGTTTCCGTCAATATTCCGTCGTAATTCTGTCGGAAAAACTATTTCAGACGGAATTTCTGACGAAAACTATCCGTCGGAAATGTCACTTTTTCTCAGATGGAATTTCCATCTACTAATTTTCCGTTGGAAAATATCGACGGAATTCCGATGGATAACGATTCTGTCAGAAAGTCACGACAATGAATACCCGACGGAAGATTTCCGTCGGTATTCCGTCGTAATTCTGTCGGAAAAATTATTTCCAACGGAATGTCCAACGAAAACTGTCTGTCGGAAATGCCGCTTTTTCTCAGACTGAATTTTCGTTACTAATTTTTCGTCAAAAAATGCCGACGGAATTCCGATGGATAACGATTATGTCGGAAAGTCACGGCAATGAATACCTGACGGACGATTTTCGTCAGTATTCCGTCGGAAAAATTGTTTTTGACGGAATGTCCGACGAAAATTGTCCGTCGAAAAATGTCACTTTTTTCAGACTGAATTTCTGTCTACTAATTTTCCGTCGGAAAATGCGGACAGAATTCTGATGGATAACGATTCTGTCGGAAAGTCACGACAGTGAATACCCGACGGACGGTTTCCGTCGGTATTATGTCGTAATTCCGTCGAAAAAATTATTTTCGACGAAATTTATAACGAAAACTATCCGTCAAAAATGTCACTTTTGATAAACAGACCATCACAATGGCGATGTTGGGCCATATTGGATCTGACGAATTTTACCACCGTCGCGTAGTATAAAATGGGTACATAATAAAAACCCAGATCGGAACCTCCATGGGACTTCTGCCCGGAGATCTAGCTAGCTTATGAAAATAACGAGCTCATGTGGTTGTGAAAGATGCAAGGTTTGTGGACGGGGCTACGCCGTACTGCCGGACAGACAGGCGGAGCTGGGCCGGAGAGTCTGGAGATGGAAGGGCATAGACTTGTGATCGTCCTTTCAGTTCATACCTTCTGTTCACACAGTCAGTGACATGTGATCAACAGATCAAGCGATTCGATGTGTCCTTAATTGTGTTTGGCCAACAAAAGTAGAGTAATTAATGTACTTACTCCACGGTACTGCGAAGCTTTCAGTTCACACGTACGTTCTGCTCACACAGCCGGTGACATCTGATCTTGCCTTCTACGTGTCCGTGCATTTTGGCTAACAAACAGGAGTAATACTCGGTGCACATCGGTGTCGTGTGCGCGGAACAACTGTCTGTGAAGGGTGCACGATCTAACAAAGACTGCCACGTACCCTAGCTAGTTAGTTTTTTTTTTAGAAGCAAGATAGTGTTGGGGATAGAATCGGAGTACCCAAACAAGGAGGACAAACAGCAGAGGAGGAAGAAGAGAAAAAACCAATCACACAAGAACACACAGGGATTTTTACGTGGTTCGGAGGCAAGATGCCTTCCTACGTCCACGGCCGCAGCAGGATTCCACTAGATAATCACAGACCGATTACAATACAAAGAGACAGCCCACCCTTTTATACTAGGAGATTAGGGCGTCACTAATCAGGGCATTAAGGACAATAATACCCCTGATAAATAAAAACCCTCTTCCGGGATACATTAGACGCGCATGCTCGCCTGTCCCACCGGATGCTCTCCTGGGACCGAGTATGCCCTTCAGCGGCTGCAGATGCTCCCCTAGCATCAGTCAGATCAATGCATTGCCAAGACAACGTCGACGCATTGCCAGACAAGGTCGACGCATCCAACCCAGACAGCATATGCTCCCCTGGAGCAGCGGTTGCTCCCCTGGCACTGAAGGATGCTCCCCTGGAGCGGTGGATGCTCCCCTGGGGCAACGATTGCTCCCCTGGAGCAGCGAATGCTCCCCTGGAGATGGCTTAAGCTCGCCATGCTTCCCTGATGCTGTGAATGCTCCGCTGGAGTAGTGGATGCACTCCTGAGGCAGAGTGTGATCCCGTGCAGAGGCGCACGAACAAAAGAGTTCTGACTCCACACTCTAACAATCTCCCACTTGGAGTCTGAACTCCAAAGAAAGCAAACATCTCAATGTATTAATCCTGCTCACTATAACAGTAGAAATAAACTGCTACGGCATCCCTCCATCAATCATCCATGGAGGCCAACTGAGGACTTGCACAGCCTCAGTTTCTCTGTGGTAACCACCTTGGTGAACATGTCTACTGGATTCTCTGCACCAAGTATTTTCTCCAACAGTAAAACATCATCTTCAAGCAAACCACGAATGAAGTGATACTTCAGTTGTATGTGCTTAGTCCTTGCATGAAAGACTGGGTTCTTGGAAAGGTGAATTACACTTTGACTGTCACAAAACAACACAGTATTGCTTTGTTCCTTGCCCAACTCCTTCAGAAAATTTTTCAGCCATACCATCTCTTTGCTAGCTTCAGAGATAGCTACATACTCTGCTTCTGTTGTTGAGAGAGCAACAACCTTATGAAGTTTTGAAACCCAACTCACTGCAGTGCCACCCAAGGTATAAACATAGCCAGTGGTACTTCTTCTGGTGTCCAGATCACCACCAAGATCTGAATCAACAAAACCTTGTAAAATAACATCACTTTTCCTGAAACAAAGTGACTTGCTTGAGGTGCCTTTTAGGTATCTCATAATCCATTTCACTGCCTCCCAGTGTTGCTTACCCGGATCTGCCATATGTCTGCACACAACTCCCACTGCATGTGCTATATCCGGCCTGGTACAAATCATGGCATACATCAGACTTCCTACAGCTGATGCATAAGGAATTTTCTTCATAGACTCATGCTCTTCAGTAGACTTTGGTGACTGCTCTTTAGACAGCTTGAAGTGACTTGTCAAAGGAGTACTAACAGGTTTTACATCCTGCATGTTGAATCTGCCCAACACCTTCTGGATGTAACCTTCTTGAGATAGCTTCACAGTGCCAGCTGTTCTATCTCTCACAATTCTCATCCCAAGAATTTACTTTGCTGCTCCTAAGTCCTTCATAGTAAATTCCTTTGATAATTGTATTTTCAGATTGTTAATCTCTGTCATACTTGATCCTGCAATAAGCATATCATCCACGTACAACAACAATATGATATAACAATTATCAAACTTCTTAAGATAACAACAATGGTCCATATTACATCTAATGAAACCATTGTTACATATGAATCCATCAAACTTCTTGTACCATTGTCTGGGGGCTTGTTTCAGACCATACAAACTTTTCTTGAGCTTGCACACAAGATTTTCTTTGCTTGGGACTGAAAACCCTTCTGGTTGCAACATGTAGATGTCTTCCTCCAAGTCACCATGGAGAAAGGCTGTCTTCACATCTAGTTGCTCTAAATGTAAGTTCTTAGCAGCAACAATGCTCAACACCAATCTAATAGTGGTTAGTTTCACAACTGGAGAAAAGATCTCAGTGTAGTCTATACCTTCCTTCTGCTGGAAGCCCTTCACTACCAACCTTGCTTTGTACCTCTTACTGCCATCAGGTTCATCTTTGACTCTGTAAACCCACTTATTATGCAATGCCTTCTTGTTCTTAGGGAGTTTAGTTAGCTCCCAAGTCTGATTCTTTTGCAATGAGTTCATCTCATCTTTCATGGCTAACTCCCACTTAACAGAATCTGTAACCTGCATTGCTTCATCATAACACTCGGGTTCACCTTCGTCAGTCAACAGTAGGTAATGCAAAGATGGAGAATACCTTTGTGTAGGCCTAGGTATTCTTGCAGATCTTCTCAGTTGTACCGGTGTACAAGGTTGTGCTTCTATTTCAGATACATCCTGTATCTTATCATTCACATCATCTTGTGAAATTTCTTCTAGCTCAACCTGCCCACCATTCTCATTTTGTTTCCCTGCACTGTCAGATTCTATAACAGCCCTGTCTTTGTACAAGATATTTTCATTGAATATAATATTTTTCCTTCTGAGAATTTTTCGATTTTCATCATCCCAAAATCGATATCCAAACTCATCAGAACCATATCCAATAAAAAAACACTTTATAGACTTAGCATCTAGCTTATCCCTATCATTAGAATCTACATGCACATATGAAACACAGCCAAAGACTCTCAAGTGTGAAAGATTTACCTCTTTCCCTGTCCAGGCCTCCTCTGAAATTTCACCATCCAAAGGGACAGATGATCCTCTGTTTATCAAGAAAGCTGTTGTGTTAATTGCATCTGCCCAAAATATTTTTGGCAGTCCAGCATGTATCCTCATGCTTCTAGCCCGTTCATTCAAGGTTCTATTCATGCGCTCGGCAACTCCATTCTGCTGTGGTGTTCTTGGAACAGTTCTTTCCATCCTAATACCACTAGCTGCACAAAAGTCCTTGAATTCCTTGTTGTCATACTCTCCACCATTGTCTGATCTCAGACACTTCACCTTCAAACTTGTCTCATTCTCTACAAGGGTCTTCCAATTTTTGAAAGTAACAAATACATCAGATTTCCTTTTCAAAAAATAAACCCATACCTTGCGAGTAGAGTCATCAATGAAAGTGACATAGTAGAGTGAGCCTCCAAGAGATGGTACTGGTGACGGACCCCATACATCTGTATGTACAAGCTCTAGCTTCTGTGTCTTCAAAGTTCTAACTGTCTTTGAGAATGTAACCTTCTTTTGCTTCCCAAAAATGCAGTCTTCACAAAGACCAACTTCCACAGATTTCAAGACAGACAATTTTCCTTTTGACAGCAGTACCTTTATCCCTTTCTCACTCATGTGACCAAGCCTGCAGTGCCATATATTGGAGTAAACTCCTGAATTTGCCACTGCCACTATATCTTTGTTGTTGCTAGTCATGTAAAGAGTACCCATCTTGTTATCTCGTGCTATAATCATAGCACCTTTGGTGATCTTCCAAGATCCACCCATAAAGGTTGTGACATAACCTTCATCATCAAGCTGTCCAACAGATATCAAGTTCCTCTTCAAGCCAGGTACATGCCTTACATTCTTTAACTTCCACAAAGTGCCATTTGTGGTCCTTACATTGACATCACCCTTCCCCACAATATCTAAAGGCTCATCATCAGCAAGATAAACCTTCCCAAAGTTTCCAACAACATAATTTTGCATACTTTCTTTATGTGAGGTAGAGTGAAACGACGCACCTGAGTCAAGAATCCATGACTCTAAAGGAGTGTCAACACAAAGAACTAAAGCATCTTGAACTTGCTCTGCTGCAGTTGCATTGGCAGACTCTTCATTATGGTTTTTCTTCTTTGGAGCCTTGCAATCTTTCTTTAAGTGCCCCTTTTTACCACAATTCCAGCACCCATCACCACCAAACTTTGATTGACCTTTCTTCTTGGACCTAGATCTGCTCCTATTTTGACCCCGTTGTTTTGTTCTTCTCCTGCTCTCTGTATTCAAGACAGAACCTGAGACTTCACCTGATTCCCTTCTGTGAATATCTTCACTTAGAATCAGGTCTCGAACCTCATTAAGCTTCAACTTGCTCGAACCGGAAGAACTACTTACAGCCGTCACAGTTGCACCCCAACTTTCAGGTAAGGAGGATAAAAGAATCAAGGCCCTAATCTCATCATCAAAGTTTATTTCTACAGAACTCAACTGAGTTGTAATCACATTGAATTCAATGATGTGGTCTGTAACAGAAGCACCTTCGGCCATCTTCAGATTAAATAAACGACGCATCAAATATACCTTGTTTGAAGCCGAGGGCTTTTCATACATATTTGATAGCGCCTTCATCAATCATGCCGTGGTCTTCTCGTTCACGATGTTGAAGGCGACGTTTCTGGCCAACGTCAAGCGAACAACTCCGAGTGCTTGTCTGTCTAGTAGATATCAATCTTCCTTCTTCATCCCTGCCGGCATCGTTCCAAGAAGCGGCTCATGCAGCTTCTTCTGATACAAGTAGTCTTCGATCTGCATCTTCCAGAAACCGAAGTCATTGCCATCGAACTTGTCGATCCTCACCTTTCCTTCATCTGCCGCCATTACTCCCACTACTCCCTCGAACCAGAACTTGGCTCTGATACCAGTTGTTGGGGATAGAACCGGAATACCCAAACAAGGAGGACAAACAGCAGAGGAGGAAGAAGAGAAAAAACCAATCACACAAGAACACACAGGGATTTTTACGTGGTTCGGAGGTAAGATGCCTTCCTACGTCCACGGCCGCAGCAGGATTCCACTAGATAATCACAGACCGATTACAATACAAAGAGACAGCCCACCCTTTTATACTAGGAGATTAGGGCGTCACTAATCAGGACATTAAGGACAATAATACCCCTGATAAATAGAAACCCTCTTCCGGGATACATTAGACGCGCATGCTCGTCTGTCCCACCGGCTGCTCTCCTGGGACCGAGTATGCCCTTCAGCGGCTGCAGATGCTCCCCTAGCATCAGTCAGATCAATGCATTGCCAAGACAGCATCGACGCATTGCCAGACAAGGTCGACGCATCCAACCCAGACAGCATATGCTCCCCTGGAGCAGCGGTTGCTCCCCTAGCACTGAAGGATTCTCCCCTGGAGCGGTGGATGCTCCCCTGGGGCAATGATTGCTCCCCTGGAGCAGCGAATGCTCCCCTGGAGATGGCATAAGCTCGCCATACTTCCCTGATGCTGTGAATGCTCCCCTGGAGCAGTAGATGCGCTCCTGAGGCAGAGTGTGATCCCGTGCAGAGGCGCACGAACAAAAGAGTTCTGACTCCACACTCTAACAGATAGATCATTCATTTCATACTCGGGATCAAGTACATGAGTACATAAAGACCAAATCACAAAGAGACAGCCCTCTCAGAGCCTAGACGGTAATAACCCATCGAGCAACAAAGGATGAAAGCAATAATACAACAACTGTTACCAAGGGATAGGGAGGTCCCGAAGACGACGATGAGGCAGATGACGATCCGTAGGCGACTGGTAACATCCTCGGGGAGCGCAAGGCTACCGAACCGCATAAACCGATAGCGGTGTGAAGAAGACACTCGGGAGACAAGCATCCGAAGAGGTGCTTGGGGATAAGCGCAGGATCTCCGAGCTCTGGATGAACCGAGGGGAGAAGTACCCTTCACCTGCAAATACAACCGACTGGACTCACCTTCGTCCGGGTGACTGCACAGTGCTGAGGGGCTCGGGGGAAACAAAAGGGTTTGGGGTCGACGCGAAGGGGGGTGTAGACACGCCAAAATTGACGCTATGTTGATCAAATCTCATGTCACTATGTTGACGCCCCAAAGTGAACTTCAATATATTCATAATATGAAGTTTTTTCTTATTTTTGTGTGTTTTTTGATTTATTCTTGCATTTTTGTGATTCACGACCTGAAGAGGGGCGTGTTTTAAATAGCGACCGTATCTAGGGCGTGTTCAAAAGAAAGGACGACCAAATGTCAGGGCGTCAATTCCTGGTGTTATCCGGTTTCAAAATAAATTTAAAATAAATTCAAATTATTGATTAACGTCCTTCCTCAGGGCGTGGTTTCAATTCACGCCTTTATCTCAGGCGTGTTCTCACAATTTTTAAATAAAGTAAGTTTTATTACCAAAATTTAATCCAAGAAGTAACGCCCTTGACTGTGGTCGTATTTTGAGTAACGTCTTGATGTAGGTCGTCAATTTGTGATTTGACGCCCTTCGCAAGGTCGTGTTTCACCTTTCGAGTCCTGCTTAAATTCAACTTTCCTGGAGAGTTCCCTGCCTCCGTTGGTCTCTGTAACGACCCGAGAATCCGATTACCGGGAAGGCCCGATAACCCGAGACTCGCACCGCCACCCACGAACCGAGAGGGCTCGGAAGGGCTAAAAGGAGTGTGGAGGCACAAAGAAATAGGAAATAAAGCAGGACAACTCAACAATTAACAGAAATAAATAAACAACTATAACAGAGTCCAGTCCAACAGAAAGTACAGTCTAAAGTAGTAAAACGTACCACATGCCAAGTGAACACTCGGCCCGGCAAACTGGCAACTACGAACCTCCGCTCCGCACCCTCGAACCTCGAGGAAGAACCGCCACACCTGAAAACCTCAGGGAATGAGTCTCCAAAACAGAGACTCAGCAGGGATCCCGCGGAACCCCAACCAGAAACATCGGCGGTAGCGGAAAGGAGAGCTACTACTACAGCAGGAACAGTAAACCGGTGGCCGGTCAAAAACTCGGCACTACAGCTACTCCTACTGCCAGAAGGCAGACCTCGATCACGCAGTCGAAGCTACCAAACCACGCTAGCACCACCTACCGAAGTAAGAACACACGGCAACCACGCCGTAGAGACCTGTCCCCCGGACAGCCAACTTGGACACGCTGTTCAAGGTGCAACCCCGACCATCTGATCGCGGGTACCGCACCACAAGACGCCACCTCAGTAAAGCCACTAGCACTAATCTCACGGTGCAAGAACCGACACACGCGCCAAGGTGAAACAACTGAACTCACCGGTCGACACGACCAAAAACCCGAAGGTCAAAGACACAAAGACTGACAGTCTGTCACTCCGTACTCGACAGGAGTACCACCCACTAGAAGCACAGCCAGTAGCGTCCCCTGACGTCTTACACCGCACCGCAGGTGAACCGCCTGACGTGGTAGGTTCTACCCGAGGTGCGAACACCGTACAAGTAACCACAAACAAGTGACTAGCTGGGGTCACGCCCGTCGACGTGGGTCCAACCGCCCCCAACCACGTGTGCACACACAGACCACGCGTCCCTGGTCTGGCCCTCTGACCGATTTTCCCCTCAGCCGGACTCTGGCTGCAAGACGTGGGGCCCAACGGAAACCAGTCTAACCGTCCTCAGGGTAAGCCCGTACACCACTCCCTGGTGCGACCAGCACACGCGTACTGGTAGGCTACGACTAGTGGAGGGTCACTGAAGGAGTAGACTCTCAACTCAATGGAAAATAACGTCCACATCCGACGACGTACGGGGGCCACCCCACGCACCGGCCCCGTCGCACGGTGACCACAGTCAGAGAAGAGACAGGACTCACAGTCCACGGCCACGCACGCACCCTGCGCGAGAGTCGAGAAAACTCAAGTGGCGCTAAGCCACTGGACTCTGGACAGTCCTCTAGACGCACTACACCCAACGGTCCTTGAGTCACAAGACTCGGGGTCAAGACCGTTGTACGCAACAGCACAAGGCCGTCAATCTAGTCCAATCTCTAGGTCTAAAACCACGGTAGCACAAGTACCAAGACAACTCACGAGTCGCCAAGACCACTCCCTCGGGAAGGGAACGCAAGGGACCAAGGCCAGCCACACGGGCCACACGGAAAACACAGAAGCACGATTCTCAAGGCAGCACACAAGCCGCCACGACGATTTCCCATCTTGTAGCAAGCGGGAAACCTCCAGCCCCAGGCCGGATAACTGGACTCGTAGTCCAAGGCCAAACACGTGGCCCACACGGGAATCGCCTTCCAAAGGAAACCCACGACATGCGGGGGAGACCCCATCGCACGCACACCGGTACACGGTGACTCGATCGAGCGTAACACGAAGCCCAACACGCGATAAGTCACCCGGACTCTCAACCCTACGGGCACACTAAACGAGGTAACACGGTCCCTCCTGACACCCCAAAAAACACAGACACAGAACCCATGGGGTGTCCGGGATACTCACAAGGCCGGAGGTCGACCACTGGGTCACAACCGAGTCTACCGAAGACTAACACAACACAATCAGGACGCTAAAAGGTTACCCGGACCCTTAAGCTCACGACACGCAAAACGAGATAGGTGGGACCTCCAGACACCCAAAGGCACGGTCACGGAACTCCACGAGGTGTCCGGAACACTCACGGGACCTAAAGTCAACCACTGGGTCACAACCGGGTCGACCGGGGGTCAAAACAGCGCAAACCGGGACCAGAACATAGTAGTGGTCACCCGGTGACCGCGACCAGATGGTAGCGGTCAACCGATGACCGCGACCAGGCTGTCACGGTCGCCTCACAACCGCGACCAGCCTCGTTCAACCCCACTGGTAGCGGTCGCCCGAGGACCGCGACCAGGTGGTAGCGGTCGTCCCCTGACCGCGACCAGACGAAGGCGGTCAATCGCACGTCCGCGACGCTCGAAGGTCTTCCGACCCAAACACGAAGGATGAAAGCGATTTTCCCAGGACCGCTACTAGATGATAGCGGTTTCTGGTGGACCGCGATCATTTCGGAAAATCGGGAACGGCGGGAAAACACCCAAAAATCCACGCCACGCCCCAATCATCCACGGATGAAGGGGAAAACATAGGGGAAGCTCCCCAACAACCCCTAGCATGCATCTATGGCCTCGGATCGGCCTAAAACACAACGAATCGTTAGATCGGGCGATCACTCCCCAAATCATGATTTTCCCCAAAACGCCCCAAACGACCAGCTCGGCTCACCACGGCCTACCAAACTCACGGGAATTGAAGCGCACGAGCTGGGGGTCCATCACCCTACCTCCACCGAAGATTTCGCGCACCGTGGACGCCGATCCACGAAGAAAACGCCGTGAAGCCCTCGCCGCTCCACGAACCCACGGCCGAGCTTCACCACGCCTCCACCGCCTCGATCCTCATCCATCCTCGCCCGTGCCTCGCCCGCGCCGTCCCCGCCTCGCCCGCACTCCACCCCGTCGGCCACCGGAGAGAGAGGGAGAGAGGAGAGAGCGTGAGAAGAGAGAGGGAGAGAAGAGAGAAATGAGAGGGGAGAGAGAGAAAAGGGTTATATATATAGGAAAATCCGGAAATTCGGAAAAATGCCGAAAAATAGAAAATCACACCCTCGCGATCCTCGAAACGCACCGATCGCAACGGTACCACTCGCGCCCAGGTGAACGGCCCGGTTCACCCGTAACGAGGTTCCGAAGGGGAAAGCCGAAACCCATGCCGGGAATCGAAAAACACACGCGAAAAAAGCCGCGGAACGCCTCCGGGCCTCCGAAACGACTCCGGATCGCGCCGATCCGCACACGAAAGATGTCCGAAACGAAATTTCGGACACAACGGAGTCGGACACTCCGAGAAACCAGATCCAGGACCCACGAACAGGGATCCGAAAAACCCGGGGCATTACAGTCTCCTTGCTCGAATTGGAGTTAGAGTCCTGCCTTCTTTGATCATTGCCTATCCTTATCCTCCCGAATTTGAGCTTATCTTCGATTGAAATCCTATAAAAGGATGCTCTGGTCGATCTAGGCAGAGATTGACGGGTCAGAGAGTTTACAGGTTTACGATTAGAGGTTTACGAGTTACAGAGCTTCATCTCCCTCCTGCGCGATCGTTTAAAGGCTCTGCTTCCTCTGCTTCCGATCAACCGCGTCCATCTTGTTTCCCTTTACTGTCGTCAGGGACAGCAATAGTTCTTTTATTCTGTTGTTTTGCTTTGTCTTCATAAACCGTTCATTATCACTGTGTCGTTTTCTTTTTTTTTGCATTAGCTTCATCACGTCCACTGTGTTTTTCTTTTCTTTTACGTCTGCATTAGCTGCATCACATCTCCTCCCTCCCTATTTTCTTTAGGGGTTTTAAAACAAAAAAAAGAGGTGCGCATGTTTTTATCCTCTTCATCCTATTTTCTATTTGAGAGTTGATACTACACACTTTTGGCTGATCCACTTCTCTTGGCTTGTTTTATTGTCTTTTTTTTTGCAAGGTAATCAATAAAGGAAAACCCCCTTCATCGGCCGGCCGGTTGAAAGAGGAGGAGGAATTCACAATCCATCCCGCGTTCTATTTTCCACTAGGTATTCGCGATCTTCTTTGTTTCTTCTTGAGGTAACCCCTCTGGCGATCACCCTCCTTAGTAGCACCACGTGCTTCTTTCCCTTATTATTATACCATCTCCTCCTTTATTTTTATTATGTTTTCTCATATTTAAATCTCTTCTCCATGTGTGAATTTATCGCGATCTACAAATTGGCGATCACGGTGGGACCTCTTGGTGTTCTTCTTTTTATTACCCTTTTCCCTTGGGCACCCGCGTGTGCCATCTCCCCTATTTTGCACCCACGGTGCACCTCCCCTTTGTGCTCCACGCAGCACTTTCCCCACTTGTGATCTGTCAGTTTCATAGATTTCTTTTTAAAAACAAATTCCACTTATCCAAAAATTTGATGAGCATGCTATATTCTTGTGGTGATTGATTGCCTTATTTCATTGTGATTGTGAGTGTCTTGCCTCTTTTTCATATTGGTCTGTTACACCAGATATATTTCTGGCTGGTGGAGGGCTGTTTTCTGGGACACAGAGAATTAACGTCTCAGACAGAGGCGCTTTTTCATTTAAACGCCTTTTCCAGGGGCGTCTTTTTCATGTGTAGCGCCTTCTAACTAGGCGTCTTTTATCATAGCCCTTGCTTCTCTGAGAATTCACGCCCTGCCTCAGGGCGCCTTTTGATTGCATAGCACCTCCGATCAAGGCGCGATTTTGGAGTTGATGCCCTCACCCTGAGGCGTCTCTTTTGTTTTTAGCGACCTTCCTCAGGTCGTCTTTTTCCTGTGTTTTCACGGAGCCTTACTACGTGCTGTTCTTGATTGTCTTGTTTGGCTTACTGCTGTGATTCGTTCATATCTCCTGCATTTCATTCATTGGCATTGGTTTGGGAGACCTCCTCTCCCCACATCTTTAGGAGCCACACACCCTCTTGGTGAAGGAACGACCCTCCATTGAACATTCCGTCTCTTTGGATTGGAAATTCCTAAACCAAGCCTCCGTAAGTCCCCGCACCCGTGGATTCCCTCACGGACGCCGGGCAGGTTGTATCTTGAAGTTCCCCGGGTTTAGTTGGCCTATGCTTGGTGAGAGAGTGTTCCTAGTTGGCATCGAAGTGAAATCATATTGAAACTAGGATCCTCCCTTGTGTGAATCATTCCAAAACTTTGTTGAAAAACATTAATTCACCAAGGATCATACATAAAGAAAATCAAAGGTAATCATTCTCATTTGTTTGATATCTTGATAAAATGCTTTGATTGCACGTTTAATTGATTGCATAATGGCTCACCTTAGCAGGCAAAATGACATGTTCAATCTTAATTATATTCATGAGGATGCACAACCGTGCACATCTTATAATCCTCAATTTCAACATGTTCAACATAATTCCCACCATATTTTCAAGGGACCGTATCCTCATAGTCATGCCCGACCCATGGGCAATGTCCAATCCCGTGGTCCCTCACCTCAATTGCGAGCCACTATTCCAGTTGGACCGTCTCCTCCCAACGATGAGAAGGTTTCCCAAATCATTCATGCATTAGATCATCTCACCTCTCAACAGATCCAAGCCCTTAAGGCCGCTGTTGAGGGTACATCTCACTCATCGCATTCTTCTCATCCTCCTTCCAATCCTACACGGGTGGCCCATCACCCACCTCCCTCTCCTACTCATGTTCCTAATTGGGTGGCTCATCACCCATCTCCTTCTATTCACACTCCTCCTCGGGTGGTCCGACACCCGCCTCCTTCTATTCCTCCTCCACCACGGCCCCAAGGCCCATTTATTCCCTGCAATCCGGCCCATCCGGATTCTCCTATGGGTCGGCCCATTAATTCCCCTCCACGGCCTTCTTATGCGGCCCCTCCTTCAAGGCCCTGCCAACCCTTGGTTGCTCAAGCCATACCCCTCCAACAAACTCTTCTTGACAAGGTCACTTTATTGGAGGAACAATTAAAGAGGGTTACGAGCCCACGGCCCGCTCCTCCTACTCCAATCAATCCCTTTCATGCCGCTCTGAATGATATTACAAAAATGGAGAAAGATTAGAAAGATAGGATGGATGACTATGGTATCGGCAGTTCAAGCAAGCAAGAGCCGGCAGATTTCAACGCTCAAGTGGACACCGTCCGCCCTCCACCCGTCCACATACTTCATTCATATGGCCTTCCACCTCCACATATGCAACACCATTACACTCCTCCATCCACATATACGCCTCCATTACGGCGTCCACTTGAGTTTGATGATGAAGAACCGGCAATTGGAGAATTCGAGGCAACATACGATGAAGCTTTGCAGGCACCCCTTCTGAGTTTCATTCGCTTCCCGCTTCCCCCACTATCATTTGATGAACCCCCTGCTCAGGACGAAGCCACCGTCCCTAATCCAACCCCTATTTCTGAGACCTCTTGGTGTTACGACGATGGGTCGATACTCCAATCACCCGCGCCGGTGCATCTTGAGTCTCCTCCCACTCCTAACACCGCTCGCCCCGTCCGACGTTTTCTCCGCACCAAACCTCCACCAGTTACACCTCCACCAATTACACCTCCACCGGTTATGCCAGCCTCCACACCATCGGCCTCCACTGAGCCTAACGTCGAACTTTCCCCAATTCAACCCTCCATTACACCTTTAACACCAAACCCAACTACCCCTACTCCACCACTTAACCTATTACCCGTGGCTAATCCTGAGCAGGATCAACCCTTTTTTGCACTCGAGCCAACCCAAACTACTTCCGAGCAAAGGGAGAAGCTCGACATGTTTGAACCTCCGCCTTCACTTATCCTTTCTCCAACGCCTTCCACTACACCCCCACCATCCACGAAGCCTCCCACCTCCACTTCCCCTCCCTTTACTACTCGGAAGGGGAGCGCTGCTACAAACACTTGTGCCGAGGATGATCAAGAGCCGCGAAAGAAGAATTTGGCCACTGCCGTGCAGTTCAAGATGCAAGAGTTCATTTGCCGGATGCCAATCCGGGTTATTGTGCCAAGCACGGCTGAAGAGGTCAAGCCGCCACTGCTCGCTAGAAAAGAATGCCAAGCGTTGATGCCACCCAAGGGCAGGGCAGGGCACCCCTTGTTCTAACTTTCAAATCCTGAATTCATTCTTCCATACAAGGGGCGAATGCCCATTTTTGTCAACATTCTTTATATGCCACAATCAATGGGCATGGCAATGCTTCCTGTCCCAACTTCCCAACTCCCTCACATTATTACTCTCCACTCTTCAAGAGGGTTGTCATTTATTATTGAAGCTTCTTTCTTTGGGCCGATTGGCTATACACTTTCACTGCCGTGGAGGGGCAGTTATCTTGGTGCTAAGGGGCCTTCCACTCTTTTATCCACCTTCCATTCAACTCCACCCATATTCTCCTCTGTCACCGATTCTTCATGGGCCACTCCAGGGGTAAGGAGGAGGATCTCATCCTCTCGCCCTCCACATTCTTCATGTTCTTTGCATCTCATTGCATTCACGCATTCACTGCATTCATCGCATCCATCCTATTGCATGCAATTGCACTTCTTCTTTCCCGGGTTTCCGGACCCGTATCTTCCCCGCCTTCCGGCACCTCCGGTATCCCGCATTTCCCATCCTATTCATCTTCATTGCTCGGGCATTGTCCCCTTTCCAATCTCTTCTCAGGGCATCGCGCCCCTTTCCAACTCCTGCACCCGGACCCTCCGGATTTCTCCTTTATCCTGCTAGGGCATCGCGCCCTTTTTCATCTCATTCTCCCGGAATTTCCAGACTTCCTTCTTGGGCATCGTGCCCCTTTCCATCTCATTCCTCCGGAACCTCCGGATCCTGCTCTTTGGGCATCGTGCCCCTACACACCCTCAAGTCCGGATCTTATGGGTTTCTTACTGATTCTCCTAGGGCATCACGCCCCTTTTCATCTTCTTCCTCCGGAACCTCCGGATCTTTCACCCCTCTCTTTCTCCCTCGGGCATCGCGCCCCTTTTCATCTTCTTCCTCCGAAACCTCCAGATTCTACATCTTATTCTTTCTATCTTCTTTCAGGGCATCCTGACCCTTTCTATCTTCTCCCACCGGAACCACCGGACCCTCCATCTTTCTTCCGATTCATCTTTCTGCTCCTTCATGATATCGCATCATTTGTCCTCTTCTTCCTTTTTCATCATCTTTTTCCCTATCTCTTCCCAGGGCACCGCGTCCCTCGATATTTTATCCCTCCGGAGCCTCCGGATTCCTCCTATCACGATTCTCCTCCTCTATCTCCGGACCCTCCGGATCCGCCTCTTTCCATCTATCAATTTCTTCTTCCGATTCCCCCTAATCCTGGGTCTGACCCAACTTCTTCCACATCCACTGCCTTGGGCATCTGCCCATTCTCTCACTGCTTTCGAGGCTTTAGTCCTCACTCCTCCTTCTAATTCTCCGCTTCTTCTGTAGACCTTTCATGTGATCAGGGTCTCCACACCTTAGTAAGAGAGTTCTAGCCCTCGCCTCTCTTCCCTTTTTTCCTTATTCGTCTGAGTCTGGTCTTGGCACCACTCCTTCTTGTTAAGCCACTTTCAGTCCTTTGCTTCCAATCCTTTTTGACTGCCAAAGAGGACTATCCCACGATGATCAACCTCGCCTTTGACAGCTGCTTCTATAAAGGTTGCAAGGTAATACGTTGGCGTAAGTACGCATTTTATGATATCATTACCTTATTGCTTCACGCATGGTTTTCAAAATAAAGTGCTTCTTAATAAGATCAAAAGTGGTGTTTTAAACCTTTATCTTAATCAAATCATTCTCAAAAGAGTCTTTAGGCTTGCTATGCAGCACTTTGGTTAAAAGAACCCCGCGCCGGGAATTCGACATTCTCTCCCCGCTTGTTAAGAGTAACCCTTAGCTGGGCATTCCACACACTTCACGGCGTCCTTAGCTGGCTCCTTTGATAACACACCGTTACTACTTTGGCCATACTATGAGTATATCTGAAAGTCTTTTCTCTTCTTTACTCGGCCGAATGCAGGGGCAAGAGGTTGACGGATGAGATGACCGACCCAGGGTACTCCCCAATACGAGAGAAGTCTCAAATAGGGGCAGTCTTGACCCAAAATCAATATGAGTTTTCATATGAGTTTTCATGATATACATCTCGCCAAAAGGGCTATTATGAAAATCAAGTCAAAATTTCGATAAAAGCAAAATTGTGAATTATGGCATGTCAAGAGTGGCAAAGTCCCCGCAGGGAAAACCCTGGTCGTATGCATGTCAAGGGTCTAAAAATCAAAGACACAAAGCCCCAGCGCAACAGACTACCTCTTTGAGGGAAATACCTTGGAAGGAATTCAAGTCCCGACATCTCCCATCTTGCATAAAGCTTATCCTCAATTATTCTTCTCTTCTCCCTCTAAGACCGAATGTTTCTCGGGTATGACCTTGGTAGGAGCACCGTTAATCAAGGGCAGTCAGTTATAGGGCGCCACCCTTCAGTGCACGCTCGGCTTTGGGTAATTTTAGCGAAAGGGGAAGGAACAAGGACCCCTAGCCAGTGGTTCAAAAACACCCTTTGATGCTGCATTAACAATGTCTAAACCAAAAAAAAATAAAAAAATCAAAAGAAAACAAAAAAAACTCGAATATTTCCCGATCAAAATCCAACAAAAATTGAATATTTTCAAAATTCATAATAAAAATTCAAATATTTTTTTCAAAATCCACATAAAAATTCAAATATTTTCAAAACTCATAAAAATTTGCATATTTCAAAATCCAAAAAAAAATTGCATTGTATTTTTCTGATGGTGCTTTTTGCAGGAACAACAACTTTGCAAGGACCAAGAGCACGGGATGACTCCTCTCCATTCATTGCCATCTACCTTTTAATTCTTCCCATGTTCACAATTGATCACATCTTCATAATTTGCTACGCATTACTCCGATTATTCAACTCCAAATCTTTTTTATCAAATCTTGCTGATCACTCCGCCGATGGGTATTATCAGATCTTGATCATTCAACTCCAAATCTTGATTAGCCAAGTTGTCATCTTCATGACAAACAACAAATAATAATGCTTTACAATGCCATGATTTAACTCGTGCTTTAATGATGCTATCAATGTTATTCATGCTATGCTTGCTATGCTTAAATGCCTTATTCATTGCTTGTTATCTTTTATATCTTGGCTGATGAATCTTTGAGCGCAGGAAGAAGCTCTTGGTCCCACCGACTGGACATCATCATCCAAGCCCCACGGTGCTTGCACCTCATTTCTCAGTTCCCCCATGCTCATTGCTATCACCATCCCTCCTGTATGCATTCTACTATATGTTACGTACGCTATTAGATTATATCAAGGACCTTGTGGTTCTGATGAACCTGGAATTTGAGTTCCCCTTCATCAAAAACAGTGATAATTCCAGGAAAGTCTTGATCACACGGATAGGCCGTTGAGTCGTTAAAGGTCTGGGACGATGGTTCCACTTTTCTGAATTGATGCGTGGACAAATAGGCTTCAGCTTAGTGTCAGCTCAGAGACTTGGATTCTTGACCAAATCTAGATGGCTTAGCAATATTATCATTGGTTATTTTCTATCTTTTAGTTTATCTTATTTTTCCCTTTTAGCCCAGCATGCATCATGTAGGACTTTGAATTTCATGCTGAAAATTTTCATATTATGGCAATAATGAAGGTCACTCGCTCTTGATTGAGTTGACATGAGATATTCCATTCCAAATTGAGTACTTTATTCTTTTTGAAGCCGCTCAGGCTGATTACTTGAAAATGTCCCTTTGCTGGGTCTCCATCTCAATTCCCTTTATTTTTTTGCAAATCCACCTTGGTTGTAGCACGTCCACGTTGGCTGATAACCGCTCTCCAATGGTATCTCCTTATCGTGCCATGCGCACATTTTACTTATTTAGTTTAATCTCCTTTATCCAGCAAATCGATACCTCCTTGGAATCACTCGGAGTTGTTTCGCTCAGAATCTTGGAAAGATTTTCAAAGCTTAGTGTCTGAGGCGTGTCACATCACACCTTGGCATCTACTTATCAGTTCGCTCCACTTCATTCCGTTTGTTGCGCTCTCGCTCCATTTCATCTCACTCCCTTGCAAAGCAGACGCCAAGGCGGGGCAGCTGTAGACACGCCAAAATTAACGCTATGTTGATCAAATCTCATGTCACTATGTTGACGTCCCAAAGTGAACTTCAATATATTCATAATATGAAGTTTTTTCTTGTTTTTGTGTGTTTTTTGATTTGTTCTTACATTTTTGTGATTCGCGACCTGAAGAGGGGCGTGTTTTAAATAGCGACCGTATCTAGGGCGTGTTCAAAAGAAAGGACGACCAAATGTCAGGGCGTCAATTCCTGGTGTTATCCGGTTTCAAAATAAATTCAAAATAAATTCAAATTATTGATTAACGTCCTTCCTCAGGGCGTGGTTTCAATTCACGCCTTTATCTCAGGCGTGTTCTCACAATTTTCAAATAAAGTAAGTTTTATTGCCAAAATTTAATCCAAGAAATAACGCCCTTGACTGTGGTCGTATTTTGAGTAGCGTCTTGATGTAGGTCGTCAATTTGTGATTTGACGCCCTTCGCAAGGTCGTGTTTCACCTTTCGAGTCCTGCTTAAATTCAACTTTCTTGGAGAGTTCCCTGCCTCCGTTGGTCTCCTTGCTCGAATTGGAGTTAGAGTCATGCCTTCTTTGATCATTGCCTATCCTTATCCTCCCGAATTTGAGCTTATCTTCGATTGAAATCCTATAAAAGGATGCTCTGGTCGATCTAGGCAGAGGTTGACGGGTCAGAGAGTTTACAGGTTTACGATTACAGGTTTACGAGTTACAGAGCTTCATCTCCCTCCTGCGCGATCGTTTAAAGGCTCTGCTTCCTCTGCTTCCGATCAACCGCGTCCATCTTGTTTCCCTTTACTGTCGTCAGGGACAGCAAGAGTTCTTTTATTCTGTTGTTTTGCTTTGTCTTCATAAACCGTTCATTATCACTGTGTCGTTTTCTTTTTTTTTGCATTAGCTTCATCACGTCCACTGTGTTTTTCTTTTCTTTTACGTCTGCATTAGCTGCATCACATCTCCTCCCTCCCTATTTTCTTTAGGGGTTTTAAACCAAAAAAAAGAGGTGCGCATGTTTTTATCATCTTCATCCTATTTTCTATTTGAGAGTTGATACTACACACTTTTGGCTGATCCACTTCTCTTGGCTTGTTTTATTGTCTTTTTTTTTTTGCAAGGTAATCAATAAAGGAAAACCCCCTTCATCGGCCGACCGGTTGAAGGAGGAGGAGGAATTCACAATCCGTCCCGCGTTCTATTTTTCACCAGGTATTCGCGATCTTCTTTGTTTCTTCTTGAGGTAACCCCTCTGGCGATCACCCTCCTTAGTAGCACCACGTGCTTCTTTCCCTTATTATTATACCATCTCCCCCTTTATTTTTATTATGTTTTCTCATATTTAAATCTCTTCTCCATGTGTGGATTTATCACGATCTACAGGGGGGTGGAGGCCGGAGGAGGAAGGGGTGTCGGAGGGGCAGAGGAGGACAGGCGCCGGTGGAGGAGAAAGGAGGAACGGCGGGAGGAGGGTGGAAGGGGAAGGAGGGGGAAAAGCAAGGGATCACCACTAGTCGATCCAACAATATATATGTAGGACCGCCCTTGGGCCGGCATGCTGGAAAAATTGTGTGGGAAGCAAAGCAAGTGATCGACCAGAGAGAGAAAAACGTGGGAATGGCGAGAGTACTTTCTTCACCGACCTGTTTGCTTGTGGATGCATGGGGAATGTTGTTGTTCTCCTTAATTTTGCACACAGTGATTAATTAAGATGTCCACAGAATGTTGTTGTTATACCCTTTTCAGAAGAGATGGGTTGAACCGAAGCACAATGGGGGGGGGGGGGGGGGGGCGGGCGATGGAGTTAATTACGCGGTAGGAAGGACGTGCTAAAAACTGGGTCCGTCCTTTCCAATGAGAAAGTCTTGCACCCGTTGTTCTTCTATCTCCAAACGGTCTGGTTCGGACTTCGGACAAGTAAATTTGAGTGCATACGCCCGAAAGTATAATTAATTAACTTCACGATGTGAGGTATGTAGGACATCATAAAAGTAAAAAAAAAAAAAAGCATGCACATCGTTTGTGCATTTTATTTTATATATCAGTGTTATTCCTCTTTTTTTTATATATAAATGTCCTAAAAATGATAACTTTTTACGCCCGCTCACTTTTATCAAAAGTATCCATTGGACGCGATGACAGTGGGGGTTCATTTTTTTTTTTTTTACCCCACTCACTTTTGTTGAGATTCGGCCCCCAAATTCTGACGAGGCACGACCAAATTTTGGGTCACGCCGTGTGCGTTTGGTGAGGATCGAGAGGGAGATTTTTCAGATTTTAATCGTTAGAATCATTGCAAAAAGTAAAAACGTTGGTAAGGGCCATTTGGTTGGGGGTCATGTCACTGAGTAGCATTATGAAAATTCACACAATCGTACACCGGTTATAATGTCAGAGATTTTTGCAGCATTCGAAATTCTCATTTGGAGGGTTGTGGCCGCTGCACTTTCGCAAATGTGCCATGACTACATCGTCACCCGTGCCATTTGCGAAAATACAAATGGCAGGTGCATAAAACTTGTTTTATTAATTTATGTGAGTTTAAACAATGATTTAAATCATTTGGATGAGTGGTTTATGGTGAGATTAGACGTCTGATGTCACTGCGCAGTCTTCAATCTACCCAAAAGCTGATTTGAGGGTGCTTCTCCGGATTTTTCTCTCCCCACCTACCTGCGTCTATGCGTCTCTCTATTTTTGAAAATTCACTTGGACATAAAAATTGAAGTGCTCATGGTGCATTTGGTTCGACTTACGAGAATATCAAAGATTTTAATCATTAAAATTCCAAAATCTCTGATCAAAAGTCTAACCAAGCACATCTTAAATGTTATAAAATTTCTCGACTTGTGTGCCAAGATTGATTTATGAAGGTGAGAGAAATGTGACACAACAAAACTTTCCCTGCCGAATCCGTGAAAGCGACCCAAAGGATGCTTCCCATATGGGTCATCTGATTATGGGGTGTACAAAATCATTTTTATCTATATTGTCAAAACGAGCAACATAATAAATGCAACTGGCCGTAAAGTGGGGTTAAATTTGTCATTCCCCTTTACATCCAGTTGAACATCTAAGGGCGATTTTCATGCCAAATGCGATTTGGGGGAAAATCTTTCCATGTCGTATAGTTCATTAATGCATGTACGAATGTGGAGATTTTGAAATTTTACCTTCTCTCATGATCTATTCCAAACATAGTCTTAGAGCGCGTTTGGTAACACGTTTACTGCTACAAAAAATTTGAAAATCTACATTTTCGTACAATGTACAGCATGCCAGAGATTTTTTTTGAAAATTTTAAAATCTCATTTGAGTGAGATAAGGTCATTCCAAATGAAATGAGAATTTTTTGGGGTGTAAAGAGTTTAATTACTTTTTTACCCTTTATTTAATTATTTTTTAGCTCTCATTTAACTACTGTATTTAAATGAACACTGTTTTGAGAATGCCACAATAATTACTGTAGCAAATATAGCGATTTTGTGTCTGACTGTTCATCTTCTCCGCGAAGACGCAGCACAACGTCCGACGGTGGAGGCGACGGCGACCGACGAACATGGCCGACCGGCGATGACGATAAGCGCCCGATGACCAGCAACCGGCAACATCCGGCGGTCGAGGCGGGTGGCGAGGTCGACGGTGACAGCGACGGCCACCTGCGAGAGAGTTCGCGGTGGCGAGCTCATTAACCGGGGGAAGCTCGGCAGCACCTGAGCAGGGTCAAAATGGGGTTTTGTGTGTTGAGAATCCGCCGACCCCATTGAGAAGCTACTCCATGAGAGCTTCTGCGGATTTCACTTAAACTGAGTGATCGTGTCTACTCTCTCCTCTGTCGAAAATCTCAGCCCGCACAAAAGCCTAGGTCATGTTGCCTCATTTGGACGTCGGTGGGGTTGTCAGGGATTCCAATCATTAGAATCTCTCCCCACCGTATTACCAAACACGCCCTTAGTTTCACTTGCAAAGTTGGTCTAGATTATGTTTTCCAAATATTCGTTGTCATTTGTTCCACCATTAATTAAGTGATGATGATGCCTTCGTATATATGTGCCTCGGTGTCATGCACACGTCATTGCACATGAGATGTCTAATTTAGAAACAGAATTATCTACTGAGGAGGGTAAAATCAGTATGGCCCATGTGCGGCCCATTGACGCTAGACCTGCATCGGCCTAAGGCCCGTGACGCGCATGATGGAACCCCGACGACCACGGCCCACGACAGGCGACCCAATAGGGCAGGCCATTTGATTCGCCAACCCACGAAGGACATCAACCCGGGCATATCGAACGCCGGACGACCCTCCGGTGACCGAACGTTACTCCCGCCATCATCGGCCTCGACTCTAATAAAGGTGAGGACGCCCTACGGGTGCCGTAAGACTCGCCTAAAGACCGCCCGACTCCGCAAGAATTGACGCTCAACGAAAAACTCCCCACGATCGCGGGGAGACGTTACCCCGCGACTCACGCTCTTCCCGCTAAGAGATAGGCTTCCACCACCAAGCCAACCTCTATAAATGGGCCTTCAGCCAGGGATAGCAAGAGGGACACACAGGCATATAGAGACACACGGACACACGTCCGTAGAGAGAGACAGACACGGTGAGATAAGACACACTACTGATAGTTACAGGGAGCGTCTTCTACAGAGGAGAGCCTTGGTTTGCGTCCGAGCACTCCACCAGGCCAGCGAGCACTCACCGAGCACCCGCTGGGCATGGCGAGCATTCATTCGGAAAATCAATTCTTATTCCAGGCTTGATCAATCGACTCTCATCCTCCTCTCCCTACTCCATCCTCTTTGGATTCCCGCTCTCCAAAGTTATGACTTAAAAATCAGAGGGTTGTCCCCAAGGGTAACGACTCCTTATGACGTCGTTTCCCTGGTGATTGCAGGATTTCACAGGTGGCCGGACGATCTTCTCCAACAAATAAATATTAAAAATATGATATGAAGTTCGAGTGATCATTTTCTCGCCTCTATACCTACTTTTTAAGAAGACTTCACAGTGCTCTACGTAACATGTAGACACTCTCCAATATATATATATATATATATATTCATTAGTAAAATAATAATAATATAAGATAAATTTTGTCAGCCTTTTAAAGTGTCAAAATTCACCATCTATTCTATTAGAAGACGAAAAGAGGACGAATTATATTTTATCTTCTATTCCACTATCTTCTATGTACACAAAAGGTATAAAGTGAATTTTAAAAGACAAAAATTTTAAAAGGCAAAAATAATAGTCAAAGAAGACATTTTTTTTCGCCATATAAACTCATGATCGAAGGTATTTATAAATGCCCTCTATTATTTGTTAGAAGACGATAATTTCTTTATAAAAGATAAATATTTTTACTTTCTATTCCTTCTAGGCAATAAAATTTTTTACCTTATAAGTTGTCAAAATAAGTCACTAAAAAGTAAAATTGTCTGTCTTGTATACTAACTTTAGAATATAAACTATTATCTTTTAAAATAAGTCATATTTTCCATATAACCTATTACATTTAATAATAGTTCTTCTAAAAAAATTCTCAAATAAAATTTAATGAAAAATATAAATTTCTTCTAAATATAAAATGAAACTATATATTTTCTCTCGAAAGAAGATTATAAAATTTAAAATATAATATCAGATGACAAAAAGATACAAAGTCATAAGTCACGTATAATATGACATCCACAATATAATATCCATATAATTCTGATAATATGCACTCAAAGTGCATTTTACATACACAACTCTATTTATACATCTTCAAAAAAATATCCATAATAATCCAAATATAACAACCACATAATCTTCGTTACTTTATAAGCATTCTTCATCGTCTTCTCTTGAATACCTCCAAAAAGATCAATAACTGTTTTTAAAAAGACATTGTAAAAATTACTATGAAATAGACATATTTTATATAACATTTATAAAATACTTACAGTGACATAAGAGATCATGCAGTTATACCGAGTATCTCTTAGTTAATCATTCCTCTCAAGTAACTAAAATAAAATTTAAGTGTGAAAAATTAATAAAAAATATAAAAAATAACATATAAAATTTGTAAATTAAAACAATGAGAAGTTACAAGATTTTTAAACACAAAACATGAGTTCATGCAAAATTTATACACATTTCGTCAGAAACTAGAGTGGCAGCATCTCCATCCATAAACACAACATGAGATCATGCAAAATTTACATACATAAATGGTATTCTTTGTAGTACAAGGCCGATCACACGGGCATGGAAGGGACGGTAGCATAAATCATGCGGTGTGCACCTGCCTCTCCGGATAGATAGCCATAAACATATTCGGACTCAAACTCAATGGAAATGATCTTAACAAGAATGATCAGCAAAGGTAATAAATTATTGGAAATGATCTTAACAACTCAGTAAACTTGAACCAGAGAAAAATAAAAATGCAACAATGTCTCAAGAGGAGAGCCAAACGGTGATCACCAAACCAAAGAAAGTCCATTTGGTTAGAAATTCACAAAAGTTCCATTCCTCTTTAGCACTAAACAAATTCCCCTTTGCATTGAATTTAATATTTAATAGTTTCAGCTTTGTCAGATGTAAAGCAAATGAGTAGTGTCTATTCATAATATCAAACTGCATAGTTCCACTGAGGAAAGCATGCCATGCCCAAAGGCCAAAATTCATTAAGAAAACACAAGAACAGGAGAGCCACCAACGTGATAGACGTAATCCCCCACCACACCAAGGTCCCTTCATATGAAGGTACATGGACCAGACACACAATTAGTTTTTTCCACCCTCCCATCCTACATATCAAATTGGAATGTACCATTCAGGTACCAAATACATTGTCATGCCACTCATGAAAGACGTTGATGCAGTTTTTTATAATAGTAGAAGGGTGTCAGAAGTCATCTCTGCAAATTCTATTGTTCCTTTCTTCCCAGACTCACTGCAGAATAGCTTGAAGGCACATATTCAATGTCATTGTCAACTTCTGTGGGCTTATGTTTTTGCCACTCCTTCATGAAGTCATGTACATTCTATGTTGTGTTCCAATTCACATCAATTGCCTTGCAAAACTGAGTCTAGACTGCTGGAACAATCCCTTTGGTGAGAAATAGGTGATCCATGTTTTCCTTGTAATACCCACAAAAAACACAACTTTCCTCATAATAGGTGATCCTTGCCACTATAAGATTGATATGCCATTCAAACATGATATCATTGGATCATGTAGGATATCAGAGTGATCCCTCGTTGCACGAGCTTAAACTGGAGAACTGATAGGCAGTTTCTATTTGCCAAGTGGTCCCATGATTTTTGACATTCTTCCATCCAAAGTCATGTTAGCATAGTTGTCAAGGCGACCAAGGCGAGCTTGGGGTCCTCAAGTGCCTAAGCGGCGCTTAGGCACCTGCCTAAGCGGCGCTTAGACGTCAAATTTTTATATATAAATTAATCATGATTATTACAAATATGGGAAACAACACTAATATGAACATATAAATAAAAATTAATAGAAATGACATTGCAATAAAATATCAAAATTTATTTTGAGATAAAATTAACAATAACAATTGGACTTTCAGAATAAATAAAATACTAACATGATGTTTGTCAATTTCTTCCAAAAATATACAAATCATACTCGAAACAACATACATATAATATAAAGCAGATACGAAAAGAAAAAGACATCTCCCATTATCACGTACAATCAATAATAAAGTAAACAAACACAACTAGGGAAGTACCATAGATGACCACTGTAAAAAAAAATAAGACATACAAAATTTAAATTTAAATTTAAAATATTTTATTAACAAATTAACCCCATTATTAATTGAAAAAGGGAGAAGACAGGATAGAGAGAGAGACTGAGAGAGATAGTTGTGAACTGTGTGTGTGTGTGTGTGTGTGAGAGAGAGAGAGAGGAGGAAGGGTGGGGGAAAGAGAGAGAAGGGGGCAAGGGGAGAGAAGAGATAGACAGATAGAGAGGGGGCAGGACTCAGTAGAGAGAGAGGGTGGGTCTCACTGTGAGTGTGAGAGAAATAGAGAGAGAGTGTTAGAGTGTGGAACCCGAACGCGCCATCGTGCACCCTCGCACGCAGATCGGCCTGCGCGGTCAGGTCGCGGAGAAGAGGGAGACGAAGCTAGAAGGGGCCGCCTAGGCGCCGCTTTGGGCGCCTAGGCCGCCCAAGCGACGTCTAGGCGGCGCCTTTTTCAAGGCCAAAAAGGCGTGGGGGCGCCTAGGCTTCGCGAAACCGCCTTCCCGCCTAGGCGCCGCTTAAGGCTTCGCGAAACCGCCTTCCCGCCTAGGCGCCGCTTAAGCGGCGCCTAGGCGGGCGCCTTGACAACTATGCATGTTAGTGAGGTACTCGCCATCTCCTTGTTGGAGTTGACCTCATGCACACAATGTCGATAAAAAAGCTTTTACCAAATCCTTGGATCCTTCATTAGATCTAGCAGACTCCAAATTGATGGGACAAGGTTCAAGACAATGATGATGATATAGAGCATTGAAAACAATCTCATACAAATGGATCACCAAATGGGATACCGGTATCTTCAGAATACCATGCTATACCAACTCCATGCAAATGGCACACTGTGACCATACACAATGGTTTAAGAGATAAAACATCGTCTGTGGTAAAAGCACCATTTTAAAAACTTAAAACACATCCACAAGGACTAAGATATTTAACCTACATATCATCATCATCTAACACTTACAGAATATGAAATTGCCACAACAGAAGAAATAAATGCGCTTATTGTGGAAAAAATGTGCTTTAATATACCTGAGAATTAATGTCTTCCGTCTCAGCTCTGATAATCACACAGGCTCCCTCCTTATCAAATGGACCGGTAAGTAACTTGGACATTTCATAAGGATCCAAGATCTTGCTCACGTCTGGAGAAGCATTGTAGGCCTACTTAAAAAGCCCATGAATGATGATGTTCATCTCTGCCAGCTCTGTTATTAATCTTGCTTCCTCAGCCTGTAATGAAAGAAATTGAAAGGTGGAGGAAAATTGACAGAACATCATTTAGAAGGAAATCCAGAGAAGCTACAAAACAATCAAAAAGTAAAGCTCTATGAAATATCAATTTTCTTACACTACTCTAGGACCCCAAGAGAAAAGATCAGACGAGGGAAAAAGGGCGTTATCATAAGCATTATTGAAACCCTTTCGAAATTCCCCATCTGCTATTACCAAATTGAAAGGGTTACACAGAGATACTGCTCCGGAAAAAGGAAGGCTTTGTATGGATCATACTTCTTACTTTAGCCAGGGTTATGCCATGGCGAAGAATACTTGTGATCGCATGAATCATCATCATCATCATCATCAGAGCCTTATCCCAATTAATTGGGGTCGGCTACATGAATCATGTTCCGCCAAAGATTTCTATCAAGTGCAATATTCATATTTAAACTCAAGGAACTAATGTCCTTCCTAATAACATCGCACCATCTCATTTTAGACCTTCCTCGAGCTCTTTTACTAGTATCTATTAAGATTTGGTCACATCTTTTAACCGGCGCTGAGTTAGGACGACGAAACACATGTCCAAACCACCTGAGTCTATTTTCTCTCATTTTGCTATCAATTGGAGCTATCCCTAAGTCCTTACGGATGCACTCATTCCTAATCTTGTCTTTCTTAGTCTTGCCACACATCCATCTCAACATCCTCATCTCTGCTACACACATTTTGTGGATGTGTTCCTTTCGTACTGCCCAACACTCGGTACCATATAACAAAGCAGGTCTCACAGCCGTTCTATAAAGCCTCCCTTTGAGTTTCACAGGCATACGACGATCACAAAGGACACCTGATGCACTTCTCCATCTTACCCAGCCTGCCTTAATCCTATGTGTAACGTCATCATAAATCTCCCCATTCTCTTGTATGATAGACCCTAAATATCGAAAGCTACTACTCTTCGGAATGTTATGTCCATCAATTAGAACCATGTCTTCCTGAACCACTCTCCCATTACTAAAATTACAGTGCATAAACTCTGACTTACTCCTACTAATTTTAAAACCTTTAGACTCCAAGGCAAGTCTCTAACGCTCTAACTTAGCATTTAGAACATCAATACTCTCATCAATTAAAACAATATCGTCTGCAAATAGCATACACCAAGGGATATCCTCATGCAATTGTTTAGTTACTTCATCCATAACTAAGGCAAAGAGATACGGACTTAGTGCAGAACCTTGATGCAAACCTATAGAAACGGAAAATTCACTAGTCTCCCCAGCAATAGTTCGAACACTAGTAATAGCACCGCCGTACATATCTTTAATCAAATCAACATATTCTTGAGAGATTCCTTTCTTTCTTAATGTCCACCAAATCAATTCTCTCGGTACTCGATCGTACGCCTTCTCTAAATCAAGAAAAACTATATACAAATCTTTTCTCATCTCTCTATACTTCTCCATTAGTTGCCGTAATAAGACAATATCTTCTGTAGTAGATCTATTTGGCATAAAACCAAACTGATTTTCCGATACAGTAGTCATACATCGGAGGCGTTTTTCAATTACTCTTTCCCAAAGTTTCATAGTATGACTCATAAGCTTAATTCCACGATAATTATTACAACTTTGAATATCTCCTTTGTTTTTATAGAAAGGAACTACAACACTTTTTCTCCAAACTTCTGGCATTCTCCGTTCCTTTAAAATTTTATTAAAAAATTTAGTTAGCCACTGAATACCAATATCTCCTAGGCCTTTCCATACTTCAATAGGTAAGCCATCTAGTCCTAAGGCCTTGCCCAATTTCATTTTCCTTAAAGCATCCTCCACTTCTGACATCTTAATACGCCTAAAATATTGATATTTATCAAATATTATGGACTCTTGGGTACCTTCTAAAGATAAATCCTTGACGGAATCTCCATTAAGTAACTTCTGAAAATAGCTATGCCACCTCCCTTTAATCTCAAGATCCTTAGTTAAAACCCTTTGATCTTCACCTTTAATGCACCGAACATGATCTAAATCTCTAGTTTTCCTTTCTCTTAATTTAGTAAGTTTAAATATGTCCTTTTCACCCTCTCGGGTTCCTAATTTATTATATAAATCTTCAAATGCTTGTGATCGCATGAATAATTATTGTAAAACTGATGCCCTGAGCTAAGATATACAAAATGTTAACATTGCTAGGTGGTAAAGGATGATGTTTCTCATGAAAGCAAAGTTGACTGAGCAAAATGATATGTGGGCATTTAATCAGAAGGTGTTTGATCTTCAAAATTCAAATTACCAATAAAAATTGTTTAAAATTGAAGATGAAGATCAAGAAAATGGACTGTCATCAAACATATATGAAGGTATTAAACCAAAATGGATGCACAATAGAGTATTTAGAGTCAAGGATACATCGGGAGGAACAATGGGTCTATGCAAGTTGATTTAGTTGATTGGGGATCAGAAGAAAGGCTCACTTAGTGAATCAACCACTCACACATGCAAGAAACTTACAGTCATTATGTCGGGGTTCAATATTGGTCTAATACTTCTAAGCCGTACAATCCTTGAGAGTAATAGTGGGTCTCATATAACATCCAAAGTTTCTCAGAATTTGAAATCCTAAGCATGAGATGCATAAGTAGCACAAACTGTGGGCTACTGGGCTCAGGTTGTGGATTTTCTACCCCTAATCTATGTTCAAAGCATAGTTACCAAGATGAGAAACAAAAGGGGAAGCAGAGTATGAAGTGACAGCCAAAACCTGATTTGTTTGTAACATTAAATTACAAGCTAAAGTGAAGTAAAAAAAAATTGATATGTTCCTAGTGTATTTTTTTGGGAAAGAAGGTGACAATGCAGGACCAATGCAGGACATCCCAAAGTGCATATACAAGTTTGCCACGCATGGGACTGAGCCCTCCTTGTGGGTTGTCAGAGACTCAGAAGTCATTGCTGCTTTCATAATGGTGATGATCTTTCTTGAAAGTGATTTTGTAATGGTAATGATGCTGATGACAGAGTGATCCATATTCCTACTTGTAACAAATTTGCACTTTACACATAGCTAACAGCAACCATACAAAAGAACAAAATAAGGGTAAGTACCTGAAAAGATATAGTCTTTAAACAATATGTGCATCCATGCTATCTATAGATAAACTCTACCTGGGAGGGGGGTAATGTGGATGGCTCAAGGCAGACCTTATGTGTATCTTCATCACAAGTATGACTGGTTGTAAGAATGATTAATCAGGAATTAAATATGCCGTGCAGCAGATAAAATAGTACTTCACTACTTCCTATAATCTCTCTCATCCACTAACAACAATATGCCAGGTCTAAGGTTTATTTCTTTTTAGTACTAACAAAATAGTACTAACAAAATAGTACTAACAACAATAGTACTTCCTATAATATGTCTCATCCTAAAGATTGAAAGCCCCAAGACATTCCACACTTCACAGTATCAGAATCAACTATAAGGATGATAGGATGAACCATAGTACAATGAAGTATTTAAACAGAAAACCGAGAAAATGTAAGCGGCATCCACAGACCCTAAATGAGACGCACATCTCCATTATAACGAACACCAGAGGAAATATAAAATTGATTTACATCAAAACCCATGCAAAGCCCAAAATGCTAAAATGCTTAGCCCTCCAAATGCCATCGAATGTTCGCACGCATTGCCTCCGCTAAAAAGGATCGTTCAAATCTAGATCCAAAATAAAATGTTTACGAAGTTCGTAGTCACGAATCGCTTACCTGTTTGGACGGCAGAAGATTCACCCATTCAATGTTGGATCCAATCCGGACATCTGAACCAACAGCCCACTCCTTCGCTCCACTCGAGTTTTGATCAGCAATGTGGCCGCAGTTCCACTCGGGAATCTTCTCCGCAGTAAACACGTTCTTTTTCTTGCCACTGCCCTTACCCGACACAGCCCCAGTGACAACAGAAATGGTAGAGGAAGCCGAGGAAGTCGAACACCCTTCCGCATGTCCCCTGGAGAAGTGGCTTGACCCAAGGTTCCACCCCCTGTGATCCGCTCGCAGCCCGCCCCCAACCCCCTCCAGTGGTAGCGGCCCCGATCTCGTTTTTATCCTGCTTCTTCTGCTACAGCGTCTATTGCTGCTGCTGTTGATGGTGCTGCCTCACGGCGTCCTTGATCGGGGTCTGCCGGCACACGGCCCCGACCCCGCCGGCGTCTTCCCGGGAGGATTTGAACTTCTTCTTCTCGGATCTGTTGGCGGAGCCAAAGGCGGGGGTCTTGGGGCTGTTGGATATGTCGGTGCTCGACGAGTCGGACTTCTTCGACGAGAAGAACCGCCCCTTGAACACCATCTCCGCTCCACCCTAGCTCCACCCCGCCCCCAACCGCCGCCGCCCCCTTCTTGCTCGGATTAGGGCTAGGAACAGCAGCTCCCTCCCCCCCACCCAGCCCTCTCCACCTCCTCCGCCGGTGTCTCGGAACCGCGGCAGGAGGCAGCAGTGCTCGAGCTCTGTAGGGTGGGCTAGAGGGAGAAGGACGGTGGGGGAGAAAGAAGGACTGTGCCTTCGTCCCTATCGTGATGGGAGAGAGGACCGTGGGGGAGAGGAGGAAGAATAGGGCACCGGATGGAAGGGGAAAAAAAGGAGGTCGGGAAGGTGAGGAGGGGTAGGGAAACCAAATCGCGCGCGGGGGCGCGGGGGGAGTCCAGACTCATTTACGAGTAAAAGGCCAAATTTTAATGTCGCTTTCTATTTAGTAAATTTTATAAGACATAATTTTTCATTCTACCTTTAATAGAGGACATTTGATAGGAATAAAGGACATATATTTTTTTACCTTTTAATCTTTCAAACAAAAGTCATAAGTAACTTTTGCCTTTTATTTTCTATCTTATAAAAGTAAATTTTTAATAGTGATTATATATATATATGCTCCGACCCCTGCATGCTCTCTAGAGCACATATATACACTCCATAGCAGGCAAGGGTCTCGAAAGTATGTACATGTAGGTCTGTCAACGGATACGGATATTATTCGGATCCGTTTCGATTCGTATTCATTTTTTCGGATACGGATAATATCCGAATTCGAATCGGAGCGGATACAGATATTATAATATTTGCTTCGAAAAATATCCGTTCATAATATTATATATCATATAATACATATTTTTAAATAATGTATTATAAAATAAATGATATTATAGAGAAATTTAGATATTTTATAGTTGTATTTTAATTTAAAATTTATTTTATATATTTTTGATATTTTATAATTATATTTTATATACTTTTAATATTTTATAATTATATTTATATACTTTTAAATTTGAATCGGATAATTCGAATTTTAAAACGGAGCGGATACGGATTGTCAGATATTCACTTCGTATCTGAGTCAAATCGGAGCAGATCAAAATCGGATAATTCGAATCGGAAAACGGAGCGGATACGGATAGTCATATATTCGCTTCGTATCCGCTCCGTTGACAGGCCTATGTACATGAAGATGTAGGCCACTCCAGAGCACTTAGCACTCTCTAGAGCATGTAAGACTTTGCATAGCTCGTACATATGTACTCTCAGCTCCGCTTTGGTAGCGGTTTAACACTCGTTTAAGCCGAAATCTGTATACACTTATCCACTTTTCATTTGGCGGAGACGAAATCGAATCACTCCACTTAAGACAGGATAAACGGGTTTAAGGGGGCTTATTGTATCCCACCTTCCGAGCTGGGATACTTGATCCCGTCGCGGCCCTTTTACCCATTCGCCCCTCCTTTACGTCCCACCCACCCACCTGCACCCGTCGCATCCGCTGCAGGCGGCAGCCTTCGTCGTCCTCGAGGTCGCCTTCGTCTTCCTCAAGCTGTGCATCTTCTTGTCGCAAAACCCTCCGTCCGTTATCTGCGACGACAGGTCTGTCCCTCATTCTTCTTCCTCCTCTTGCAAAACCGTCCATCCTTCGTTCATGGCCGGCTTCTTCGTCTATCTCGTGAAACCCTCTTACAAAATCCTCTTGCAAAACCCTCGTTCAACCGAGTGTTCGCCTCTCTGCAGGGTTCGAGGAAGACGATGACGGCCCCGGTCAGTACCTTCAACAATGGTCAAACCCTCGTTCACGACCCTCCTTTCTGTCAGAAACGTGCGGCGTCTGCAATGGTTCGCCTCCTCACCATCTCCTCTCTGTCAGGCGCTGCGTTCCATGGAAGAAGGTGCGGCGGGTGCAGGTGATTTTGCAGTGTTCCATCCCTTCCAGTGCACAGGCTTCACAGCTTTCTTGTGAATGTAAAGTAGCACGAAGCCCTCTTTAAATCTGACCCTTCGTCTTCCATTGTCCACACCGTGGAGGGAGCTCACGCAGACGATCCGGTGGGGGGCATTCTGTTCCTTCTCTATATACCCGGTGGTGGCCAGGTATGTGTATCGGCAAACCCTGTCTCTGTGAAGGTAGCACGACGAATAGAAGTGTGTTTCTTCGAATTTCCATAGATATGTGATTTTACAATTACGGAAATGATGATGTTCATCGATTGATATGCTTCTATGCATGGAAATCATTTTCAGAATGGCTTAATACATCTCCAAAATATTTTTTTCCGTTCATGTTTTAATACATCTCCATGATGATCTATCTGCTGTTCACATTTTCCTACGTTACGGATTGTCATGGACTTCCAAGTGCAGAGCTTCATCTCTTGGCACCAAGACTATCGTGGGATGCCCTCACACTTGTTTGGCCATTTCATTGTCCTTACTCTAGTTGAGGTTGTCTTTTTAATTTCCCCTTGCCAGTGACTGTAATCTGATTTCCCTGTCTTCATCGAATCAAAAGTTACCATGCACAGGTATTCAACAACGCCTACTAACTAACATGATGTTGCCATTGTATGGAATATTTAATATGTTTACTTTCTATACAGACTGTCTATTCATTTACTCTGAAAAATTTGTAATATATCAATGGATGTGTAGGTTTCTTCGTTCATTAGTTTTTATGGTATGCAGGTGGGTTAACTTTCAAAATTTTCCATTGTATGTTATCTTCCATTTTCTGGTATGCATATCAATTGCATTTTCTTTGCAATATATGGACATCTCCTATTTCGTGAGACTGCCTATTTTTGTCATTTAACTGTGTTAATTGCTGTAACTGGGTTTTTTCTGGGTTCAGACAATCCTGTGTTCATCATACAGTTACCCTCTGAATGTTCGACCTTATAAATCATGCACTTTTGTGACTTCGACAGAGCACTGTTATGCGTACTTGTAATTGCAAAATAGTTGTACTACAGTCGGATGATATCTTAATACTAAGGATATTATTAATGACAGAGGCAATGGCTATAATTGGATTTTTCTGGGTTCAGATATTCCTATTTGCATGGAGATTATGTTAATTTGGTCATTAATCCTGCAGTGTATTTGTGCATTTGCTTATAAATATATCATTGTATAAGTAGTTTATTTGTTTCGTTGATTTTCAGGTATGCATGATTGATCTGATCATTTACATATGCAGTTTCATATGCATTTGTTACCTGTGTTCCACCAATGAGTCATTCCCCATTAAAGTGACAGTAGATATGTGCAAAGGGTAGACCATTACAATGGATGTCTTTAATTACTTAGAACCGCTAATATCCAGAAACCTGGTATAAAATAACTACAGACATTAACTTGCTTCCTCTAAATTCTGGGTGGTATGCCCAAGACCTTAAAACATGGGCTACTAGTAGGGGTTGGTTGGTAGTCGGAATCCCTGATCACTTTGGTATTGCAGGACATCTTTGCTACTGCAGACATCTTATGAACATGTATTCCTCCGGTAAATACCATCGCCATTGATTTCACTGTACATCATGTACTCAAACCAGCCCCGGATGCCATAATGGATCTTGAATTCTTGTTGATAGGTCACTTGTGGACATATGAAATGGATAAGATCTTACTACAGTTAATTAGGGAGGAGTTGGTTAGGGGTGATTTTAGCCTACCGGACGCATGGGGTTTTGTGCAACAGTCATTCAACATGAGGTCGGGCCTTAAATTTCCGGTTTCCCACTTGCAACATAGGCTTGGTTTCTATAAGTGTTTCTACACCATAGCCAAACCGCTTGTATGCGACTGGGGTTTCAAGTGGAATGAGGACTCAAAGCAGATAGTTAGCAATGGTATATCATGGGATGCATATAACGAGGTCTGTTACATGACCAGCACAACCTTGCATATGATATGACAATGACACCATGGAATATATGCTAATACATTGCAATACTTTTCTGCAGTTTAATCCACTCGTCATGTGGTTTAAGGGAAAGACGTTGCCATTATATAAGGATATTATACAAGGGTTTGGTACGTGGGCAGATAACCTGGGACTACAATAAATAACATCTTTGAATCTTCATTAAACTATCTATGGATCCATTTCCATAGTACGGATATATCCTAGGCCAATGATGTATTTCCATAGGATTTCATGTACTTGTATGTTACTATTTCTTCCATTATTTAATTGTGAAAAGTATGCTTATTATGTCAGAGACGCATATGGCGGACCCAAAAGGCAAGGCACGGGTCACCAATTGGACTACCAAGGAAGACACGTTGTTATTAAAGCTCCTAATTGATGAGTACCACAAGAACAATTGCAACCAAGGAACTTTCAAGCATTACGTTTGGAGAGATATTTTAGAACCATTCAATCGTGAGACACGTAAGAATGCAGATGTAAACAATTTGACTAATAGATGGAAGAATTTGAAAAGGATCTACCACACGATTGAACAATTACTCTCCCGTACGGGGTGGGGTTGGGATGACACTAAGAAGATGCCCGTGCCGCCAGATGAGGGAGCGTGGGCAGATGCCATTGCGGTATGTAGTATAGTCATTACTGTTAGCATATTATATTGTAAAGAGATATAACATTTTATTGATTATGTTCCGCAGTCCAACATTGAGTATAAGAAGATATTGGGAAAGTCATTTGAGTATAAGGAGGAGATGGATCTTTTGTGCGGCAACACCATGGCAAGAGGAGCTTTGGGATTTGGTACAAGTATGGAAAATGACATATCTCAACGGAGGTCGTAGGGTGATCCTCTGACACCCCCTGAGCAGGGGAATACACTGTCGAAGGGTTCAAACCATCAACGGTTTATTGGTCTTGCCCTTGATTGCAATGCACCCCCGATGGATTTGGGAGATGATTTCAACCCCTTTGACATATTATCTGGCGGAGGAAAAACACCTATGCCAATGAACTATATGCTATCTAATACAGTGTCAGGGGCTGGATGCAGTCGTATAGGGGATTACACTCCTTCCGGAAAACGGCCAAGTGAAGATGAGGCAACCTCTCCTGATAAGAGACTGACCTCTGGCACACCTACATACAACAGGTCCAGTCGGAAGCGCAATAAGAACTTGGAGAAAGGGATCAAAGTGTTGAAAGATTTCTGTGCTTTAAACAATGACAGAGCAGAGTTCCATAAATTACTGGGCATTCCCACTGGTACTTCCAACCCAGATCAAGGAGTGACAATCAAAGAGTGCATACGCAAGTTGAAGAGTCTACCGGGCTATACGACCGATGTTTTATACACGGCAGCAACCCGCTTCCAAGACCCCAACTTTCGATCTGTGTTCATGGCTTTGGACGACGAAGACAAGTTAGGATGGATCGTGCATGGTTAGCCGGCCGTTTTATTGTAGGTTCATTATGACCATTATGTCCATGATCTTTATCGTGTGTTGATGTTATGTATGTTACTTTTGTATGATCCCTTGCACGATATTATCATGTATCATCGTGCATGTGGTTAGGTCTTTCGTAGTATGTACCTTTCATGCAGTTAATTGGTAATACCATGTTACTATTTCATTTTCATGCTACATTTACCAGTAGTCATCAGTCCATTGCAGGGTGGTTTGTAAATTGAATATGGGGAAGTATGCATGCTACGTGGTGTGGGTTGGCCGTTGTCCAGGTATGTACTACACTTGGGAGGAATGTTATGCACATGTAAATGGATATGCAGGTGCAAGATTCAAGGGGTTTGCATCTGTTGAAGATGCCCATGCTGCATTTGGAGGTATTACTCCCTTAAATCCAAGGGATTTGATTTATCGAAGAGGATCCATGGTGGGAGGGAGTGAAGATGATATACAACCAGTCCAAGTGCGGAATAATTTTACCCCGATAGTATTGCAGAACTTAGCTATCCTTGTCGTACTTGGAATTGTTATGGTGTTCCTTTTCCTTATCTTGGTAGGCATACTCATCCTTATTGTACGTGGATGACTTTCAAATGCAACTGTAACTCGATAGTATGTTATCTTTATGGACTTCTCATGTTCCTTGTATTCGAACACCTTCTTGTATCAGTCATGACGTGGTAGTAGATTTCGTTTATGAAACACTTAGGTTCCTTGTTAATGAAGACATTGCTATATCAATATATATGGTCACGTGTTTGCTCCTATCGAATAACTTCTTTTGTTTCATGCATGTGTAGGTTGGGGATATGGATGCAAATACACTTAGGAGAGATATTGTAGAGGATGAGATTGGAGTGTTACGATTTATGGCCAATCTCATATGGGATGAAATCAATGGTGATGATGCAGAAGATGAAGGTGTGCGTGTGCCAAGGCCCAAGAATACGTCTCGATACACAGGCCACGTGTGGGTCCTTAACATTTTGAATGGCCATGAAAGACGTTGTTACAATTTATTCAGACTCAATCCGCCTACATTTATACGTCTGCGAGATGCTCTTCTAGAGAGGGCTTTGATAAAAGATAGCAGATGGGTGATTGCAAATGAGCAATTGGCAATGTTCTTGTATGCCATGGGTCACGGTGTCGCCACAGGTGCTATGTGTGAGCACTTCCAGCACTCCTCATAAACAATAAGTTTTCATGTGAACCAAGTGATTAATGTCATAGTGGAACTTAGGCATGCCTACATCCAACTGCCTGTTCCAACTACTGACGTGCACCCGTTCATTAAAAATAATAACAATTTTTTCCCCTACTTTAAGGTAACCAACACTTATGCCGACCTCATGTTTTAGTTGCTTACTCCAAATTCTAACATAAACTTAAATGTAGGATGCTCTTGGTGCTATTGACGGGACCCATATTCCTGCCAATGTTCTTCGATCCAAACACCCACGGTATCGAAACCGTAAGCAGCAAATTACTCAGAATGTCATGGCTGTAGTTTCGTTTGACCTTCAATTTCAATATTTGGCTGCCGGTTGGGAAGGATCAGCGGGTGATCAAAAGGTGTTAAAATGGGCCCTAGAACGAGGTGGCTTTAGGGTGCCTCCGGGTAAGTAAGTCATGGGAATGATATTCATGTTGCTGATGTCTATATGTACCCGAATGCTCTTACATGTTGCATGTATTATTGTAGGTAAATATTATCTTACTGACCTTGGTTATGCTAACACCGGTACCTTCCTTGCACCGTACCGAGGAGAGCGTTACCATATTTCACAATACCGAGGGCGTGGCAATGGAGGTTATCGAAACATGCGGGATAAGTTCAACCATCGGCATGCTCAGATGAGGAATGTCGTGGAGCGAGCTTTTGGGGTAGTGAAGATGCGATTTGTAACACTAAAAGAGGGGAACATGTATCCATTCCGCACTCAAATACTGATTGTTGTTGCATGCTGCGTCGTCCACAACTTCATTCGTCGGGAGCATGGCGAGGGCTTCTTCTTTTCAAATGCCCCCCATGATGTTAACGATGCTGGTGATGTCAATGTTGATCCTAACGTGCCTGTCGCATCGCGTGACATCCATGAGGGGGAGGTGCTTAGAGACACGATTGCTACACAACTATGGCTCCGTAACTGAATAATTAGAAGCACGTTTACTTCCCTTATCCCAATTTGGTTTTTCTAGTGTGTATGTTTGTTATGTGCCAGACTGTGAAGGGTTAGGATAATTGTTGCTATGTGCATAATCCTTCTTTCAATATGTGCTGTAATGTCCATTTGTTTCGTAATGCACTGTGGTGTGTTAATTCCGGACTTTACTTGTCGTTTGGCTTTTCTTTCCTCTATGTTCTATACTTGCAGGTGTTCTCCTAATACTCCCCTATATAGGTCTCCATGTTTGTTGCCCCTGGTGCATTCCCCATTGTCGTTTGTGTGCATGGATGGGTGTCGTAGACGGCATAGTAATGCAACTCCACCACAGACATGCACCTCAAATACTTTGGGGATTCATTCAGATGAGGTGGCATCGTGTGCTGACCTAGTAGGTGGTGGGGCAATGATGAGTGGATCTTATGAATTTTATTAATGGTTGGCTGTCCACATGTGTAACGACCCGAGAATCCGATTACCGGGAAGGCCCGATAACCCGAGACTCGTACCGCCACCCACGAGCCCGAAGACTCGGAAGGGTTAAAAGGATGGTGTGGAAACTACACAAGCATCACAGATAATTGTAAAAATTAAACAGTTATAATATTAAGCAGGAAATAAATTAACATTTTACATGGTCCACAATAAAGAACAACAATAGCAAGAACAGTCCACGACTAGTACAGTGACAAGAAAGAAAAGTACAGCTACACGGGGCATACCCCGGCTCTGACCTCTGGCACTACCTCTGGGCACCCGCACCACGCTGCGCTCCTGACGCGCTCCCCGAAGGTGGCGTCTCACCTGAAACACGGTGAAAACACGCAGGGAATGAGTCTCGGAACAAGACTCAGTAGGGATCACTCGAACCCTACCTCGTAAAACGAGAAACCACTACTCTAGCGGTAGGAAAGTACCTCGGAAAGGAAAGCCCTGCACTCTACAGAACTAGACCCTACGGCACGCAAACCGACACACGTGCCACGGTACGAGAAGACCGAAATCAACGGTCGAACCGTAAAACCCGAAGGTCGGAAACACACGACTGACAGTCTGACACTCCGTACTCGACAGGAGTACCAACCACTAGAAGCACAGCCGGTAGCATCCCCTGACGTCTTACACCGCACCGCAGGTGAACCGCCTGACGTGGTAGGTCCTACCCGAGGCGCAAACACCGTACAAGTAACCACAAACAAGTAACTAGCTGGGGTCACGCCCGTCGACGTGGGTACAACCGCCCCCAACCACGTGTGCACACACAGACCTTGCGTCACTAGGTCTGGTCCTCTGACCGGTTTTCCCCCGTAGCCGGACTCTGGCTACCGACGAGGGGCCTACGGTAACCGGTCCACAAACCGTCTCGAAAGGTGGGTGCCCGTACACCACTCCCAGGTGAGACCAGCACCTCGTACTGGTGGGCTACGACTAGTGGAGGGTCACTAAAGGAGTAGACTCTCGAGTCAACGGAAAACCACGTCCGAACCGACAACGGGTGGGAATCACCCCACGTACTAGCTCCGTCGCACGGTAACCACGGTCGGAAGAGAAACAGACGCACTGCCCACGGTCAAACGCCTGACCGAGGCAAACGGGACTTCCGGACACCAAAGACACGGTCACGGAACTCCACGGGGTGCCCGGGACGCACACACGGCCCAAGGGGAACACCCAACAACGAACCAAATCGCGCTAGGGATACCTAGCGCGACAGGGCATGTCGCGCTAGGGTCCCCTAGCGCAACAAGGGTTGTCGCGCTATGGCCCCATAGCGCGACACGGACTAGCGCGCTAGGGAACCCTAGCGCGACAAGGACCATCGCGCTAGGTCCTCCTAGCGCGACAATGATGATCGCGCTAGGACCCCATAGCGCGACACGAACCGCCAAACTGTTCATCTTCTCCGATGAACGCGCTCGGTCGGGGCAGCGCGACCTCCAAGAACGCGCTACTGGAGTATAGCGCGTTCTCAGTCCGCGGCCGAAAACGGTAAGAACGCCCAAAAAAACCCAACCACGCCCCCATACCTCCATAGGAGAGGGGGAAGACCCCTGGGGACCCCTAGCATGATTCTAGGCCCTCAAAACACGAATCCATGCATTGAATCCATAGATCGGGCGAGCTCTCCCCAAATCATGGAAAAACCCAAAAACGCTCAAACGATCCCCTCTCGGCCTCCCCGCGGCCTATAAATCACGGAAAAGATCGGCATGAGGCTAAGGAACGTCACCCTACCTCAATGGAGCGAGTGCTCCGCCGAATCGATCACGAATCACGAAGAATGCTCGAAGCTTCACGAACTCCCCACGCTTCCCACGCTCGCCGCACGCCCACGAGATCGCCTCACCGTCGCCCACGCGTCCGCGCCGTCGCCCCGCCGCCGTCCGTAGCCGGAGAGGGGTTCGCCGCGCCCGAATGGGAGAGAGGGAGAGAGAGGAGGGCTCACGGTGGGAAGAAACGGAGGAAGAGGAAGAAGAAGAAAGGGAAAGGAGAAAAAGAAAAAGGAAAGAATTAGGGCTATATAGAAAATCCGAATTTTCGGAAAAAATACCGAAAAATAAAAAAATACATTTCTGGAATCCTCGGAACGCACCGATCGCAACGGTACCACTCGTGCCTGGGGGAACCGCCCGGTTCGCCCGCAGCGAGCTTCCGAAGGAAAAGCCGAAACACACACCGGGAATCGGAAAACACACGCGGAAAAGCCGCGAAACGCCTCCGGGCCTCCGAAACAACTCCGGATCGCGCCGATCCGAACACGAAAGATGTCCGAAATGAAATTTCGGACACAACAGAGTCGGACGCTCCGAAAACCAGATCCGGGACCCACGAAGAAAGATCCGAAAGGTCCGGGATATTACAACATGTGACAACCCCTTAATACAATATGATATTGCATACTGTTGGAATCCCGCCTGAGCCCACTTATACCCAAACAATGTTTAGTAAATGACATGTTTAAATGGTGGACGCTCCTACTGTGGTCGATGGATATGACAACTGTTGCATGTTAACCGTGGAGGGGTTTGATTTCCACTGAATCTGAATCTCTATGTGAAGGTATTAATGTATCCAGTTAACATTCTCATTGATCACATATTCTGTGCATATATTTTTACTGTTTAGTATGACAAATGCATGTTTTCGGGGCAAAGGAAATTTTAAGTGCCTTAAATGTGAAGGTCTGTATGAAGGTTTGTCACCATCGTCTTCCACTGTTACTAACATACTGATTATTTGATGTGCATTAACATAGTCTGTATACCCTATTCTGCAGAGTGTTTAGGAACACATGATTGTCAACTGTTACTAAGGCAATGGGAATCTGATGTCCATTTATTAGCTGTCCAAGACTTTTTCATTCATGATGCAATGGAGGCCGACCCAACTCGTATCCATCAGAGTACAATGATAAATTGATACTACTGCAATTCATGGATAGGAAGCATGGTATTGTCTGTGGTATTCATGCAAGTGGATCAGGAACTCTAGTAAAATGATATAATCATTCAGACTGTTATCCATCAGAGTACAATGATAAATTTATTCGTAGGTGGACAGGGGTGCTTCATCTTCCTCTTTTTATAAATGTGCAGTCTTTACAGTGTATACATTTTGCTTCAGTATTTTTGCTTTGCATACTAACTCGCTTTTTATTCCATCCTCGAAGCATCATTTTCAGGTGAAAGTTGCGACTCCGCTGACAGGTATGACAACACAAATGGTATTATCAGAAACCTATGAATGCATATGTCTGCCAAAAGTGAAATCTCCAACAAAACTCTCTACATTTTACTAAAGTTTCTGATCCACTTGCAAATGCATATATTTGGCTGCACTTACATTTTTTCCTTGCTTCAGTTACTATTGATATTCGTGCATAGGAAGCCTGGTATTTTCTTTGTTAAACACAACAGTGAAGGTTTCCCTGTAGATAATCTCAATAGGTCTGATTGCAATTGTTCCTCCTATATTCTTGGCAGATTGAAATATTTCAAGAATTACTAGGAACTAAATGTTCCCCACTGCCTTCTCATAACAGCTTGGTAGCTATTTAATTTGACACCAACACTGGCCATCATCAATTCCATATCTACATTATTTATATCAACTCTTGCCTTGGTTTAGTTTTGGTTTGGCTTTGCATGGCTATAAGAGTTGTTCATTGTATGACTTCTATTCAGGTATGTTACCTTTTTCCCATATATATTTTTTTGTACATGTTTTCAATATATATATCTCAAGTCATTTGACATCAGGATTGCCTTCTGTTATCCATGAGTATAGCGATAATATGAAATTATGTCTCATGTCTCTAATGTGTGCTACTTGTTGGCAGGTTGCTAGGCAACTCTAAAATCTACTGCACAATCTCAAATTCTTGCTATATTGTTTGTCTTTTTCTATTTCATGTCAGAACTTGGATGCACAGGGTGATTAACATTTAGTTTATTTTAGTAAGTAATGATGGCAAAAAATGAAATACTTTGTTCCAATATCCAAAGAAATATTTTGTTTGCAGGCATAAAAATGTATAGTACTGTTTTAGTATAGTATATTGATCAATTATATGCATCATTTTGTTTGCAGGTAACATAGAGTTCATAATAGCGAAGTATGATTCCCAAGCTCCAACTGATTTGAAGCCGGCCAAAGTGGTGATTGAAGACCCAATGGAAAGTTTGTATTTTTCTTGTGTTATGTCATGAAAAACTTGTTCACAATGAAAAAGATTGTGGTCTTCTCTTTTGGGGGGGAGTTGCTTATGGAAAATCTTGTATCATATTGAGAAAGAATCGAAGAACAACATTGTATTAAAATTTGTGAAATTCCAAGTGTACTCTTTCAATACATGTATCGGCTAGTTATAAGTCGGCTGTGAGATGCCATGCATGGTATGCAATGTCTGTAAGTAAAGATTGATAAATCATATATGCAATGTTATTACAAATGAGTTGATTTGAATGAAATTGGAGTTGTAAGTCGGCTGTGAGATACTTGTATGTTTATATACATATTCCGGCAACACATGGTCACTGTTGTCTATTAAAATAATGCAGTGAAGAGAGGGCCAGTTTTATAAGTGAGAATTTCAATTTCATCGCAAGCTGAGCCCAACTATCTGCGGTTATGAAGGCAGGGGTAATTCTGGTAAAACATGTGTCAATTTATCACGATTAACTCAAAGGCAACCAAAGTGGAGAGTGTTATCCGGGCTTAAGTCAATAGATTTTTTTTTACTTAAGTCACATACTATCAAACTAAAATGGGGTAAAAGTGACTTAAGTTATCTCACTTAAAATAACATGGGATAAACTTAAGCCGCTGCCAAAGCGGAGCTCAAGGGCTTCGAGAGTGCAAATCTGCTCTCCAGAACATTTATTTAATTGCTCGGGAATGCATCGGGATGCTTTGGAGAGCATTAAATAAAATATATATGCCCTTAAGAAGGTAGGTAATTTTTTATTAAACCCCATGTGCGTTAACACGTCAACGACCTCGGGACACATTTAATGGCATTGGAAGCACTTAAGGATGACAACAAACCTCGTACTGGGCAAGACAAGTGTCGACGTATGATTTTACAGCATAATTCAGTCAACCTCGTCGTAGTAAGTAAAACTCTTAGCCCCACTTTGGAAAGGGTTTAAACCCTTGTTAACACGAGAGTAACCATGGGATTAACTCCACAGACGTTTTGTTTGCGGGCTTCCGTTTATCGGGTTTACAAATGGGGTAATCATGGGATATCCATGGGTTTCGAAACTCAGCGGACGAGGTGGGTTTCATTTGTCCCGATTGCGCTTTCTCTTTTCTGTCCTCGCGTCTGAGAACTCAAGAACTCCCTCGAGCCCCTCCCGCCTGCGACGCTCGTTTTCTCTCCTTCGAACCATATTCTCTCCTTCGAAACTCATGGATCTCCCTCATAGATCTGGTGTCGAAGTCTCCGTCCCTCCTCGCACAGCCTTGTGACGCTCGATCCTTCCTACGGCTAACCACGAGATCCGTCTGTGTCGCAGCTGGTTCATGTTCGTCGTCATTCATCTCTGGCATCCCTCCAACCCGATCAGCGGTGCCTTCCAGTCGTCGTCCTTCGGGCAAAAATGAATATCAGTAGGTTTGAGAGAGAGAGAGAGAGAGAGAGAGAGAGAGAGAGAGAGTGACGTGGGAGTGAGGGGAGGGAGAGAGTGATGGGGGAGAGAGAATAGACCTTCATTAAAAAAATCATGAATAAGGGGCAATTATGATATTTTGATTGTCATGAGTAAAGAGTTAACCCACTTGTTACTAAATCACACTGGAATAAAAGTAACTTAACACACTTCTTTATTTTCAGGTTAATTATCATTCTACCAAATCAAAATCGGGTTAATCCGGGACTAAGTTAAGTAGATTTACTTAACCCACAAAAAACATAACCCCTTTCCAAAGCGGGGATTAGGCCTATTTGTTTTCGGGGTGAGATGAGTTATTCGACCCCCACCCCAAGAATTACTTATTCCACCTGGGTTAAGGGGGCATGTGTGTGAGGAAAAATTATGGGGCCCACAGTTTTCTCTCACATCGGTTTACTATTCCCCCTATCCTAACCCGAAAACAAAGAGGCCCTTGGGGTCACCTTGACAACGGGGTGAGTTAGGGGCGGATAAGTCACGTCGGGTGGCTTACCCATCCCTAATCCATCTCGGATGACTTATTCCACCCTTTTGGTTGGAGTGAAAAAATTTAAATTTATCTCTAACCGACTCCGTTTAAGATAAAAAGAGCCAAATCAAGATTAAGTCACCCGATCCCGAGTAACCCAATCTAACCCGACTTCGGTTAAGATAAAAAAAAGTCAAAACAAGATTAAATCACTCGACCTTGAGTAACCCACCCTAACCCGATGATGAGGGCATCACTCACGATTCTTTTCCGTGATTTATAGGCCGCGGGGAGGCTGAGAGGGGATCATTTGAGCGTTTTTGGGTTTTTCCATGATTTGGGGAGAGCTCGCCCGATCTATGGATTCAATGCATGGATTCGTGTTTTGAGGGCCTAGAATCATGCTAGGGGTCCCCAGGGGTCTTCCCCTTTGTTTTCCCCCACTCCTATGGAGGTATGGGGGCGTGGTTGGGTTTTTTGGGCGTTCTTACCATTTTCGGCCGCGGACTGAGAACGCGCTATACTCCAGTAGCGCGTTCTTGGAGGTCGCGCTGCCCCGACCGAGCGCGTTCATCGGAGAAGATGAACAGTTTGGCGGTTCGTGTCGCGCTATGGGGTCCTAGCGCGATCATCATTGTCGCGCTAGGAGGACCTAGCGCGATGGTCCCTGTCGGGCTAGGGTTCCCTAGCGTGATAGTCCGTGTCGCGCTATGGGGCTATAGCGCGACAACCCTTGTTGCGCTAGGGGACCCTAGCGCGACATGCCCTGTCGCGCTAGGTATCCCTAGCGCGATTTGGTTCGTTGTTGGGTGTTCCCCTTGGGCCGTGTGTGCGTCCCGGGCACCCCGTGGAGTTCAGTGACCGTGTCTTTGGTGTCCGGAAGTCCCGTTTGCCTCGGTCAGGCGTTTGACCGTGGGCAGTGCGTTTGTGTAACGACCCGAGAATCCGATTACCGGGAAGGCCCGATAACCCGAGACTCGTACCGCCACCCACGAGTCCGAAGACTCGGAAGGGTTAAAAGGATGGTGTGGAAACTACACAAGTATCACAAATAATTGCAGAAATTAAACAGTTAAAATATTAAGCAGGAAATGAATTTAACATTTTACATGGTCCACAATAAAAAAACAACAACAGCAACAGTAGTCCACGACTAGTACAGTGACAAGAAAGAAAAGTACAGCCACACGGGGCATCCCCCGGCTCTGACCTCTGGCACTACCTCAGGACACCCGCACCACGCTTCCGCTGCGCTCCTGACACGCTCCCCGAAGGTGGCGCCTCACCTGAAACACGGCGAAAACACGCAGGGAATGAGTCTCGAAACAAGACTCAGTAGGGATCACTCGAACCCTACCTCGAAAAACGAGAAACCACTACTCTAGCGGTAGGAAAGTACCTCGGAAAGGAAAGCCCTGTACTCTACAGAACTAGACCCTACGGCACGCAAACCGACACACGTGCCACGGTACGAGAAGACCGCAACTCAACGGTCGAACCGTCAAAACCCGAAGGTCGGAAACACACGACTGACAGTCTGACACTCCGTACTCGACAGGAGTACCACCCACTAGAAGCACAGCCGGTAGCGTCCCCTGACGTCTTACACCGCACCGCAGGTGAACCGCCTGACGTGGTAGGTCCTACCCGAGGCGCGAACACCGTACAAGTAACCACAAACAAGTGACTAGCTGGGGTCACGCCCGTCGACGTGGGTCCAACCGCCCCCAACCACGTGTGCACACACAGACCGCGCGTCCCTGGTCTGGCCCTCTGACCGGTTTTCCCCTCAGCCGGACTCTGGCTGCAAGACGTGGGGCCCAACGGTAACCGGTCCACAAACCGTCTCTAAAGGTCAGCCCGTACACCACTCCCTGGTGCGACTAGCACACGCGTACTAGTAGGCTACGACTAGTGGAGGGTCACTGAAGGAGTAGACTCTCAAGTTACGGAAAACAACGCCCAAGCCCGACAACGTGTGGGAATCACCCCACGCACTAGTCCCGTCGCACGGAGACCACGGTCGGAGAAAAGCGAGGTTGCCACCCTCATGGGGCAACACAGGAAGTGGCGGTCTACCCTCAGACCGTCACTGCCAAATGGCGGTCCACTCTAGGGCCGTCACTTGGAAATAGCGGTCTAAGGCGGACCGTCACACGGCCAGGGGGTAGGGGGAAGCGACGCGCCTACCCTAGTGCGTCGCTTGGAAGCGGCGCACCTAGGCCAGGGCGTCACATGACACCCCACACCCACGAAAACCACAGGGAAAGTAACGCGCTTACCCTGGCGCGTCGCTTGCAAGCAACGCGTCGGGCTCAGTGCGTTACTCGCATGTGACGCGCCTAGACCAGCGCGTCGCATGGCCCTCACGCTCGGGATGGAAAGGGAAGTGACGCGCCTGCCCCAGCGCGTCGCTTGTAAGTAACGCGCTGGGCCCAGTGCGTCGCTTGGCCCATCCACATGGGGGACAACAGGAAGTAACGCTCCTGCCCCAGTGCGTTACACGCATGTAACGCGCCTATCTCGGTGCGTTACATGGCCTGACCCCCAACGGTCAAAACCCAACGGTCGAAAGCATGTGACGGCCCAGCCCAGGGGCGTCACTAGCAAACGGCGGCCAGTCGCAGGACCGCTACAGCCCTCGACCCTAAAGGCCAACACCCAGGGAAGTAACGCACCCCTCTAGGGGCGTTACAAGCATGTGACGGTCACTGGAGTGACCGTCGCTTGCCCCAGAGCACGCTACGGCGGGAAAACCCCAAAAACACCAACCACGCCCCCGTACCTCCACCGGAGAGGGGGAAAACAAGGGGGAAGACCCCTGGGGACCCCTAGCATGCATCTAAGCCACCAAAACATAGAATCATGGGCTAAAACCATAGATCGGGCGGCTCACCCCAAAACATGGAAAAACCCCAAAAACTCCCAAACATGCCTCTCTCGGCCTCCCCGCGGCCTACAAACCACGGAAAAGAACGGCGAAGAGCTAGGGAACGTCACCCTACCTCAATGGAGCGAATGCTCCGCCGGATCGTCCACGAATCGCGAAGAACGCTTGAAAACCCTCGTTCTTCCTTAAGCTTCCCACGCTTGCCGCACGCCCCCACGACCGCCTCGCCGCCGCCCACGTCGCCGCGCCGTCGCCCCGCCGCCGTCTGCAGCCGGAGGGGAGCTCGCCGTGGCCAACCGGGAGGAAGAGAGGGAGAGGGAGGGAGACACGGTGGAGGAGGAAAGAGGAAGAAGAAGAGAGGAAGAAGAAGATGGTGGGGGAGAGAGAAAAGAAAAAGGGTTTTATAGAAAAACCCGGAAAATCCGTAAAATTCCAAAAAATAGGAAATCACACCCCCGCGATCCTCGGAACGCACCGATCGCAACGGTACCACTCGTGTCCGTGTGAACAGCCCGGTTCACCCGCAACGAGCGTCCGAAGAGAAAAGCCGAAACACACACCGGGAATCGGAAAACACACGCGGAAAAAGCCGCGGAACGCCTCCGGGCCTCCGAAACGACTCCGGATCGCGCCGATCCGAACACGAAAGATGTCCGAAACGAAATTTCGGACACAACGGAGCCGGACACTCCGAAAACTAGATCCGGGACCCATAAAGAAGGATCCGAAAGGTCCGGGATATTACAGCCCTCCCCCCTTAAGGAATTTCGTCCTCGAAATTGAGAACAACCCAAGGGGAAAGAAGAGGAAGACTCACTCAAATAGGTACGGGAACTGCTGACGCATCTCGTCCTCACGTTCCCACGAAGCCTCACCACCAGAGTGTCGTTGCCACACGACTTTTACCAAGGGAATGACCTTGTTCCGCAGGCGCTGCTCTCGCCTATCCTCCACGCGGATCGGAAACTCTGGGAGAGAAAGATCTGGAGTCACCTCGGGCCAAACGGAAAACTCGAGCACATGAGAGTCATCGGGCATATACTTCCGCAACATAGAGACGTGGAACACGTCATGCACCGACGCCAACTCAGAGGGTAACTGCAACCGGTAAGCAACCTCACCGATGCGCTCCACAATCGCGAAAGGACCAATATAGCGGGGACTCAGCTTTCCACGCCGTCCAAACCGCATCACCCCCTTCATCGGAGAAACTCTCAAGAACACATGATCGCCCACGGCGAACTCGAGGGGCTGCCGCCTACGGTCAGCATAGCTCTTCTGCCGAGTCTGGGCCGCCAACATGTTCTGACGAACCAGGTGCACAACCTCCACACATTGCTGCACCAATTCCGGTCCCGTCAAAACACGCTCACCCACCTCAAACCAATCAAGTGGAGTCCGACAAGGACGCCCATACAATGCCTCATAAGGAGCCATGCCGATGCTCGAATGAAAGCTGTTGTTATAGGCAAACTCCACTAACGGTAGGTGACGAATCCAACTCCCCTGCCACTCCAGGCAGCAGGATCTCAGCATGTCCTCCAAAGTCTGAATGGTCCTCTCAGACTGGCCATCCGACTGTGGATGATACGCCGAGCTAAATGCCAACTCCGTGCCAAGAGCTCGCTGGAAACTCCTCCAGAATCCAGAAGTGAAGCGCGGATCCCGATCCGACACGATCGAAATGGGAACCCCATGCAACGGAACGATCCGCTCCACATAAAGACGAGCCAACTTAGGCACGCTCCAGCTGACCTTGACCGGTAGCAACCGCGTCACCTTCGTCAGCCGATCCACCAGCAACCAAATACTGTCCTGCCCAGTCGGGGTTCTGGGCAACCCCACCACAAAATCCGTGGTCACATGGTCCCACTTCCAAGCAGGAACATCCAAGGGCTGGAGAGTACCGCCTGGTCGCTGATGCTCCGCCTTCACTTGCTGACAGATCAGGCACCTGGCCACAAACTCGGCCACATCTCTCTTCATGCCAGGCCACCAGAACTGCCTCCGCAAGTTCCGATACATCTTCGTCGCACCCGGGTGCACAGTGTACCTGCTCCCATGAGCCTCGCGTAACACCGCACGACGAACCTGATCCTCCCCTGGGACGTACAGCCTGCCACGAAACCTCGCAGCACCGTCCTCGCCAAGCTCCACATCAGCTATCGCCAAAATCCGGGGCAACTCAGGGTCCGCATGCTGAGCCTCTGTCACCTGACGACGGATAGCAGGAGTGACAGTCAGACTCGCAAGCACTGCCAACCCTGGCTTCTGGGGAATCTTGAGCCTGAAAGATACTTCGGGCACCTGTTCCCAGAGCCTCCACTTCCTCAGCATCAAGGTACTGACAGCAACCTTCCTACTCAAGGCATCGGCGACGACATTCATCCTGCCCGGCTGATAAGACAGGGTGAAGTCATAGTCCTTCATGAACTCCATCCAACGCCTTTGTCTGAGGTTCAGATCTCTCTGCGAGAACACATACCTCAGACTCTGATGGTCAGTGAACACCTCGAACTTCTCACCGTACAGATAATGCCTCCAGATCTTCAGCGCGAAGATCACTGCCGCCAACTCAAGGTCATGGGTAGGGTAGTTCTCCTCATGGGGCTTTAGCTGCCGAGATGCATAAGCCACCACTCTACCATGCTGCATCAGAACAGCACCCAATCCAACGCCGGAAGCATCTGTACACACCACAAAACCTCCCGATCCAGAAGGCAAAACCAACACCGGAGCCGAGGTGAGCAACCTCTTCAATTCCCTAAAGCTCTGCTCACACTCCTCGGACCAGACGAAAGGCACATCCTTCCGCGTGAGCCTCGTCATCGGGGTCGCAATGCGGGAAAAATCTTGGATAAACCGGCGATAATAACCCGCAAGCCCCAAGAAACTCCGGATCTCCGTCACCGACCTCGGCCTCGGCCACTGCATCACGGCCTCGACCTTGGCGGGATCCACGGAAATGCCATCACCAGAAATCACGTGCCCCAGAAAGTGCACCTCGCTGAGCCAAAACTCGCACTTGCTGAGCTTCGCATACAACTGGTGATCTCGCAACGTCTGCAGCACCACACCCAAATGGTACGCATGCTCCTCGGCAGACTGCGAATAAACAAGGATGTCATCCACGAAGATGACCACGAACTGGTCCAAATACGGGTGGAACACCCTCTGCATCAAGTCCATGAAGGCTGCTGGGGCATTGGTGAGCCCAAACGGCATCACCAGAAACTCATAATGCCCGTACCTCGTACTGAACGCAGTCTTCTCCACATCGGACTCGCGAATTCTCAACTGATAGTAACCGGACCGCAAATCAACCCGCGAGAACACTCGCGCAGACTGCAGCTGGTCGAACAAATCATCAATCCGCGGCAACGGATACTTGTTCTTAACGGTCACTTCATTCAGCTGCCGATAGTCAATGCACAGCCGCAGACTACCGTCCTTCTTCTTCACAAACAGCACGGGCGCACCCCAAGGGGAAAAGCTCGGACGAATATACCCCTTGGCCAACAGCTCCTGCAACTGCGCCCTCAACTCCCTCAACTCAGCGGGGGCCATACGGTAGGGAGCCTTCGCCAAAGGTCCCGTACCAGGCACAACCTCGATCACGAAATCGATCTCCCGCTGGGGAGGTAATCCAGGCAACTCCTCAGGAAAAACATCGGGAAACTCGCACACCACCGCAATGTCCTCGACATTCGGCTCCATCCGGTCAGACACAACCACTGACGCGAGAAAACCCTGGCAACCTGAATCAAGCAATCGACGGGCTCGAATAGCAGAGATAAGAAATCGAGAAGAGGTGGAACGGATACCTTGGAAATAGAAGGTCCTCTTGCTCGGATGCTGGAAGTAGACCCTCTTCATTCCACAATCCACCACCGCTCTATGAGTCTCGAGCCAATCCATGCCTAGAATCACATCATAATCCCGAAGCTGCAACGCATACAACCTGCCTGGCATACTCCGTCCATCGATCCACACCGGAACCTGGTCGAAGCAATACGGAGTGACCATAAAGTCACCCGAAGGCAACTCCACAGCCAAATCACAGGACAACTGGGTCACCGGCTCCTCGACGCTCGACGCGAAATCCTCCGAAATAAACGAATGAGACGCGCCAGAATCAAATAAAACCCGAGCCGCACAACCCAAAATCTGAACGGTACCTTCCACGAGCTGCGACGCTACTGCCTCTGCCCTGGTCAAGTGCGTGATCTGGCCACGAGCTCTCTGCCTGCCTCCCACACTAGCTGACCTGGGTAGCGGCGGATACTGTCCCTGCTGCTGCTGCTGCTGGGAAACCTGCTGCTGCAGCGGCCTCTGAGGACAGTCACGCGCCATGTGCCCTGGCTGGTCACACCGAAAACAGATGATCGGCGCCGTGCACTGCCTGCCTGGGTGGGTCTCACTACACCGTGGACAAGGTCCTCGCGATCCACCCACCGATCCCTGTCGCTGCAAAGGAAACGGCTGCAGCACACTGCCCGATGAAGCCTGCCCCTGATCTCTGGACTTCTTCTTGCCGAACCCCTTCTTGAAGAACTTCTTGACCTTCGAGCCGAAGGACGCAGATCCTGTCACCGAAGCTGCCGATGCCGGTACTCCTGAACCACCCGACGCAGACTGAAAGAAACCCTGCTGCTGAGTAGCCGACTGCTGGCTGCGACCTGACACAGACTGCCCCTGGCTGATCGGTCCTCGAGTCCTCTGCATATCCATCTCCAAGGAAATCGCAACACGAGACGCCGTCTCGAGATCAGTGGCCCCATTCGCGATCAGATGGTGCCTCAGCTCCATCCTCAAGCCCTGCACAAACTGCGTCGTCCTCACCCTCTCATGCTCCATGATATGAGGTGCGTACCGACCCAGCTCGACAAATCGGGCCCTGTACTGCAACACGGACATGTCACCCTGCACCAGCTCCAGAAACTCCCGCATCCGCTGCGTAGCAACAACATCTGGACAGTACGTACGCTCGAAAGCACTGACAAAGTCATCCCACTCGACCTGCTCAAGTGGACGAAGCTGAAAGGACGTCTTCCACTCGGAAGACCACCACCTCCGAGCCGTACCCTGCAACTGGTTGTAGGCCAACACCACTCTGTCCTCGACAGCACTCTTCGCAGAACTGAACACCCGCTCCATCTCATCAAGCCAATCACGAGCCGCATCAGGGTCTGCCTGGCCGCTAAAGTAAGGTGGATGGAACTGCATGAAGTCCCTCACTGCTCGGCCTGGCCCACCCCTGACTGACGAGCCCTCACCGGCCTCTCCGCCGAACTGCTGAGCCATGAGATGGTACATGCCACGGAGAAAACCCTCGGCCCCCGGAGCCCTCGCAGCATCCGCAGCCTCGGTAGCTCCCGGAACCCTGCTATGCTCCTCCTGGTCCCTCTGGACCCCCTGCTGGATCTCCTGACCTCCAGCCGACTGCCCCTGCTGAGAGCGAGAACTTCTCCTCGGCGCCATACTCGCTCCTGAAGCACAAGACAGAAAACACACAAACGGCAAGGTCAAAATAAACACACGGTGCCCAATGCCAGCGTCATCTGTACATCATCGTTGTGGACTAGTGGACCACTACAATTACCTATGATTCTCCTGTAATTCCACAACCGCGCTCTGATACCAGCTGTAACGACCCGAGAATCCGATTACCGGGAAGGCCCGATAACCCGAGACTCGTACCGCCACCCACGAGTCCGAAGACTCGGAAGGGTTAAAAGGATGGTGTGGAAACTACACAAGTATCACAAATAATTGCAGAAATTAAACAGTTAAAATATTAAGCAGGAAATGAATTTAACATTTTACATGGTCCACAATAAAATAACAACAACAGCAACAGTAGTCCACGACTAGTACAGTGACAAGAAAGAAAAGTACAGCCACACGGGGCATCCCCCGGCTCTGACCTCTGGCACTACCTCAGGACACCCGCACCACGCTTCCGCTGCGCTCCTGACACGCTCCCCGAAGGTGGCGCCTCACCTGAAACACGGCGAAAACACGCAGGGAATGAGTCTCGGAACAAGACTCAGTAGGGATCACTCGAACCCTACCTCGAAAAACGAGAAACCACTACTCTAGCGGTAGGAAAGTACCTCGGAAAGGAAAGCCCTGTACTCTACAGAACTAGACCCTACGGCACGCAAACCGACACACGTGCCACGGTACGAGAAGACCGCAACTCAACGGTCGAACCGTCAAAACCCGAAGGTCGGAAACACACGACTGACAGTCTGACACTCCGTACTCGACAGGAGTACCACCCACTAGAAGCACAGCCGGTAGCGTCCCCTGACGTCTTACACCGCACCGCAGGTGAACCGCCTGACGTGGTAGGTCCTACCCGAGGCGCGAACACCGTACAAGTAACCACAAACAAGTGACTAGCTGGGGTCACGCCCGTCGACGTGGGTCCAACCGCCCCCAACCACGTGTGCACACACAGACCGCGCGTCCCTGGTCTGGCCCTCTGACCGGTTTTCCCCTCAGCCGGACTCTGGCTGCAAGACGTGGGGCCCAACGGTAACCGGTCCACAAACCGTCTCTAAAGGTCAGCCCGTACACCACTCCCTGGTGCGACTAGCACACGCGTACTAGTAGGCTACGACTAGTGGAGGGTCACTGAAGGAGTAGACTCTCAAGTTACGGAAAACAACGCCCAAGCCCGACAACGTGTGGGAATCACCCCACGCACTAGTCCCGTCGCACGGAGACCACGGTCGGAGAAAAGCGAGGTTGCCACCCTCATGGGGCAACACAGGAAGTGGCGGTCTACCCTCAGACCGTCACTGCCAAATGGCGGTCCACTCTAGGGCCGTCACTTGGAAATAGCGGTCTAAGGCGGACCGTCACACGGCCAGGGGGTAGGGGGAAGCGACGCGCCTACCCTAGTGCGTCGCTTGGAAGCGGCGCACCTAGGCCAGGGCGTCACATGACACCCCACACCCACGAAAACCACAGGGAAAGTAACGCGCTTACCCTGGCGCGTCGCTTGCAAGCAACGCGTCGGGCTCAGTGCGTTACTCGCATGTGACGCGCCTAGACCAGCGCGTCGCATGGCCCTCACGCTCGGGATGGAAAGGGAAGTGACGCGCCTGCCCCAGCGCGTCGCTTGTAAGTAACGCGCTGGGCCCAGTGCGTCGCTTAGCCCATCCACATGGGGGACAACAGGAAGTAACGCTCCTGCCCCAGTGCGTTACACGCATGTAACGCGCCTATCTCGGTGCGTTACATGGCCTGACCCCCAACGGTCAAAACCCAACGGTCGAAAGCATGTGACGGCCCAGCCCAGGGGCGTCACTAGCAAACGGCGGCCAGTCGCAGGACCGCTACAGCCCTCGACCCTAAAGGCCAACACCCAGGGAAGTAACGCACCCCTCTAGGGGCGTTACAAGCATGTGACGGTCACTGGAGTGACCGTCGCTTGCCCCAGAGCACGCTACGGCGGGAAAACCCCAAAAACACCAACCACGCCCCCGTACCTCCACCGGAGAGGGGGAAAACAAGGGGGAAGACCCCTGGGGACCCCTAGCATGCATCTAAGCCACCAAAACATAGAATCATGGGCTAAAACCATAGATCGGGCGGCTCACCCCAAAACATGGAAAAACCCCAAAAACTCCCAAACATGCCTCTCTCGGCCTCCCCGCGGCCTACAAACCACGGAAAAGAACGGCGAAGAGCTAGGGAACGTCACCCTACCTCAATGGAGCGAATGCTCCGCCGGATCGTCCACGAATCGCGAAGAACGCTTGAAAACCCTCGTTCTTCCTTAAGCTTCCCACGCTTGCCGCACGCCCCCACGACCGCCTCGCCGCCGCCCACGTCGCCGCGCCGTCGCCCCGCCGCCGTCTGCAGCCGGAGGGGAGCTCGCCGTGGCCAACCGGGAGGAAGAGAGGGAGAGGGAGGGAGACACGGTGGAGGAGGAAAGAGGAAGAAGAAGAGAGGAAGAAGAAGATGGTGGGGGAGAGAGAAAAGAAAAAGGGTATTATAGAAAAACCCGGAAAATCCGTAAAATTCCAAAAAATAGGAAATCACACCCCCGCGATCCTCGGAACGCACCGATCGCAACGGTACCACTCGTGTCCGTGTGAACAGCCCGGTTCACCCGCAACGAGCGTCCGAAGAGAAAAGCCGAAACACACACCGGGAATCGGAAAACACACGCGGAAAAAGCCGCGGAACGCCTCCGGGCCTCCGAAACGACTCCGGATCGCGCCGATCCGAACACGAAAGATGTCCGAAACGAAATTTCGGACACAACGGAGCCGGACACTCCGAAAACTAGATCCGGGACCCATAAAGAAGGATCCGAAAGGTCCGGGATATTACAGTTTGTTTCTCTTCCGACCGTGGTTACCGTGCGACGGAGCTAGTACGTGGGGTGATTCCCACCCGTTGTCGGTTCGGACGTTGTTTTCCGTTGACTCGAGAGTCTACTCCTTCAGTGACCCTCCACTAGTCGTAGCCCACTAGTACGAGGTGCTGGTCTCACCGGGGAGTGGTGTACGGGCACCCACCTTTCGAGACGGTTTATGGACCGATTACCGTAGGCCCCTCGTCGGTAGCCAGAGTCCGGCTACGGGGGAAAACCGGTCAGAGGACCAGACCTAGTGACGCAAGGTCTGTGTGTGCACACGTGGTTGGGGGCGGTTGGACCCACGTCGACGGGCGTGACCCCAGCTAGTTACTTGTTTGTGGTTACTTGTACGGTGTTTGTGCCTCGGGTAGGACCTACCACGTCAGGCGGTTCACCTGCGGTGCGGTGTAAGACGTCAGGGGATGCTACCGGCTGTGCTTCTAGTGGGTGGTACTCCTGTCGAGTACGGAGTGTCAGACTGTCAGTCGTGTGTTTCCGACCTTCGGGTTTTACGGTTCGACCGTTGATTTCGGTCTTCTCGTACCGTGGCACGTGTGTCGGTTTACGTGCCGTAGGGTCTAGTTCTGTAGAGTGCAGGGCTTTCCTTTCCGAGGTACTTTCCTACCGCTAGAGTAGTGGTTTCTCGTTTTACGAGGTAGGGTTCGAGTGATCCCTACTGAGTCTTGTCCCGAGACTCATTCCCTACGTGTTTTCACCGTGTTTCAGGTGAGACGCCACCTTCGGGGAGCGCGTCAGGAGCGCAGCGTGGTGCGGGTGCCCAGAGGTAGTGCCAGAGGTCAGAACCGGGGTATGCCCCGTGTAGCTGTACTTTTCTTTCTTGTCACTGTACTAGTCGTGGACTATTCTTGCTATTGTTGTTCTTTATTGTGGACCATGTAAAATGTTAATTTATTTCCTGCTTAATATTATAACTGTTTAATTTTTACAATTATCTGTGATGCTTGTGTAGTTTCCACACCATCCTTTTAACCCTTCCGAGTCTTCGGGCTCGTGGGTGGCGGTACGAGTCTCGGGTTATCGGGCCTTCCCGGTAATCGGATTCTCGGGTCGTTACATCGGCATGCCCGATGGGTCGAGTACATCCAGGCCTACACATTTGTGATCAAACATAAGGCCGGAAGTGAAAACCGTACTGCTGATGCACTCAGTAGGAGGATCTCCCTGCTAGCTACCATTCGGGTAGAAGTAATAGGGTTCGATCGGGTTAAGGAGGAATACCCAAACTGTCCCGATTTTGGACATGTCCATGCCGACATAATCACCCACTCACCCCAAGAACACCAGGGTTTTATCCTAGAGGACGGATTCATCTTCAAAGGGCATAGACTTTGCATACCTAGAACTTCACTGCGGGATTTATTAGTCTGGGAATTACATGCAGGAGGCATGGCTGGGCACTTTGGGGTTCACAAAACCATTGCCTTGGTTGAAGGACAGTTCTATTTGTAATATCCCGCACCTTTCGAATCTTTCTTTGTGGGTCCCGGATCTGGTTTTCGGAGCGTCCGGCTCTGTTGTGTTCGAAATGTCATTTCGGACATCTTTCGTGTTCGGATCGGCGCGATCCGGAGTTGTTTCGGAGGCGCGGAGGCGCTCCGCGGCTTTTCCGCGTGTGTTTTCCGATTCCCGGTGTGTGTTTCGGCTTTTCCTTCGGAAGCTCGCTGCGGGCGAACCGGGCGGTTCCCCTAGGCACGAGTGGTACCGTTGCGATCGGTTCGTTCCGAGGATCCCAGAAATGTAGTTTTCTATTTTTCGGTATTTTTCCGAAAATTCGTATTTTCTATATAGCCTTAATTCTTTCCTTTTTCTTTTTCTCCTTTCTCTTTCTTCTTCTTCCTCTTCCTCCGTTTCTTCCCACCGTGAGCCCTCCTCTCTCTCTCTCTCTCCCATTCGGACGCGGCGAGCCCCTCTCCGGCTACGGACGGCGGCGGGGCGACGGCGCGGACGCGTGGGCGACGGTGAGGCGATCTCGTGGGCGTGCGGCGAGCGTGGGAAGCATGGGGAGTTCGTGAAGCTTCGAGCATTCTTCGTGATTCGTGATCGATTCGGCGGAGCATTCGCTCCATTGAGGTAGGGTGACGTTCCTTAGCCTCATGCCGATCTTTTCCGTGATTTATAGGCCGCGGGGAGGCCGAGAGGGGATCGTTTGAGCATTTTTGGGTTTTTCCATGATTTGGGGAGAGCTCGCCCGATCTATGGATTCAATGCATGGATTCGTGTTTTGAGGGCCTAAAATCATGCTAGGGGTCCCCAGGGGTCTTCCCCTTTGTTTTCCCCCTCTCCTATGGAGGTATGGGGGCGTGGTTGGGTTTTTTTGGGCGTTCTTACCATTTTCGGCCGCGGACTGAGAACGCGCTATACTCCAGTAGCGCGTTCTTGGAGGTCGCGCTGCCCCGACCGAGCGCGTTCATCGGAGAAGATGAACAGTTTGGCAGTTCGTGTCGCGCTATGGGGTCCTAGCGCGATCATCATTGTCGCGCTAGGAGGACCTAGCGCGATGGTCCCTGTCGCGCTAGGGTTCCCTAGCGCGATAGTCCGTGTCGCGCTATGGGGCCATAGCGCGACAACCCTTGTTGCGCTAGGGGACCCTAGCGCGACATGCCCTGTCGCGCTAGGTATCCCTAGCGCGATTTGGTTCGTTGTTGGGTGTTCCCCTTGGGCCGTGTGTGCGTCCCGGGCACCCCGTGGAGTTCCGTGACCGTGTCTTTGGTGTCCGGAAGTCCCGTTTGCCTCGGTCAGGTGTTTGACCGTGGGCAGTGCGTCTGTTTCTCTTCCGACCGTGGTTACCGTGCGACGGAGCTAGTACGTGGGGTGATTCCCACACGTTGTCGGTTCGGACGTCGTTTTCCGTTGACTTGAGAGTCTACTCCTTCAGTGACCCTCCACTAGTCGTAGCCCACCAGTACGAGGTGCTGGTCTCACCTGGGAGTGGTGTACGGGCACCCACCTTTCGAGACGGTTTGTGGACCGGTTACCGTAGGCCCCTCGTCGGTAGCCAGAGTCCGGCTACGGGGGAAAACCGGTCAGAGGACCAGACCTAGTGACGCAAGGTCTGTGTGTGCACACGTGGTTGGGGGCGGTTGGACCCACGTCGACGGGCGTGACCCCAGCTAGTTACTTGTTTGTGGTTACTTGTACGGTGTTTGCGCCTCGGGTAGGACCTACCACGTCAGGCGGTTCACCTGCGGTGCGGTGTAAGACGTCAGGGGACGCTACCGGCTGTGCTTCTAGTGGGTGGTACTCCTGTCGAGTACGGAGTGTCAGACTGTCAGTCGTGTGTTTCCGACCTTCGGGTTTTACGGTTCGACCGTTGATTTCGGTCTTCTCGTACCGTGGTACGTGTGTCGGTTTGCGTGCCGTAGTGTCTAGTTCTGTAGAGTGCAGGGCTTTCCTTTCCGAGGTACTTTCCTACCGCTAGAGTAGTGGTTTCTCGTTTTACGAGGTAGGGTTCGAGTGATCCCTACTGAGTCTTGTCCCGAGACTCATTCCCTGCGTGTTTTCACCGTGTTTCAGGTGAGACGCCACCTTCGGGGAGCGCGTCAGGAGCGCTGCGTGGTGCGGGTGCCCAGAGGTAGTGCCAGAGGTCAGAGCCGGGGTATGCCCCGTGTAACTGTACTTTTCTTTCTTGTCACTGTACTAGTCGTGGACTGCTGTTATTGTTGTTCTTTATTGTGGACCATGTAAAATGTTAATTTATTTCCTACTTAATATAATAACTGTTTAATTTCTGCAATTATCTGTGATGCTTATGTAGTTTCCACACCATCCTTTTAACCCTTCCGAGTCTTCGGGCTCGTGGGTGGCGGTACGAGTCTCGGGTTATCGGGCCTTCCCGGTAATCGGATTCTCGGGTCGTTACAGCTGGTATCAGAGCGCGGTTGTGGAATTTCATGAGAATCATAGGTAATTGTAGTGGTCCACTAGTCCACAACGATGATGTACAGGTGACGCTGGCATTGGGCACCGTGTGTTTATTTTGACCTTGCCGTTTTCGTGTTTTCTGTCTTTTGCTTCAGAGGAGCGAGGATGGCGCCGAGGAGGAGTTCTCGCTCTCAGCAGGGGCAGTCGGCTGGAGGTCAGGAGATCCACTACAAGAAAAAGTGGCTATAGCGACCGACTTAGAGACCGATTAAATCGGTCGCTAGTCGGTCCCAAATAGAGACCAATTCGGCGACCGAAATAATCGGTCGCATATGTGAGACCGTTTTGGCGACCGAATTTAGTTCGGTCTCCAATCGGTCGCTGTTCTTGCGACCGAATTTACTTCGGTCTCCAATCAGTCGCTGATCCCGTTATACTCCCCACTGCGGCCCCCGCCCGCCCGAGCCCCTCTCCGCCCGAGCCCCCCCTCCCGCCCGAGCCCTCCCGCCCGAGCCCCCGCCCGAGCCCCCTCCCCCTGCGGCCCCCTCTCCGCCCTAGCCCCCCCCCGCCCCTCCCGCCCGAGCCCCCCTCCGCCGGAGCCCCCCCTCCCCCTGCGGCCTCCCGCCAGAGCCCCCCTCCCCCTGCGGCCTCCCGCCCGAGCCCCCTTCCGCCGGAGCCCCCCCTCCCCCTGCGGCCTCCCGCCCGAGCCCCCTTCCGCCGGAGCCCCCCCTCCCCCTGCGGCCTCCGCCCCCCTCCGCCGGAGCCCCCCTCCCCCTGCGGCCTCCCGCCCGAGCCCCCCTCCCCCTGCGGCCTCCGCCCCCCTCCGCCGGAGCCCCCCCTCCCCCTGCGGCCTCCCGCCCGAGCCCCCCTCCCCCTGCGGCCTCCCGCCCGAGCCCCCCTCCGCCGGAGCCCCCCCTCCCCCTGCGGCCTCCCGCCCGAGCCAACCTCCGCCCGAGCCCCCCTCCCCCTGCGGCCTCCCGCCCGAGCCCCCCTCCGCCGGAGCCCCCCCTCCCCCTGCGGTCAAAGCACAGTTCACCTTGGAGGTCGACTCCTCGGACACGATCGACAACGTGAAGGCTAAGATCCAGGGCAAGGAGGGCATTTCCCCGAACCAGCAGCATCTCATCTTCGCCGGGAAGCATCTGGAGGACGGCCGCACCCTCGCCGACTACAACATTAAAGGTTCCACCTGGCACCCTCTCTCTCTCTGATCCCTCTCTCTCTGTGTCACCCCCTCCGGCACCCGAACCAGCAGAATCGACTTCAAAGATTTATGCATAGTCATGCATGGTTATGTACTTAGGTGTGGAATTTTTCTGTGAAAGCTAGCACAATCCACGTGCAGAGGTGATTACATGTCTCCCGACAGTTTACGTGCCAAATTCATAAAACAATAAATCTTTGTTCAAACAACTCAACTCTCTGCAAACTATCAGTGGACTGTAGAAGTTACATATTGATTTTAGCTGAAGAATTCAAAACTTTGACTTAAGGTTTAATTTGCTTTATAGACATTGTCATTTCCACATGCATGCATGGAGACTGCCTATAGCATTCTGAAACTGAAGGGTTTCACTATCTTCTTTTTTTTTTATGTGAAAGCCCTGCCTAGTGGAAAGGTTGAGAGAAGAACTCTACCACCTAACCACCAGTGGGTATTTTATTGAGTAAAAGCAATTGTAAAGATAAATTACATCAAGCGGACACTGGGCATACCCAGTTTATCAAGCCTAACAGCACCTCTAATGAGAGTAGGAAGCTCAGAGGAGGAATAGGATGCATTACATTTCAACTTACAAGCTAAAGAAGCTAAGGAATCAGCCACAGTGTTCCCTTCTCTAAAGATGTGATTAATGGTATCTGCAGGATTAAGGAGGCTCCATATCTCCCTGACATACACTACAAGAAAAATCGCGGATAGCGACCGACATATTCGGTCGCTATTCAGTCGTAGATCGGTCGCAAATCCGCATTGCGACCGAACAGACACTATATAGCGACCGACTATGTCGGTCGCTATATAATAGTCGCTATATAGCGACCGACATAATTCGGTCGCAGTATCAGTCGTTACTAGAGACCGATTATAATCGGTCGCCTGATCGGTCGCTAATAAAGCGGTCGCCATTCAGTCTCTATTCGGTCGCTACATTTGTTGTATTTTAAAAAATAAAATTAACCTATCGGATTAAGTCGGTCTCAATTCGGTCGCTATTCGGTCTCGAATTATGTTATATTTTTAAAAATAAAATTAACCTATCGGATTTATTCGGTGGCTAGTCGGTCGCAAGTCGGTCGCCAAGTATAATTATTTAATAAAAGAAATATAACGTATAGTCGCTATTCGGTCGCAATTCAGTCTCCATGCGGTCGCTAATTTTACATTATTTTTTTTTTAAAAATTTATTTAAACTGATAAATAAATTACCTGATAAATAACAAATTCATAACATAAATATAAAATCAACTACACAGACAACAATATCGACAAATCTCAAATTCATCACATACAAACACCTGATAAATAACAATTTCATAAAACAATAATAAATCAACTACACGGATCACAATCTCCACGAACCTCAAATTACACACAATTAAAATAAAATCACAAATTGATCATACATCCATAATAATAAAATGACAACATACACAACTAAAATAAAATCACAAATCCTCCACATATGTCTCATCCTGGTCGTCGTCTCGTCCAACATCTCGCGACGGATGATCCTGTATATCATTTAAAAAAATTATAATCAAATCCTTAATAAAGAAATCAAGCATTAACAAGACTTAATAAAGAAATCAAGCATTAACAAGAGTATGCCAATAGTTTAAGCCAGCTCATTTTCATATATATAAATACACACACACAATATAAGTTCAAATTTCATCTTGTATTTTAAAAATGAAGTTTGAGCGCCGAGCTCAAACCGGGCATCCGATTTGGATTCCGTCAGTTCTGACAAGTCACTTTCATCTCCCCGGTCGTATTGGAATGATCGGCACGGCCATCCGACCGGTATTTCAGATTTTAGAACCAAATGCCCCGTCCTAACAGTTCATTTGAACTAAGTGTATTTTAAAAATGAAGTTTGAGCGCCGAGCTCAAACCGGGCATCCGATTTGGATTCCGTCAGTTCTGACAAGTCACTTTCATCTCCCCGGTCGTATTGGAATGATCGGCACGGCCATCCGACCGGTATTTCGAATTTTAGACCCCCGGACCCGTCCTAACAGTTCATTTGAACTAAGTGTATTTTAAAAATGAAGTTTGAGCGCCGAGCTCAAACCGGACATCCGATTTGGATTCCGTCAGTTCTGACAAGTCACTTTCATCTCCCCGGTCGTATTGGAATGATCGGCACGGCCATCCGACCGGTATTTCAGATTTTAGAACCAAATGCCCCGTCCTAACAGTTCATTTGAACTAAGTGTATTTTAAAAATGAAGTTTGAGCGCCGAGCTCAAACCGGGCATCCGATTTGGATTCCGTCAGTTCTGACAAGTCACTTTCATCTCCCCGGTCGTATTGGAATGACCGGCACGGCCATCCGACCGGTATTTCAGATTTTAGACCCCCGGACCCGTCCAAACAGTTCATTTGAAATAAGTGTATTTTAAAAATGAAGTTTGAGCGCCGAGCTCAAACCGGGCATCCGATTTGGATTCCGTCAGTTCTGACAAGTCACTTTCATCTCCCCGGTCGTATTGGAATGATCGGCACGGCCATCCGACCGGTATTTCAGATTTTAGGACCCCCGGACCCGTCCTAACAGTTCATTTGAACTAAGTGTATTTTAAAAATGAAGTTTGAGCGCCGAGCTCAAACCGGGCATCCGATTTGGATTCCGTCAGTTCTGACAAGTCACTTTCATCTCCCCGGTCGTATTGGAATGATCGGCACGGCCATCCGACCGGTATTTCAGATTTTAGAACCAAATGCCCCGTCCTAACAGTTCATTTGAACTAAGTGTATTTTAAAAATGAAGTTTGAGCGCCGAGCTCAAACCGGGCATCCGATTTGGATTCCGTCAGTTCTGACAAGTCACTTTCATCTCCCCGGTCGTATTGGAATGATCGGCACGGCCATCCGACCGGTATTTCAGATTTTAGAACCAAATGCCCCGTCCTAACAGTTCATTTGAAATAAGTGTATTTTAAAAATGAAGTTTGAGCGCCGAGCTCAAACCGGGCATCCGATTTGGATTCCGTCAGTTCTGACAAGTCACTTTCATCTCCCCGGTCGTATTGGAATGATCGGCACGGCCATCCGACCGGTATTTCAGATTTTAGAACCAAATGCCCCGTCCTAACAGTTCATTTGAAATAAGTGTATTTTAAAAATGAAGTTTGAGCGCCGAGCTCAAACCGGGCATCCGATTTGGATTCCGTCAGTTCTGACAAGTCACTTTCATCTCCCCGGTCGTATTGGAATGATCGGCACGGCCATCCGACCGGTATTTCAGATTTTAGGACCCCCGGACCCGTCCTAACAGTTCATTTGAACTAAGTGTATTTTAAAAATGAAGTTTGAGCGCCGAGCTCAAACCGGGCATCCGATTTGGATTCCGTCAGTTCTGACAAGTCACTTTCATCTCCCCGGTCGTATTGGAATGATCGGCACGGCCATCCGACCGGTATTTCAGATTTTAGAACCAAATGCCCCGTCCTAACAGTTCATTTGAACTAAGTGTATTTTAAAAATGAAGTTTGAGCGCCGAGCTCAAACCGGGCATCCGATTTGGATTCCGTCAGTTCTGACAAGTCACTTTCATCTCCCCGGTCGTATTGGAATGATCGGCACGGCCATCCGACCGGTATTTCAGATTTTAGAACCAAATGCCCCGTCCTAACAGTTCATTTGAAATAAGTGTATTTTAAAAATGAAGTTTGAGCGCCGAGCTCAAACCGGGCATCCGATTTGGATTCCGTCAGTTCTGACAAGTCACTTTCATCTCCCCGGTCGTATTGGAATGATCGGCACGGCCATCCGACCGGTATTTCAGATTTTAGAACCAAATGCCCCGTCCTAACAGTTCATTTGAACTAAGTGTATTTTAAAAATGAAGTTTGAGCGCCGAGCTCAAACCGGGCATCCGATTTGGATTCCGTCAGTTCTGACAAGTCACTTTCATCTCCCCGGTCGTATTGGAATGATCGGCACGGCCATCCGACCGGTATTTCAGATTTTAGAACCAAATGCCCCGTCCTAACAGTTCATTTGAAATAAGTGTATTTTAAAAATGAAGTTTGAGCGCCGAGCTCAAACCGGGCATCCGATTTGGATTCCGTCAGTTCTGACAAGTCACTTTCATCTCCCCGGTCGTATTGGAATGATCGGCACGGCCATCCGACCGGTATTTCAGATTTTAGAACCAAATGCCCCGTCCTAACAGTTCATTTGAACTAAGTGTATTTTAAAAATGAAGTTTGAGCGCCGAGCTCAAACCGGGCATCCGATTTGGATTCCGTCAGTTCTGACAAGTCACTTTCATCTCCCCGGTCGTATTGGAATGATCGGCACGGCCATCCGACCGGTATTTCAGATTTTAGAACCAAATGCCCCGTCCTAACAGTTCATTTGAAATAAGTGTATTTTAAAAATGAAGTTTGAGCGCCGAGCTCAAACCGGGCATCCGATTTGGATTCCGTCAGTTCTGACAAGTCACTTTCATCTCCCCGGTCGTATTGGAATGATCGGCACGGCCATCCGACCGGTATTTCGAATTTTAGACCCCCGGACCCGTCCTAACAGTTCATTTGAACTAAGTGTATTTTAAAAATGAAGTTTGAGCGCCGAGCTCAAACCGGACATCCGATTTGGATTCCGTCAGTTCTGACAAGTCACTTTCATCTCCCCGGTCGTATTGGAATGATCGGCACGGCCATCCGACCGGTATTTCAGATTTTAGAACCAAATGCCCCGTCCTAACAGTTCATTTGAACTAAGTGTATTTTAAAAATGAAGTTTGAGCGCCGAGCTCAAACCGGGCATCCGATTTGGATTCCGTCAGTTCTGACAAGTCACTTTCATCTCCCCGGTCATATTGGAATGACCGGCACGGCCATCCGACCGGTATTTCAGATTTTAGACCCCCGGACCCGTCCAAACAGTTCATTTGAAATAAGTGTATTTTAAAAATGAAGTTTGAGCGCCGAGCTCAAACCGGGCATCCGATTTGGATTCCGTCAGTTCTGACAAGTCACTTTCATCTCCCCGGTCGTATTGGAATGATCGGCACGGCCATCCGACCGGTATTTCAGATTTTAGGACCCCCGGACCCGTCCTAACAGTTCATTTGAACTAAGTGTATTTTAAAAATGAAGTTTGAGCGCCGAGCTCAAACCGGGCATCCGATTTGGATTCCGTCAGTTCTGACAAGTCACTTTCATCTCCCCGGTCGTATTGGAATGATCGGCACGGCCATCCGACCGGTATTTCAGATTTTAGAACCAAATGCCCCGTCCTAACAGTTCATTTGAACTAAGTGTATTTTAAAAATGAAGTTTGAGCGCCGAGCTCAAACCGGGCATCCGATTTGGATTCCGTCAGTTCTGACAAGTCACTTTCATCTCCCCGGTCGTATTGGAATGACCGGCACGGCCATCCGACCGGTATTTCAGATTTTAGACCCCCGGACCCGTCCTAACAGTTCATTTGAACTAAGTGTATTTTAAAAATGAAGTTTGAGCGCCGAGCTCAAACCGGGCATCCGATTTGGATTCCGTCAGTTCTGACAAGTCACTTTCATCTCCCCGGTCGTATTGGAATGTCCGGCACGGCCATCCGACCGGTATTTCAGATTTTAGACCCCCGGACCCGTCCTAACAGTTCATTTGAAATAAGTGTATTTTAAAAATGAAGTTTGAGCGCCGAGCTCAAACCGGGCATCCGATTTGGATTCCGTCAGTTCTGACAAGTCACTTTCATCTCCCGGTCGTATTGGAATGATCGGCACGGCCATCCGACCGGTATTTCAGATTTTAGAACCAAATGCCCCGTCCTAACAGTTCATTTGAACTAAGTGTATTTTAAAAATGAAGTTTGAGCGCCGAGCTCAAACCGGGCATCCGATTTGGATTCCGTCAGTTCTGACAAGTCACTTTCATCTCCCCGGTCGTATTGGAATGATCGGCACGGCCATCCGACCGGTATTTCGAATTTTAGACCCCCGGACCCGTCCTAACAGTTCATTTGAACTAAGTGTATTTTAAAAATGAAGTTTGAGCGCCGAGCTCAAACCGGGCATCCGATTTGGATTCCGTCAGTTCTGACAAGTCACTTTCATCTCCCCGGTCGTATTGGAATGATCGGCACGGCCATCCGACCGGTATTTCAGATTTTAGAACCAAATGCCCCGTCCTAACAGTTCATTTGAACTAAGTGTATTTTAAAAATGAAGTTTGAGCGCCGAGCTCAAACCGGGCATCCGATTTGGATTCCGTCAGTTCTGACAAGTCACTTTCATCTCCCCGGTCGTATTGGAATGATCGGCACGGCCATCCGACCGGTATTTCAGATTTTAGAACCAAATGCCCCGTCCTAACAGTTCATTTGAACTAAGTGTATTTTAAAAATGAAGTTTGAGCGCCGAGCTCAAACCGGGCATCCGATTTGGATTCCGTCAGTTCTGACAAGTCACTTTCATCTCCCCGGTCGTATTGGAATGATCGGCACGGCCATCCGACCGGTATTTCGAATTTTAGACCCCCGGACCCGTCCTAACAGTTCATTTGAAATAAGTGTATTTTAAAAATGAAGTTTGAGCGCCGAGCTCAAACCGGGCATCCGATTTGGATTCCGTCAGTTCTGACAAGTCACTTTCATCTCCCCGGTCGTATTGGAATGACCGGCACGGCCATCCGACCGGTATTTCAGATTTTAGAACCAAATGCATAAGTTGCTGCTTCTCGCTGCCTCCATTCAGGTTTGTTAATGTTTTCTTCTATGAATGGCATAACAAGAGGCACAATGCCTCCATTCGCTGCCTCCATTCAGTTCTAACCAAAATCTCTATACACCTATGGAAAATCCTGCAGAACAGTCTGCCTGTTGATTCTAATATCCAGAGGATAGGTGTAAGATGATATTTAGAGTTAAGAAAATGATATTTTCCCCTCCTCAATCTAAATTCTTATATTTTGTAAGATGATATTTAGAGTTAACAAATAGAAAATCAATCAAATAAAATACTTACCGGAGGCTGCTGTGCAGGAGGTGCAGGAGGTGCTCTACTACTATCAATTCCCAAGGATGTGAGCATCTGGGAGACGGTCTGAGCGACGATGGTTGAGATATTCTGAGAGATATTCTGAGAGACGGTCTCGTTGACGATCTGCCTAAACATATCTGGAGTCATGGTCGGGGCGGCACTGGAAGAACCATCTGGGGCTGCTGGTGTGGTAAATGGAGAGGTCGCATGTGAGACCGAACTCGAGCATGATGATAACACCCTAGTCGTGCCCAAGCTATGTCCAAAACCATAAACATGTCCTTTCTTGGGTGCCCCAGATGCTGCAACCCAAATGGCAGGATCCAACTCTGGACGCTGACTGTCATCCCCGTACCTCTCATCCATTCGTCTACTATATGAGTCCTGCAAAAACCAAAAAAAAACAAAACCAAATTATTCTACAATTTAATCTTAAATGAAAACTATTAATGTATACACTTACCGCTACCTCCCGAGCTTTCTCACTAATGTAAGCATTTGTCCCTTTCTTCTTATGAGTTCGATCAAAAAGTTCATGAAATTGAGCTGGCCGCTTTAACTGTGCTTCCTGTTATTCAAATAAATCACAGTTTCATAATAGAAACAAAAAATTTATATATGTAGAAGTGTACTTACTAATCTCGCTTTATGTGTTGCAAAGGAGACAGAGCCACCCGTGTGTAAATTCGCTTCAGGATGCGCTGCTCTGTTTTGCTTTGCTTTGTTTGAATTGGCATTCCATTTCTCCGCTTCCCAAATGTTGCACAGCTCTGTCCAATACTCCTTTCTCATCCACACAGGCCCATGCTCCTTCCATATGTTCTTATCAGTACTTGCACATGCTTTTTTTGCATATCTTCGGGCATTGTACATAAGATGTTTGAAATTATCTCTTGCAGTAGCTGTCCATGCAAATCTAGCACGTAACTCATCTGAATGTTCTGTGAATCGATGATTCCTCTATATATTAACAACAACAAAAATTTATATGTTACATAACAAAGTGGGTTAAAATAATAATTGAAAATGACTTAATATGATAAAATAAGATAAATACCAAGAACATAGAGAACAATAAATCCTGAACACCCATCGGAAAATCAGCAAAGCGATGGATGGGGCCTGGAAAATGTGCTTGAATTATCTTTGTAATAAATTGTGATGCTTGGGCTGGCTCTATTTTATTCCTGAAATTAAAAATATTAATACCACAATGACGAATAAATAACAAAAATAATGCATTACGTACCCTTCATTTATCCACACTGCCCGCATCGTCTCATTACAACAGCCCTCCCCCTCATGATGACTCGCCTCGTCATCAGCACGTACTATACGAATTAAATAGTATAAATAAAACAAACTATCAAAAAAACATAAATATGCAAATGAACATACCTGACTCAGCTGGGGGAGGTGTAGATCCACTCGCCATGTGTGATGGCGGTGCATAGGCCGTCAATGTACCCGTTGTCAGTGGTAACGGTGCAGAGGCCGTGGGTCCTGTAAGGATAAGAATCAGATAACACAAAAACATAAAGAATTATTTTAAACAAATACTCAAATGAATTATACATGAAAGTATACATACCTACTACCGGTGGTAGCGGTGCATCCCTCGGTGGTAACGGTGCAGAGGTCGTGGGTCCTGTGAAAATAAGAATCAGATAACACAAAAACATAAAGAATTATTTTAAACAAATACTCAAATGAATTATACATGAAAGTATACATACCTACTACCGGTGGTAGCGGTGCATCCCTCGGTGGTAACGGTGCAGAGGTCGTGGGTCCTGTGAAAATAAGAATCAGATAACACAAAAACATAAAGAATTATTTTCAACAAATACTACAATGCATTATACATGAAAGTATACATACCTACTACCGGTGGTAGCGGTGCAGAGGTCGGTCGTAACGGTGTAGAGGTCGTGGGTCCTGTGAAAATAATAATCAGATAACACAAATACATAATGAATTATTTTCAACAAATACTACAATGCATTATGAAGGGAAAGTATACATACCTACTACCGGTGGTGAAACGGAAGTAAATCTCCTCCCGCTACCCTCTCCCCTCCCACCTCTGGGAGTCCCACGCCGTCCTCGAACCATATCTTCAACTGGTACTAAAATACATGCATATTCATCAAATAGTGAAAGAAAGAAAGTTACAGAGTATTAAAATTCCCAGATAAAATTGTATACCATTAATCAAACATTCTCCATTTCTTCTTCAGATGTTGGAGATATAACAAATTCAGCATTCACATCTTCATTATCAGATTCATTTTGATCACTAATATATTCCTCCTCTTCGGAGTCCCCCAACTGTATTTCTGGTTGTTCTGGATCGACTTCCTCCACTTCATTCTCTTTAGATAAAGACGGTGCCTCCACAGATTCATCACTAGAAGCAGGCAAGTCTACATCATCACCCAAGTCTGATTGAAAGAATTCGGCATTCACATCCAACTGCTCTGTTTCAGTCAAATCCAACTCATAATCCGGGAAAAGCCTTGTCTTAACCTTGCAAACTGCCCACCAATCATTTCTTTCTTTATTTCTAGACGATGGATACTTTGTATAATAGACCTGCTGGGCTTGTGCGGCCAAAATGAATGGATCATAAGTATTCAATTTAGACTTATGTCTGATATCGACAATCCCATATGTTGTGTCATTTCGAACAGAATTAGGATCAAACCAATGACACTTTAACAGAAATATATGGTTGTCATCTCCGAGATATTGCAATTCTAAGATCTCCTCAATAATACCATAATAATCACATTCGTTTTCATTATATGTACTTCCTTTCACACATACCCCGCTGTTCATTGTTGACTTATTCTGCCCATATTGTCTAGTGTGAAATCTATACCCATTCACAATAAATGCTGGATATGTACGTGCAACTTTCGATGGGCCATAACTGATCACTCGAATTCTTTGATCAGTAATAAAATCATTTTCAACCTACATATGGACAGCACACTAGTCAGAATTTGTCATTGACCCAACAAGGAGAAAGAGTAGTAATAATACTTACACGATATTTCAGCCAAGAAGCGAATGATTTTTCTCGTTCTTTTTCAACCTCCATGTCAGTGAGATATGGACATCTTTGGATTAATTCTGAGTCAAATTGTCTGTATTACGACCATTGGAGCATTATAGATGGAATGAAAAATAATAAGTTATAGACACAATGTAATTTGAGCAGAGAACTTACGCAACATAAGGTTCAACCTCCATACAATTTAAAAGGATGTAAATTTCTGCACAGTGCAATTCTCTATCATTTAGCATCCGACTCGAGGAACGTCCATACGCACGTCCAGGATACTTAAATATCGACAGTCGCTCAGAGTGAACGGAGTCTCCCCCATCATCATTACGTGGTGGCCGAGTTCGACGAGTTTGTACCTCAGGTTCAAAGTACATTGAACAGAAATTTGATATTTCTTCCATAATGTACGCCTCGGCAATGGAACCCTCTACTTTTGCCTTGTTGCGAACTTTCATTTTCAATTCATGCATACACCTACCAGAATGTTCATAAGATAATGAAAAACACATCACCATGTAATTGAATTATGAGGAGAAAATATATATATATTACCTCTCAAATGGATACATCCATCTAAATTGTACTGGCCCTCCTACTTTAGCCTCATATGGTAAGTGTATAAGCAGGTGCTCCATTGAATCAAAGAATGATGGTGGAAATATCTTTTCCAATCTACAAACTGTCGTGATCACATTCTGTT